>KK499773.1:2475824-2646072 GCA_000688715.1 Glossina pallidipes | reverse complement strand
CTTTTTTGTCTTTTTTTATTTTTATTTTTTTTTTTTTTTTTTTTTTTTTTTTTTTTTTTTTTATAACTGAATCTATTTACCAACAACAACCGATAACTCTGGCCACTTTTAACAGCCCGCTTAATCCCAATCAACTGTAAACAGTAATCACCACGGAGACCTTTCAAAAGCTCATAAACAATGCAAACAATACAAGAAGAACGACCACCTCCTACTTTATCGTCAGTCAGCAGTCTCACTGTAAACTGTAATTATTGAGAACACCCGCTGTTGTTTTAATACAACTTGAACTTGTTCGTTGAAAATTATAAAAGAAAAAAGGAAAAAAAAAACAGCAGAAAATCCTGTAAATTGCTAAGCTACCGATACTCATGATGCTAATGATGAAGATCATCATAATCATAATGATGATCATAATGATTGTTATAACGATGATAATCGTCATGACCCGAGCATTACAGTGGGAGTTTACATGCCCTTGTTATTGTTGTTCTTGTTATTGTTTTACGCACATCAGTAGGGAGCCTCTCGTTTCATAACTTTTAATCACACGTGTTGACAGGCGAAAATAATGTGAGATTTACTTAATATTTAAACCTACATAAGTGTAAACGGTTTTTCTTTCGGTATTAACATCATCAGCAAAAATTAAAACCAAAAAGGGAAAATAAAAAGAAATTTTTTTTTTATTAGCATAGTTCTTGTTGTTGCTGCTGCTGCTGCTGCTGCTTCTTTGTCTTTTTCTTCTCGCTTGCGGATTGAATGAATGTTAAGTTTATGATAAATTGCAGTTAAATGTTAAATGAGGTTAAGTGGTTTGAAAAGGTTGTATGCATGTGTAAATAATTTAAAATTTATTATTTTTACATAAAGTGCAAAGGGTAGAGAAGTTTTTATAAAGAAATAAAAGGACAAAAAATTTTAAATAAATACATTTCGATGCTTTAATTGAGCTTGACGTTGATCATACACTCCAAGCAAGAACTTAATAATGAAAGCAACAACCATTTCATATTTACGATATCATTTTAGAAAGTAATTCGGATTTCATTTCAATTTAGTTTTTTTTTTTATACGCACCACAGTAAGCTGGGAATATACTTAATTTTCTTTTTTTCCAAAATACATGCAACACCCAAAGGGAAGCTTCAGAGATCCTATAAAATACATATATTCTTAATTAACGTGAAATTCTGAACTTATTTGGCTATATCTGTCCCTCTGTATGCCTGTGCGATGTACTCTCCTGGTCGCAAAAATTAAGATATCGACTTCAAGTTTGGTAGAAACATTGAAAGTTTCCGCAGGCAGGTTGGTATTGAAAATGGGCCAAATCGGTTGGAACGGAAGCACACAGTGTAGCGGAAACTGAGCGCACCACTGTTTTTTTAACAAAAATTTGTGGATTTTTGCTCATTACTCGAACATTACAAATGTTAGAAGTCTAAAGTTTTCCACATTTATCTTGCGAAGCACTCTACTCCTTACGTGTGAAAATAGAAAACATCCGCTATGCCCACACAAAGTTACAAGTGATTAAATTTTACTCTTTTTTCGCTTTTTTGAGGTTTTATGCTTACTCGTTATGAGGCAAACAAGACCGAATGTTTAAAACTATTTTGTACACTCCTCAAATGACGATATATTATCTGCCTAAAAATGGGTTCATCTTAAAATGAATATGAGAGATACAGCGATTGCCTTTTTTTTAACCATTCCAGCAATGTGGGTAGCAAGTTAAGGAACTTGGAGAGTAGAATGCGAAAAACATAGTGGTGGTTAAGCGAGATTCGACTCCCATCAAATATAAATTTCTTGCTTGTTTTTTTTTTCACATATTCACTCTTTTGCATATATTCACCGCAACGGAATTAAACACATTCCTGTGTACGCGGTTATGATACTGTTATGATACGCGCAGTTATTTCTATTTAACTACCAAACACACACCAAATCAACCCTTAGTCTTAGACTTCTTTCAGGCATGTCTCGATTTAGGTGGTGTTTGCTAATTTGTGACAAAGTTTTTTCCATTGAATCTATATTTCATTGGCTGATTACTGATACCAACGGGATATGGACGTCACAAACGGTAAAGGGATATCAACTGCATTAAAGTATTTTTCGCATCCCTTAAAGCAGTAATCCGTACTTTTCCACTCTTAGCCTTGTGTAAGGGATGTCATTTTCTGTGCTCATGTCCAAAACATCAAGAGCTGATGAGATTCCTCTACATTGCCGCGCACGAAAGGAAAAACGATGCTAATTATTTTTCTTATGTGATAAGCGACAACACTACAACTACTACACTACACTACAACTACATTCCCTTGTCGCTACAAGTTCCCCTGTTTACCCGATACCGTTCCCATACTTTGGGGCAAATCTCTTCTTAGCGTATCACTGCTGCATGATGCAGCATGACGCCACCGTTCAAAAAGTAATGTCTGAGCTATCTATTCCCTAAGGCTTCGGAAGAGATGAACGCGTTAGCCAGGTTTTATATGAAGCATTGAATTTCAACCACAGAAAACTTATTGACTCACGTAATACTTTGTAGTTTGTTTGTCCGGAGGTCGTCGAGAAAAACCAAGAAGATAGAAGCAGCAAGAACAGAGCTTCCTACTACTGCCGAAGACGTTACATTCATCTATTGCGAGACTGCTCTAAAAACTACTTCCTTTAGAAAAAATAATAAGAATTTATTCGAACGCCTCTCTAATAGCATTTTTCGATTTTGAAATTAAAAAAAGGAAAACAAAAACGTGGGACAGCGGATTATAGTCTAAGGGGCTTAGCTAAATACTTTCGAATAAGTTTGTTGTAGAATAGCCTTTCGGGAGCAGAAATGTTTTTGTTGCCGGCCGAAGAATTTTGCAGAACGTATGTGAAATTTCATATGCATTCATGTGATTGGTTATTGACAGTCAAAAGAGAGTCTTTCTGTCCTTTCTATTTGAACACTGCGAATAAGTGAAAAGGAGGACAAGTTTCTCAAGCGATGTTTAGGATGGAGTCGGGAAAAAACAGAAAGCCAGACTATATCCAGCAATCATAAATAAGTAGATTAGCCGGGTAGATAAACCTCACAAAGCTAAAGCAAAGATTAAATCCTTCACAATAACATACTATGGGAAGTAAGCTTGTAAAAGTTAAAGACAAAGAAATTCAAGGAAAAAAAGTTTTATTTTAATCAAATCCTTTAACGAGGCGTTAGCTTAACGAAACATTAAGTCTCCATTATGTTGTAAACCAGCAAAAATCTTTGTAGCGTGCTTGCAAACTGATCAAAACTATTTTTAAACCCAACACGAAAGTGATCCTAGAAAATTATTGGTAATAGTTTTTCCGAAATAGCTTTATGGGATCGAAAGTGCCGATATTTTACGAGATTGCTTCGATTTGCTCTTTATTATGGGCGTATATGTAAGCAAATCACTTCCCTTTTCTCAAATGATCAAGAAAAGTTTATGGCAAATTTCAACTTTCTACCTTAATTTCTTCGATAAAGAAATCGGATCAAAATGATTACCTGAGTCGGTAGTTGTAGCGTTACGAAAATCTCTGTATACGGACTTCATGTATGCGGATTATTTAATAACATATTTTAAGACATTGAAACATGAAAAGATTGATCATACACATGCACGACAATAAACGAAAACCGTTCGTTAATAAGAAACTTGAAAATGTTACCAAACTTTGAGTTTCACTGTGTTTTCAAAAACACTCCATTTCTATTGGTGTACATCTTATTTGTAAAGAACGTTGGCGTACTAAATAAGATACTGTTGGCAACTGGTTTGTCTTAAAAATTTGTTTTGAGTTATGATCAACTCCTCAACTCATTTCCTTCAATGTTTTTTGAGAAATAGTTGTACAATGAAAAGAATTTTATTAACAAAAATTGAAGGCCGCTGATAAATAATTTCTTAAAGTCCAGGAAGTCCATGGTTTGCGCCCCATTCGGTTTTACAGAAAGCATATAGCTCGACTACGTCTATATATATATAGAAAAAAAATAGTAGCACTCGTATCGCCCTCGAACTCATGCAGCGAAAGAATTAGGTGCTCAGGGGCGACGAAAAAGAATCCAGAACTCCCGACATCCTTGACCATTGGCGTAATGTGGGCTGTATTGCGTTAAGGACAGGTAGGTCTTCTACGGAGATAAAACAGATGTGTCCGCCAATTAAATCCTTCAACAGAACTACATGTGTTTCCCAGCGTTCGCATCCACTGGTCCTGGAGTTCCCTGTATACGGCACAATACAGTGCCGTCACGCGCCGTTTCTTAACCGTACTGCCCGCCTTTGGTACTATAACGCAAATCAGATAAGCCATTAACAGCAATGCTAAAACCGCAATGTGCTAACAAACAAAATCTTTTAGGATGACAATGCTCGACCAAATGAAAATTATTAGCAGTTAATTGAAACCTGCCGCCGTATGTCTTCATCTCGGCCTTTCGTCAAAACTCGCAAAGCTCAAAAAAAATCAAGACGAAGTAGCAAACTAGAAATGTCGATGTGAAACGTTTTACAATTAATTATAAACGATTTCATTAGAAGTCTGGCTTACTAGTGCAGTTAGCTACTGTTGTGTGCGCAATCCGCGGTCTGAAAGATTTATTATACTCGCCCAAGCCCCTAGTCCTCCGACTTTGGAATTCTTGTGAATCTTGCCGCCTTCGTTGTTTCGGCGCACCATTCAATGTCCGGCGTTACAAAGTGTACGTGAACACCTTGCGTCCGATTCTGACCGTTTCGCTCGCCTCTCGGCAAACTATGCATAAATCGGTATGACTTTATATCTACAGTTGATACGTGCAGAAGACGGTGATCAAACATAGGTCCTTCCTTCCGCATGATTTTATAACTATTTTCGCTTGCCGTTGTCCTGCGATTTAGTTCCACTGGCAATCCGATCCTTTTTATGCCCATTGCGATATTTACTTATTAATGTACCTTCTAGCTTACGACTGTATTAAAGAAAATTATCAATCCATTCATAATTCGTTCAACTAAGCATCGGTTTCATAATTGAATCCATATTTGTTCTCATCAGGACTGTCTCTATAGATTATTGTTTGACTTTGCTAACTAGCGTTATTAGTAGTATACAAACGTTGACACATATGTTACATTAGATACGAAGCCATGTGAGTTTTTACTAAAAAAAACTGATGAAATGGTAAATAAGACGCTCTTCAAGGTGATGGTAACTGTCTTTCTCGTTGCTCTTAGACTTTATTTTATTAAATTTTCACAAAAAGTTTAATCCAAAGTGATTAGCATAGAGTGTAAAGATTAATATGTTTCTTTCGTTGAAGCGTCGTCGTTAAGCATGTGTCACTTATTTGTTTTATCTAAAAGGAAAAGTAACAAAAACAACATTTCTATATATGGTTGAGCTTAACAAAAAAAAAAAAAAAAAAAAAAAAAAAAAAAGTAAAAAAAATTAAAAATAAAAACAAAGCAAACGTAAGCAACATTATCTGCGATGAACTTTAAATTTCTAAAAACTTAAATAAAAAAATTTGAATTTCGCACTAAAACCTTTTAAACAGAAAAAAAAAAAAACAAAAAAAATGAAGAGCAAGAAATTACGCAAAAACTTCAACGGATGCGTAACAGAATCAACCGCAAAATCCTAAAAATCAGATAATCAGGTATTGCTAATGTGAGCTCTTTTGTATGCATATATGTACGTGTGTATGTAAACAAAATACCACTAATAATAGGCTTAACAGTAGAAGTAATCGGCTGCCCAGTCAACGTTAACATTCTGATTAGAGCGTGCTACAGTTTCAATGCAAATCCATTTATTTGGTAGGCTTCTGAAGGGGCAGATCTTTGAAAATGTGAAAATTTCTATAATTTGGAATACAAAAATAAATAAATAAATAAATATAAGCCAGAAAACAACATATATGCGAAAAAAGCAAAAGACATAAACGTTCCTATAGCGGCCAAGCAGAATATTTTGCATTGAAATCTAAAGTTCAAAGCAATTTACTGAAACTGAATGCAAATTGATGGCCTCGTTTAGCTGAGTTTGTTTGCATAGCTCCCGTTGAAACCCAAAATTAACAACACGTCTGCCAAGGTGGTTAAGTTAATGTAGCGCTCATTGCACCTCGTTGCCCAAAATATAAAAACTGCAATAATAATATGTATAAACATATAGCGCTTTATTATTTACTTTTGCGCAAGGATACGTTAAAAATATATGTAAATAATATGTGGCGGACCATCATCAGGCAAATATGTATGCGTTAAAGTAATATTGAATTCCCACCGACAACCGCAGCATCAGCTACAAAAGAATAATGTGAACAACCTAAATGCCCGCATCTTCATCTTCATCATCCTCATCAACGTCATCATCACGATCATCATCATCATCAGCAACAGAAATAACAATAACAACAGCAACAGCATCAACAAGAACAACAACAGTAACAGCAATAACAACACCAAAGAGTCTTGTTATAGTGCTAATAGTAGCAAGTGTTGTTTTAGCCACTTGTGGCGTCAACTTTTGCATCTTCAATGGTTGATTATACACCACATAGCTTGTTTGTTACCCAATCGGTTTTTGGGCTCGGACGCTGCTATTATTCATATACATATGTATATATGTTATGTTCCTGCGATTCGGTTGCGAGTTGGACCGGTGTTTAGCAGTTCATTAAAAAAATTTGTGTTATTTAAAAACAAACACGAAATTAACTTTCGCCCTTGTTTGTTTTTAAAAAAACTTGCTGACACGCCCACATGTGATGCTTGCCAAAATGTTATTGCAGATATAAATCATATCATAACATTGGCAGTGTAAATACATTACATCTACTACCGCTCGTCTTTAATGCGTACACACTTATCTCTTTACTTGTATATGTGCGTGAATATCTGTCCAAAATTGCACTATTATATGCTGTTGCTTTTCTTCTTTCTTTCATTTTTTTTTTTTATTTTTTTTTTTTTTTTTTTTTTTTTTTTTTTTTGTTATTTAGTCCTAAGAAATGCAGCGAAGCACTTATCGTTCACTGATTATAATGTGGAAAACATTAAAGTTAAGATTCAAAGCCTATTCTACTTTTCCGTAAAATATTTTTAGTCCCTTCAATATAATCCTTGTTCACAAGGCTGCGAATTTTCCAAAAGAAAAAAGAAAAACGAAACGTTAAAATACGTCTCAGTGGCTATACTTCATCTTTCTCTTCTTCTCAGTCAGTTCTTATTTAGATGACACTTACCGTGACAATGAAATTTTTACAAATTCTATGGTACCTTTTCTAAAAGTGATAATATATAAATTTAAATACATTTACTATAAAATCAATATATAAACGAAAAATTAAAAATGAACGCCCCCCATAAGAGTTCTTCCATCATAATAATTTTCGTTTTTATTTAATTCAGTTCAGCTTCCATGGAAACATTTTTTAAATCTCAGCCCAAAGATATGCAAAAGTTTTTCTTTTTTACTTCAATAGAAACTCTTATAGTGGTTTAAAGTCAAAGTGTTTGTGTCCGTTACCTTTCAATCACTAACAGATCGCTCTTATCATTTTTAAATGTGATCTAAGGAAAAAAGTCGAAATATAATTCATACAAAGGTAGCATTGTTGCATGACGGCACACATCTATCAAAATCGGGTGTGAGTTCCACGAAACCGGCTGTGAGTTCCGCGAAAGCGGCTGTGAGTTCCACAAAAGCGGCTGTGAGTTCCACAAAAGCGGCTGTGAGTTCCACAAAAGCGGCTGTGAGTTCCACGAAAGCAGCTTTAAGTTCCACATTGGTTGAAAAAAGAGGAAGAAGATATGAAACTACATATACAACTGAAACACTGTTTTTTAAACATATGTTTAAAAATTTTATACTAAACTAAACTAAATAGCGATAATAGAGGAAATACTTTGAAAGTTAACAAAAACTTGATGAGGTAAATAACCATTTAAACGATTGAATTCTTCTTCTTCTCCTACTTCTAGAATTTAGCAAACTGAGGACACTGTGGTGAGTTGAAACTCATTTAAAATTATGCATTAGGAAAGTTTGCGATCAAAGCGAGTTTGAGTGTAACCGCGACACAAAATCTTTTCATGGCACCAAGGGATTAAACTTTTATACTCAGTATATAGAAGAGAGAGTTAAGATTAGAGTCGCTGATTAAGACTGCAATTGTGAAAATAAAAGATGCTATCTTCCATGTTTTTCCATGTAAGTGCTGCTTTTTAGAACTTATGTGGAAGATAGCACACCGTAGAACTTAATATGTGAAAAGTAGCACACGACGCTTACGCGATGTTATGCAATATTTCACTTTTTATCGAACTGCTCGCAGTACCTAGAGAGAAGTTGCAGACACCTATTGCAGACACTTATTGAATTATCTTACATTACATAAATTCTTGACTTTCAAATAATTATTAATCCGATACTGTGATCAAAAAGTATGATCAATATTCGAATATCAGAATATCTGTTTTTTCTAAATCGGTAACATTGTCAGTCACAAGCGTCTGTGTCTAATTTCACATCATAAACGTTATTAGTCCGGATATCAGACGGACAGACGGACAGAAAAGCTTAAATCTATGCAGAAAATGATTCAAAATCGATCGGTATAATAAAAGGTGACTTTAGTAAAAAATTTAGTATATGAAATTGTAATTTTTAAACTTTATTAGTATTAGTTGGTTAATTTAGCTCAAGCTTATAATTAAAAAGCTGAGTTGAACATATTGTAAGAAATTGAAATAAATTGAAATTGAGAGGAAGTGAAAAGCGCAAAAGCGCAAAAGCGCAAAAGCGCTTTCCAGCGCCGTTATTTTTTAAAATGATTACAATTTCTGAATGCGGTTGCGCTTACTTAGTCGTAGTTGTAGTGATGACTGTTCAGTTAATTAAGGTGAAGTGTGTATGTCTGTGCCAACCTTTTTGTACAAAATCTGACGGAGAAAACCAAACCCGAGATGTACATTTTTTTTTACCCTTTAATATGACGCAACCATTTAGGGGATCTCACCTATTTGTGAAACACGATGATGTTCAAAAAGAAATCACGAAATATTGGAAGCCTCAATGTTTACACACGATTTGAATTTGCCGCCAAAAAAAAGAAAACTCTGTATCAAGTCGTGGACGTTCGATATTTGTGTTATTAGTAGCGATTCAATTACTTCATCTATCTCTTCATCTCATTATTCGTAGGGGAAAATAAATATTCTATTAAAGATTTTTGGATATGAATTGTAATGTGCGTGCAATTTACAAAGCAAAAGCGCATACAATTCTGTACTCTTAAGTGAATATGCGTCGCCGGTAAAGGACCAATAAAAAAAAAAAAACTAGGTAACATATATAGGCTGCATTTCCTCTTTTTATTTCATATTAAAATCGTCTGAATTATGTATTTGCCAAATCGTTTACTAAATGTCAGTAAAAATTTTCTATAAGAATGTGAAGACGATAGCACGAACAGCAAAAGCCCGTGAGATCTTACTGCCTCTTATTTTGACACATATGTTGGCACATCCTGTTATTTAGTTACCTCGGATATTATAAAATGGATGACTTAGTTAGCAACCTTTCCGCAATTAAATGATTGATTAATAAATGTATACATTTGATGTAAAAAAAAAAAAAACGCCATGAAAGAGAGAAAAAAAAAAGTCGACCTTTACACTCCCTATGATACTCCCCTCTAGCTATTCGCTCGTTTTAGTAATAATACAGCAAAAATTACAAAGTATTTTCATGCAAAGTCATACTTTCGGTGAAAGCCCGCATATTGAGACGATTCACAAAACATCTCAGGGGGGCTCCAAGTTTAGCAAACTTAATTTACTTACTCAGAATTTTATTATTTTTTACTTTTCGTCATAAAAAACTGCAAAATAGACTTTCTCTCCATATAGAGACTTGCCTTTCACAATAACCCCTATTTATGTTAGGCTCTAGAAGGTCGACCAATATGATGAAAATTTCCCATCGTTAATTTTTGAGCTAAACTGCCACTATTAACCAATTTTTACCAAGATTTACTGTTCATGAGAAATCTTACATGGAATGAGGTCCAAGCAATTGACCCATGCGGTTCAAATTTGATCCACTGACTTTTTACGTCAAATTACTATAATATCGTGAACGAATTTTCTTCATAAAACATTAACAATGAAGATCTTTTGGCATATAAAGACTTACATTAGAATCCTTACATGCATTGGTATTCCAAAAATAGATCGACGTAGTCCAAATTCAGTAAAGTTGATGATTTCTTCGACCATTTTCTAATGTGGACTAATTTCGACTATGAAATTTGAAAAATTATACCTTTGTACCTTATAAACCTTCTGTTTCCGTAGGACCGGTTATATGAGAGGCGGTTCAAAAAATTGCCACAGCCGAACCAAATTTTTCGTAACATTTTAGAATGTCGAAACACAATTACTCATCGATTTTTATCGACCAATTGTAAAAATTGCAATTTTTTCGAAATAGTAGACCTATCCGAACCATTTTCAGTAGTGTTCTCCCATGGATCGAAAGACGCCAGTGTACCATATTTCGTCAAAATATCTCAAAAATTGCGACCAGTAAATTGAACAAAACCATACATGGGCAGGCATCAAATGGACAAATGGACAGACAAGCTTACTTTTAGAAAATGATTCTAAATCGCTCGGTCTAATAGAAGGCGGGTCTATCTTAAACCTTTTTGGGTGTTGCGTTCGTCCGCACAACCTTAGTATACTTTCTAACGCAAATGTAGGTGTAGGGTATAGAAACTGTATTGAACACCATACTGAACGTATATCTCGTCGATTAATAGGTAAAATTTATTAAGTGTTTATAAATTCCTATATACTTAAGTAGTTTTACTTGTCAACCGACAATGTGTCAACCTACACACCAGCATGTTACTACTATGCACTCAAAAATCAAGATATGGTTTAACTAGACCTGTTTACACGGTCTGACTAGTAATTACATATGCAAACATAGCTTTATTTATTCCGCCCAAAAACTAACTGTAAATTATTTTGGGTTATACGCAAATTATTTTTATGTATACACGACCCGCTTCCTTCGTCTTTACCGAAGATTATTAAAACAAGCTTGTACTTCAATAGAAAATAAGTGCATGTGAAACAATACTGAGTCGATTTTCTGCCGCTGAAAAGTGATCGCTTGAGTTTATATTTTGCATTTTACAGAATAAGTTTACACTTTAACATACTTTGAGGGAATAATTGTGTTCAGAGTTTTGTTGCTAATTGAAAATGCCAGGTGGAAGTGCGCTTTCGGACGAGGAGCGTAGAAAAATTGAAGGAAGGAGACTTGCTAGTACGAAAATTGCCGAAATAGTTGTTGCAATACCCGGTCCCAAACTCTCTGAAAGACACTGACCATTATGGTTGCACTAGACGTAATGTGGACTGGACGCATCACATCCGTTATAGAATAAAGGATCAAGCGGCATTCGATATTTAGCAACTAGTGAAAATATGAACTACAGGTAAATAAAGATAGAATTAGACCCAAATGTAACGCAAATTCTGGAGGACGAAATAGACCTTAGGTATGAGCATGAAATTGCTAAACCATCCTTAACTCATAGCCATAAAAATGCCTATATTGCATTTGCCGATAAGTGTGATTGTTGGGAGCAAGAGTTCAAAAGTATTACATTTAGTGAAAAGGAAAGGCTTAGTTTTGGCAGACCTGAAGGTTATCACAAATATTTGACGTCCCCGACAAATGTGCTACAAACAAGAAAACATTTAGGAACAAATATTTGCCAGGATAGCCTACAAAAGGATCGAGAAATCAAACAGCGGAGTTTGGTATGGGATACTATAAGTGATATATATCCATATATAATGGGATTTCTTTCACTTCTTTTTACAAGTGTTGTAGGAGAGACCACAAACTATACAAATATTTTTTGTTGTGGCTTATAAGTAACGAGCAAAGTAGCCCTTTAATTACAAAACACTGTGGGAATATTTTCTTGGCAGATTTGGCTCAAGAGACTCTCTAACACAAACCTTACAAAAATGGACATACGGACATTCTTAAAACGATTCATAATTTAGTGCCTATTAACAGTTTGTATACCTCATATAGTCTGTGAAGTGCCCTTCTCGGTGTTGCAGACGTTCTGGCAAGATGATCCATGGGTGATGGATATGGAAAAGCTATGTCAGAACATCAACTTAAAATAAGTTAAAAACCAAATAAACTTGACTAACAAGATTACTTCTATAAATCTCTGTGTCATCATTTAACGGCGGAAGATGCGTCATCTAAGGGTTTCTCTGACAGACCGATCTTATTAGCCAAAGGGGCTTTATTTTCCATACTTGACTTCTACTAATTTTCGGAACATTTAAATTAAACAAAAAAATCGCTCTCCTTTCCCCTCCTTTCTATTATCGAACGTATATCTTACTTACGTAGTTGCCTTGGATGTTACATGGATGACGTCATTGCAATCACTGCAATATGATGCGTTAACCTGTCAAGCCATTGTGAAGCAAGAATTCAAATCAAGTGATAATTTTCTCTTTATTAAAACATTAAATGAGCTAAATTTTTCTTTTAAGTACGAGTATAATTTACTAAAATGTACGTGATAATCGGAAAGGTGTATGATTTTGTAAATACATGCAAGTGTAAGCTTAACGAAACAAATCTCTGTTATGGAGTGTGACGATAATAAGTGTAATGCCTTGAAAGAGATTCATATAAATTGTAATGAATGTCGTAAAGTATTACAACTATTTCCCCTGTAATATATTGCGATAATACAAATTTGTTCACATTAAGCTTTGAGTTGTACGTGAGAGCACATGATTATCTAATGATGCTGCTGTTGTTGCGGTTGACGCCACCAACCGCTATTACGTATAGTAGCATAATTTTTTAAGCCATCGGGGGGCTGCGTTACAATTGGAGGGAAAAGATGGGGACCGCCAGTACTTTCTAAGCCCAAAGCATTTTGTTGTTGTAAGACAAAGTTTTTGGGCGAGTTAATATTATTCGATGTATATCTAGTCACATAAGTTTGATGATGAGGAACAACCGGCAAATGAATATTGCCCGGAGCATGACTAATGGGCGGCAAGTACTGCCTACTGTAGGGAGCAACAGGCTTGTGCAGTCCTACAGTGTTAGGAGGACCAAAGACAACACTGCGTTGATCGCAGACAGTGCCTTCTATAAGCGTATTTAATGGAGCAGTGTAAATACGGAAATTGATGTCGTCATAGTCCAATTCGGAAAGCAAAAATACAGGCATGCGATCCGACAACACCCAAACATTGTTATTTTCATCAATTTTGACATCAGCTGGAAATACTAAGCCAACATCATCGCGATCGACAATACCATGAAATTGCGGCGAATAGGGCATAGATGAATGCCAACAACCGACAGCATTTTGATCAATTAAATTAAACAACTCGACGCCTTCTTCACTCATTACACGCGAAGTGGTGTGCGCATTAGGACCACGCTCGTCTAAAGCGACAAAATCATGGTAACTATCCTCGACGCGGGATTCATCGCGCAATATACGCGTAGAAACGGCGAACTGACGATGACTAGCTAATGGACTGAAGTATAGAATGCGATAACCATCAGATTTAGGTGCCGTAAGAGCCAGGCCGAAAATACCCTCTTCACCCCATTGAAAATTAAGCCCAGCCACATTGAAATCGCCACGCAATGGATCTGGGAAGAAATACGAGTGTCCCGAGAAGCGCCAGGATTTATTCTGCTCCCATGAATACACAACTAACCCGTAACCCAACTCATCTGAGAAGTAGGCAAAGGCATCGTCGCAGTTTTTACCAATATCCACAGCAATATTGGCAATGAATGTATTGGCATTAGTATCCTCGGAACGTAGCTCGTATCGTCTGATGCGAGTATCAGTGGTTAAATCAAACACATTTACCGCATATGGGCATGGATTGGTAGTGGTGTTTCCAATACCTACAGTACCTGTATCTAAAACCCATAAACGACCGCATTCATCGGCTTTTATACGATAAGCCGTAGTAATGCTATTGGCACAGTCACCCGCTGTGTTTGAGCGCCAATCGGGATAGGGTATCAATTCAGGTGAGCCGGTTACGCTATGATCCATGTTAATATATGTTAACGTGGCCGGTATTCCTGTAATTATAAAAACAAGAAACAGACCAATAAAAATACTTGCAAAATAGATGAAGAACACCTTAAACACATATAAAATTATACGCATAATTGTGACAATATAAATGCAAATTAACTTCAGTTTAGCACGCGAGCATCATTAAACGACTAAAACAAATTTAAACTAAACGATTGTGCCAAACAAATAACGTGTACAGAAGCTAATAAAAATCTACATTTTTAACACGAAGTGGCATAAATGGCTCATGTGGAAACCAGCAAGCAAGCAAGCAAGTAAGTAAGCAAGCAGGCAAGCAAGCAAAGCCAAGCATTCTGACACATCTCAGTGCTTAAACGGCAACAAATGTCTGTGTACATATATACATAAACGAGCACACACAATGATCTGACATATTTACGACCAAATCAAGACATCAAGCTAAAAGCCTCCCCGAGTATAGCAACTTAACAGAGACCAACTTTCAGCTCCCATAGTTAGAGTTAGACATCGGTAAATATATATTGTAAGCAAGCGCGTTAATCATCACCACAACAAAGTGGTCGTAAAATATTAAACAAACCAATTCATAAACACACTAAAAATATTAGCTAAATAAAAATAAACGCAGATAATATTTGATGTGTGACATGTATACACACACGATAATTTCAAGCATCCTCCTCTATACATGAATGCATTTAAGTAGATATGCACGAAAGCATGTCTACTTGAATCTGATATTGCGTTAAATGGAAAAAATTTTCATCATTTAACAACTCACTGTTAACAGAAACGGGGAATGAACAAAATGAACGGCGAATTCGTTATTCAAAGATATCGGAATATTTTGGTCTTTATCATGAAGCCTCTAAAGAAATCGAATAATAATACGTATATTTTCATCAGGGAAGAAAGAGCATGAAAAGCACTGCATCTTCCGTTTATTTATATTTGATTT
The DNA here is from genome assembly GCA_000688715.1 of Glossina pallidipes. Taxonomy (NCBI): domain Eukaryota; kingdom Metazoa; phylum Arthropoda; class Insecta; order Diptera; family Glossinidae; genus Glossina; species Glossina pallidipes. The sequence continues at coordinate 2,630,938 of KK499773.1, read as the reverse complement.
GAGCAAAAAAGAAAACGTCTTATGAAGTCGGTACTCGAAAGTATATTCGTGACAGAAGTTGATAGAAAGTAGTTTTCACAATTTGTTTGCAAAGACTTTTTATGATTAAATTGAAGTCTACTTCTGGTCTACCGTTACATGTTAGTAAGCCCACGAGCAAAAGTGACCCTAATCAGTGGCTACACAGAACCGTCCTTAAGATAATGCTGTTCGTTCGTCTCGCAGATGGGAAATATTGAACCAAAGCATGTGAAACGCATTAAACGAAAATCTAAAAAAATTTCTGTTTGTGCGAAAGTGTGCCGCGACGTCTAAAAACTTTTATCATACCATGTTTTTCAAGAGCTCAGACGGCGTTTTCAATCAAAGTGCCGATTAATCCGCCTTAGTAATATTTGATGAAAAGATTCGGTGTCTTATGGATTATGGTTAACGGACGGGTGAGATACTTCACCGAAGAATGCATGCAATTCCCAAAATTTGTACAATTTTTACGTCCAAATCCCGAAGCCCTGTTTTTGTATGCACATACTTGCTTACGCTCCCATAAGCATATAAGTATAAAACATTGTTCGTGGTGATGAAAGCAAACGCAAAGCATTTACAAATGTTGTGTGAATGTATCTAAGATATGTATTCATACGTCTTACTGTTTATGTCAATTAATATGTTTATCTTGTTTCCCATTGCATTTGCGAATTCCGCATTATCCATTATCTTCAGCCAATGGCTGATGAGGTGGATAACAAGTCTATCACTTTTCTTAGCGTATGCATCCGGTGGCTATGAATGAACGCAAATCTTAAAAACCTGCCAATTGAAATAAGCATGAAATGCTATCGCGTTGAGTTTTCCTTTTTGCTTTTTCTTCAATTTCACGTCGTTTCATCACTTCATTGCAATGCGTGTAAATATGTGCAATAAAAAACTTGAGTTGACTTGATGCGACAAAAATAAGCTCTCAAAATATTCATAATTAATAACTCCTTTATATCTTGACAATATATCTTAAGTATATTTTCTTCAAATGTGGCATTTGATTTAATTGGTTCGCTTGTTTGCAAGATCTGTTAACATCTTGCGGAAAATATATGCGATGATGTTATCAACTATGAGCTAATGAGCGCCGTTGTAAGCGACTCTATATTCACAAATCTCAGGCATAGAAAAAATGAAAATTATTCTTTATGCACGACGTGGCCGACGGTAGCAGCAACTGTGTGTTAATTAAATTTATCTATCAGGATAAAAATTGCACTAACAACATCCGAAAATAATGATTTTATAAAAAGTTTGAAAATATCGCTTGTACGGTAGAAAATGTTTTGTTTCATCTATTTAAAGCAAAAAAGAAAAATGCACTTTTTTATGAAAAATCATCGATTCTATATAGCGAAAATTAAGATGATTATACCTATTACCACCGAAGGAAGGACGTAACTTCATTTTGTCAAAATATTTGCAAAACCTAGAAGAGAGCTTTAGAGGCCCCATAAACATATACATTTCCTTGATCAGGAATAAATTCTGAACCGATCTGTCTGTCTGTCCGCTCGTCTGTACAATGTGTGCTAAAAAAAGATATCGACTTCAAATTTGGCAAAGAAAAGTTGACATTTGTTGCCCGCAGTTTGGTATTTATGGTAGGGCATATCGGTCAAAAGATCCGCTTACAGTACAACGTAAAGTGAGAACAACTCCGTTGTCGAAAAAAACAAAGATTGTTATTTCTCGTTATATATAAATTAGAACAGATACACCGATCAAACTTCGCACGCATACTCTGCAATTGATCGACCAAGCCCATCTTTTTGAGTATCAAAAAATTTTATTATAAAAAATAGCTTCAGCCATCTTATCAAGTCTATAGAAACCGATGAAATGAGAACACGACACTCTTCAATATTCTATTTCAATGTAAATGTGGTAGGCATAAAAGATTCGGCCAAAGTCGAATATAATTTTCTTACTTCTTTTTCTTATTTTTACCATAAATTCTCGTGAAATCGTTTAACTTTTAATACCAAAAACGTTGATGATTTAATAATGAGCTAGAACTACTTATTGCCTAAATATTTTGCGATTTCCAAACAAGCTCCAAAAATAAATATTCTTTAAGCCCGTAAAAACCCGCATCGATCATGTGACTAATACGGCGACAATACATAATTACGTACGCGTAGATAATTAAATTAAATTAATTTGCAAATCTTTTGTATACCGCTACAATTTGTCTGCTACAAACTCCAAGTGTAGACGCAAGAGTTTAAATTCTGAAGATTATGCTTCTCCGGCCCCCTTTGTTTTGCAGGAAAGCAGCATAGTATTGATTAGTTGCAAAAGTTTACACCTGCGTCACTAATGTAAATAATAAATAAATACTAAATAAATGTAATAAAAATGAAGCATATAGCAGTTTAATGTGTGCCCGCTACCCTATCAAGCATAAAATAGCGATATTCACACGAGAGTTTCACTTAAAAAGTTGATCGTTGACCTTCTGCAACTCGTAGAAAAGGTTGAATATTTGAAAGTGAGAGCAAACACTTTACCACATATATGTGCATAAAGTTTTTGTGTAGTTCCATTTTGGTCCCTTTTTCGAATAGAACATTCCTTCTATAGCACAATGAATTTAAAAAGCAATTAATGCTTTGATTCATCTCTGCACTCAACTTAAAAATAAATTAAATATAAGATGATGTTGTGTGTTGACAGCTAAGCACAAGTTAAGCTCTTAATAATACAGGAAAAAACATTTTGCAAGTTTGTAGCGAATTATGTTTCCATGTTTGTGTCTTAAATTACCTTCTTTGCATGTAAATAAGCTTTTGCTGTTAATGACTAACATAATTACATTCAAATAAAACTACGCAAGTACGAAGCACGCCATTGTCTTAATTACCTTATATTTGCATTTGAAACATGTCTTACATGTGTACACATGTGTTATACTTCATTAGCTTCATTAGCTTTGAATGTGTGGTTAGGATAAGAGCAACACGGATATCTGATATTTTATTTAAAGAAAAAAAAAAAGGGTAAAAAGCTACCTATCGCCAACGACAGGTATATCGTTTCTGAGAAAAACCGAATGAGAAAAGTGGAAGCATTAACTTTTTTGATATAGTTGGTGGAAATACCAATATATGTATGTATGTGAGCATTGGTAGGATGAATGATAAGAGATAAACATAGTTGGCAGAGGTAGGCCGGGTGAAAATAACTTGAAATGTGTTAGTTTTTCTTGAAATGGCAGACACTGCGGTTTTCCTTGTTTTATATGTAGTGTTGCATAAGCTCAACATTGTTTATTCAATAAAATTTACCGTAAATAATACATAATTTAATTTGCTTTTAATGGCTTTCGAAGAGGATGTCGGTGAAATGGAGCTGTCAGTGCGTTTGCATTCACATCACGGATTGATTGTAAGCACATAAACCGGAAAAGGCTTGCAAATCTCGACAATAGAAACAAATTTGCAACAACTGCGAAATGGGCAGCTGTAAGGAGAAGTAATGATGCAGGTAGTGAAAAAGTAAACAACAAGATGTACAGTTAGAAAGCGGACGAAATTAACCTGTTTATGAATTTACCAAACCGTGTAAAACCATTATTATTACGCCATACACCATTTGTGGTGCGAGGATATGTTATGTTTACGTGGACGGAAGTATGTAATTCCCGGAAGAGCTTAAGATATATCTATCTTTTGTTATATCGATCAAACCAGAAAATAATTCTAAATTGATTTAAAGCTGTCTGTCCGTCTGATGTTTATCCAAGTTTTCTTCTTTTGGTCAACCTACATTTCGCAGTTTTCTGCGATAATTTGACGAAACTCGGTACACTGACTGATATGGATTCGACCGGATCACTTTTTCCGCCTTATTTTGAAAAAGTCATTATATGAAAAGAATTTTCAAAATTTCACCACAAAGATCGCTAACTGATAGAAACATACCTCGATGTGCCTAACGGTTCTGAAAAAGTTTACATCAGATGCCACAATTTTTTGAGTCCTTTTCCAATATAACTGTTCCTCTAAGACAACTAACACTATTCTGGCATTAAAAAAAATTTGCCTCACATAGATCTAATAGTTTGCACATCCCATCACATATAATGGTGTTCCTCAAAAATAAGCCTTTATATGGTACCATCTACAAGTTTTAGTAAATTATGATAAAAATATGTGAAGAATAATAAGATTTATGACAAGAAAATAAATTTCGGGAAATTTAGATGTTCTCGGTTCACATTCTGCAATTCCTCAAATAAATGGAAGCAAATAGAAAAAATGTAGAAATTTATCACAAAAATAAGTGGTGTAGGGTGCTTAAATATTGGCCTTTTCCGATTCCGAAAATCTTTATTCTTCTTCTTTTTTCTTGTTTGATCCAAGGCTTTGTGTCTAAACGCTTTTCCTTTAATTATTGGCACCCATGCAATGCAGCCCGCTCTTCTTCGGGTAGCTTCTTACCAAGTCTGTTGATTTGATTATAGAGAACGAGTTTACTATACACTAACTACACTCTCCAAAAGTAAAACAAAAGTTTTTATTTGGAGAAATGAACTCAGAGATGCTCTATGTTACAAATGTTGGCGACGGCTGTTATAGGTAATGATTTCAAGTCAAAAAAAATGATTTCAAAGTGAAAGAGGAAGAAACGGTTTGGAAGACTGCTACGACTGAATTATCGTTGTTGTTGCTGTTGCTGTTGCTGTTGCTGTTGAGACGACGTGCATGCTTTAAAAACCTACACAACATAAACTTACTATTTATACCAACCGCTTTCCTTGAGCGTAAGTTTCTTCTTTTTTTTTTTTTTCTTTACGGCATCTTATCTTTGTCAGTGTCGTCCTACAATATTTTATTAACACCAAACCATAGCAACAGTAGCAACAAGGCGATTTATGATACTATTCGATCATCGTTTTTTCTAAAATGTATTTCAAGTTTGTATCTTAAGTCTTTCGTTTTACAAGCTATGTACGTGTTTGTAAATTTTAAAAACTTAATGATAGGCGTATGGTTAGCCTAATCATGTAATCTAATTTAGCCTGTCCAACAGTCAAGTCATTCAATTTATTTAATTGAATCATAGCATAAATAGGGAAAGAGAGGCGTAAAGAGCGTAGAACGTGAGTTTTCAGTGTGAACGTAATAGACATAATCACATTTCTATCCAATAGATGAGTAGTAAAGGCGTTTGTAAATTAAATTGTTGTCAATTGATATAATTGATGCCCAACTTTGTATTACGGATCATCATTATTATTAGGTTGCCTTAGTTTCATTTCATTCATTTTCACTCAATCGCCAAATGTTTCTATTAATACAGTTACACTCGAATATGTCATAGAGATCAATGTTAAATTCAATGGCATGACGACCTCTTGCAACCTTAGGAGGAAAAGCTTGAACAGCGTTTGATTGTTTCTTAAGCTATGAAACGTTAAAAGTGAATGTCAATGAAACAAAAAGAGGAAATTAAAACTATAATCACAAAATCAAAAATATATTTTCGTATTGCATTAGCAATGATAACAAGCGAATGTCTTTTTTTCAGGGTCTCGGTCCATTATAATTACCCAAGACGCCGTAGCTGTTTGAATGCGTAGATATATATAAACTATCAAAGCAATTAAAAGATTTTATTTTCTTTTTGCTTTTTCTAGTGAAATAAACACACAGAGCAATAAATTGAATTAAAAGATCAAAACGTGACTGGCTGTTATGATCAGTGAAACGAAACCTTTCAAACAATTCCTTTTTTTTTTTCTTGTTTTTTTACCTTTTAATTGAACAGAATTAATCTTTGAACGATCAGATATCTAACCTAATATTATATAATTCAAAGTCAAACCTATTTAAATAAATTAATGGAAATATTTCTTTTTTTAAGACTAACTTTCAAAAAATTGAAATTCAATTCTCTTTTTTTTTTATAGCGACCACGGGCGGTACATTAAATTTGCCAAGGCTTTGTGACAAATAAAAGTACGCATGAATGATCTCATGTGACATGAAACGTTAGATCTTACGTCGTACGAAATGAGGAGATCTTTATTGAATGTATTAACTGTCGCACCCCATCCAGTCATCGTGAATATTAAAAGGCTCGACGCAAGCCTAATAAAACCTTCTCGCAATTTTTCTTTTTCTTTGTTCTTTATTCATTTACTGAATTTGCCTAACATCGAATATCTTAAAAAACGTTCATATTCGAAATGTATTCGCGCAAATTATCACATTCTGTGCGAGATTAACTGGTCTTGTGGAGACAGCAGAAAAAAAGGTTGAGATACTTCCAAAGAAGCAGTTACTTTAATTTCACTTTGTAAACTAAACGAACCAAAAGACCTGCACTCCATCTAACTAAAGGCTTTTAAGTACGTATTCATTACTCAGAAACCTTAACCTTGACCCTGCGTTCATTGAAATTAAAAATTGTTGGAAACGATGATTTATCATAAGAGAGCCTTCTCAATCTATATATGTATATCTACATAGATATACCATATATAGGTAATGGACATGACTTATCATTTAAAAGGAAAACCATTTGCAGTTGTGACCAATGCGGAGGCCGTGACTTTCATTGTCTTGACTTTGACCTTCATCGGAACTTTTAAGGAGACTTCCACAATTTCAACAAAATAACACGTGCTACCTTACTTTCTCTTAAAGTATTTCTCAGTACATGTATATATATATACATGTATATATGTATACACAAGTGTGCTCAATTATGTCGGTAATAGGTGTCAATGAAAAACAATGTCTTTTTTTTTTGCAAACGCAAGTATTGTTAAACCCGGAGTTGAGCGGTTCATAGCCATTGTCCAACTACAAGCACGTATGTACTGACTTATGAAAAAAGTTATTATGTGTCAAGCTGTGGCTCTAATCGAAATATTGTTATTGGTTTTGCTGACCGAACGAGCAAACAAATTTTAATCGCCAATTGTTTAATGCTCGCATAAAAAACAAATATCATTTACTTTTGGTAAACGTAAAATGTCAAGCTGTCTTACTCATGGTCGCACGCCCGTCTGTCCGTCGCACAATTTTTGCTTTTCACGCAATCACAAAATTTAAGGAAGTAATCACAGATCTCCACTGCTTTTGAAAGGTTGAACACAATTTTTCTAAAATGTAACAACAACCAACAAAGTGTCCGACGATAATTATACATTTTGCTAATATTTTTTTATTTACTTTACTTGGAAACTTGAAATAGAAGAAAATACTATAAGAAGATGTTAAGCTTTCAATTGACATTTCACTATATTCATCATTCACTTACTATTCATTGAGATATAACACATCACTCAATAAGCTCTTAGGATTACATATAGATGTCACCACTATCTACGAATCGTGACCGCCTTTAGGTAGTATTACTCTTAAAAACAAAATGCATCAAAATTTTATGACACACCGACACACACAGGTTACATTTTCAAAACCATCGAATAATCGGAATTTTGTGTCGTCTTTTTTCTTTTTTTTTTTAGTATATGCCAAGCCTTTAGGGAATGTCCCCTATTCGTGAAATATAGTGACGGTTAGCGAGAAGGGAGGAGAGTGAAAAAGCTTAGCGGCTATAAGTAGTATGCCTTTACCGACTGAACATTCGCTGCCGCTGTGACCAAAGCACTTGAGATTTGAATAATGTTAGAGAATGTTGTCCGGCCGTACAAACACCGACGATGCTCAAACATTGTTTCAGAAAGAGTAGAGACAAATGAGCAAAATCATTTTAAAAGATCGATAGTACAGTTGCTTGAAATATCTGACACCTTAATGATGCCAAAAGGCAGTGCATTTACTATTTTACATAAGCATTTGTCCGCGAGAAAAATCTGCTGGAAGTGGATACGGTATTTGCTCACTTTAGACCAAAGACAAGTGCATGTTGATGATTCAGAGCCTTGCTTGGAACTGCTAAGGCAAAATAAAAAGGATTTTTTTATACGCTTTGCGGCAATGGATAAAACGTGGACTCTTCAGGGCACAACAGAGCAAACTCAGCAATGACACAAGTGGAGACCAATCGGCAAAGGCCGTCTAAAGCGGCCAAAAAGGCGAAAGCCGGCTGGCAATGTTACGGCATCCGTGTTTTCAGGTGCCCATAGTACAGCCAGTATTCATAGACTATCTTGAAAACGGAATAAAGGATCAAGGGGGACACAGCATTATTAGTAGATGAAATGACAACAAATTCTATGAACTTATTAGATAATGTGTTATTATATCGTTTTAGAGCACATTTTTCGACAGTCAACTAATAATCGTAAGCGTGTTTTTGTAGATATAGAACATATCATGACAAGCTTGCCCTCCGTAGGTATCTAGTTCTAGGATTCTTTTGCAATTTAGTTTTTATGGAATTTTACAGGTGCAAGCTTATTCGCCATTGGCTTTCATTACTTTCGAAAATTTATGCCAATAGACTGATAATATATTCCGACTGATCATAACAATCTCTCGCTTATATATTAATCTCCAAAGTCATCTTTTTGCGTTTTTCATTTCAATCTGACAGCGATCCTCGTGCCTGATTAGAAAGTCAAAAGTTCACACTTACATACTTTCAAACGACAGGTGCAAGTCGAGTTTGAAAATAAGCAAACTATTGTGACTTGAAATATATATGTGAAGTGTTGATTTGAAACTTGAGACTTCATATGTCAGTGTAAAAATCTGCCATCTAAAATCTAACATGCAGCAAATGCTGCGTCAATTAATGAAATACCATGCAATTTGTATCTACCGGACAAATTCGGACGGGGAATGTGCACTTAAACACAAATATCTGTTAATTGATTTTTATTTCAACTCTAAACCATAGCTTGAATCGGTATAAAGCACGCAATGTACACAATTCATTATTTCATTATTTCATAATCAATAGTTTACATTTGCATTTAATTTCGATTTCCCTTTTGGGGTTTTTTTTGCCAATACATGTTTTCACAGTTGCTTGAATCTTAAAACCAAAAAAAAAAAAAAAAAGAAAATTATTTTATATAACGAGTTATATATATATACATATGTTTGAAGTAAAAGGTTTTCGCAATCACTTCTTTGATAAATGTGTAATGTGACCGGTAGACCATTCTTTACTTAAACCACATTATCGGTAAAACCCATGTACAGGTTTTCCTTCTATGCCATGCTACGCTAAACAATATGAAAACAGTTTTCTTGCTAAGCAACAATTGTCAAATGCATAAATTCGCGGTGAAAATTAACAAAATTTGCATACCTTTGAAATCAATATCAGCTAAAAATTGTTTACTCACATGCGCCGTCAAGAAGGCAAGAATTATTAAGTCATTAACAATGCAAAGGTGGACACTCGTATACGCAGCCGATCTACTATCAGGTGTTGTCGACTGCACACATAGACAACACAGATACAAACAGACTCTAGTATATTATAAAAATATTCCAATATTTTCGAAAGAATTTTAAATGAATTTTTGTTTCTCTCCTTTTTTTTAGCCTTTTTGTGTATCAGCGAATGCAGTGTACTTTAGTCTTGTCATTCCGTTTGTGGTTTTGTGGAAGAACGGGAAAATGTGTCTGATATCTAACTCTGACAGTTGTTTGACCTCGAGAGACTTTTCGTTTAGTCAGCTATTACGTAAGTTGTTAATAAGGAGGACCAAATCCGAAATTTCAGATCAGTCTTAGACTTTATGCCATATGGTTTTAGCTTTTCATCGCGTAGCCTATAAAGTTGACAAAATTCTCAACCAACACATCAAGGTCGATGAAGACGAAAAGAAATGAGAAAGTAAATGTTAAGACCTTTTCAAAGGTAGGATAATAGGACTAAGCTGTAGTGGCCGTTCAGAGATTTAGGGACTACGCCTCGATATATACCCTTATTAAACCTACGTTCTAAATTTCACTTAACCTAAATAAACCTGCATAACCTTTAAAAATGATATCAGCAAAAATTGTTATATTAAAAATTTTAAAGAAAACAAATAAAACAACAGTGATCTCTACATCGATTTACAGTTATTCATATAACGACTTTATATTGGAAATGATCGAACTAGTGGTCCGGGCTTAAGCATTTTGCAATAGCACTCGGGTTTGGACAAAAAGGTGTCGGCGTAGCGCGCTTCATTAAAATATCTCCAAATATGCGAGCTTTTGGTTGAACACATGAAAACATCAGACGGACATACAAGCTTAGATCGGTGTATTAAACGGTGAGTGTATCTTAAACCCTTCTAAATGCTATGTACGTCCACACAAACTAAATATACCTTGTACCTAGCAGTGTAGGGTATAAAAAGATGAATTTTTGTATCGGATTTCAATAGTGGACTGGAACTTGTCCTGGAAGTTGTCCCAAATTCAGACTATTTATAGGAAAGAGTATAAGTAAAGTCGTAAACAACTTGTTGTTTGTAACTTATATTAATTTCATTGATTTATTAAATATTCTTGTGCAATATTTGTTTTTTGAGTACAAGGAAAAACTATGACATCAAAAAAATAAATAAATAAATAAGTAATCAGTTGAACACAAGTTTTCATTAATATTTCGCTATCATATTGAAACGGTTTTACCAGCTTTCGATTAACAAAGAATAAAGCAAAATGATAAAAACAGGTAACTTTATAAGGAAAGGTGTACACAACATATACAAGAAGTCAACCTTTCTCTATAAATTGGAATAAAATTGTAATCGATCTCTAAGTTAATTTTTTTTTTTTTTTTTTGTAAGAAAATTCTTTAAAAAGGAGACCAACTATTTGAAAAGTCATTAGCAAACACAAACCGTAATTAAAAAGAAGTTAACGTCAATAAAGCAACATACGTTAGTAGGTAAATAAAATGTTTTGTTTAAAAACATATAAATACCGCTTTTTACGCACATCTATAAAATATCTGAAATCATTGTAATCATACGGATTGACCGCTGTTGATATGTTCACTATCTATCTATACCACCTAAGCATTATTTATATATATGTACGTGTAACAACAGATACAATCAACATTGCTTTACATCATATTTTTATCCGGCTAATTGCATACTTGTTTCGTTTGCCTGTTTGTTTGTTTATTTGTTTATTTCGTAAATATACAATTGTACATAAGATATTATATATATATGTATATATGCATTTGTTGTAACGTAAATTGATTTAATTGTACATCAGTGTAAACACTTAACAATTAGTTCTCCGTTTGCAGTTGTGTCTGGTTGTTTTTTTCGTTTAATTGAAAATTTACTTCATTTCAAATTATATTAGGCAAGCAGCAAATTAGATTAGATCGAACTATTTAAGTAAACGTAATTCGAAAAATTAGTTTATCTTTTAAGATATGTCTCAGTAAGATAGAGAGTAACATTAAGGCATTAAATCATTGGAAAAGTATTGAGTCTAAAGATGATTTACATTTATATTGCGTGTATATACTAAAATTGTTGTTGTAAGCTCAACAATAAAAGATGGGTCGGGATAACCGAAGAAATTCCGTTGGCTGTGGCAAAGACCAAATTGATGTCGACATGCAATTACATTCGACGATTGACCATAAGCGGCCATAAGCGGCTAGACGCAGCCCACGCATCGCGACAGACGGAGACTCGAAGTCAACAACTAGAACAATGGCATCAAACACGTGAGAGAGTCGGAAAGTTGTTAAGATAAGAAACCTTCTTCTCCATTACTGTGATAGCTTTTATGCGTTGTGCGTTCAACCTAATATGTGTATATATATATATATGAACTCGTCCGAAAATGAAGTACTTTGCTACGTTGTGATGCTTTGCTCAATTCAATTATTTTACTTCTCTTGCTATTTATTAAGTGGAGCAAAGTTTTTTTCTCATACCTTTGAATTTAAACAACAATTTTTTATGAATTATTTTTTTAATCCTTTTTCATGTCCATTATAAATTATATAACGATTAAACCGACATACGCATGTCATTACTATTTGCATAAGCTGTGTAATAGTGAGTTAATTAATAAATTATCTAAATTGCTATAACTGTAATTAGGCATATAGACATGTGTACGGATATACAACATTTGTACGAACAAATTATTTTACGGCACGAGCCGAAATGTAATACAAACGAAACGCAATATAAAACCTGGCAAAAAAAAAAAAAATGCACTAACCAATGATGAAATAATTATCTAGAGAGAAAAAGAAAAAATTTTTGCGATCTTTTTTTATTACGCATGTGGATGTATTTTAATACACGGTGTCCGTCTAAGTGGCCCACTAGGTTAAGGATCTTAACTAGACACTCAATCGTCGTGGATTCGTAACTCAAGTGCTGTAGAGTTTTCAGTAAAGCCTTTATAGCCTCAGATGTTGTTGTACTTTAAAACGTTAGTCTTTCAAAACGCTAGTCTTTCTGGCTAAATTAATTATAACAATAGCAATATACACTGAAAACTTGGAAAACTTAGATTAAAATCAACGGCAAGTAGTTAAAGAATTTCTCTATTTCGATTTATGAAAGCGTAAACATTATCATCATTAAAGGTCGTGCGAAAAAAACATAATAGTGACAATCATTGGAACTTGACTCTAACAAAGTGTAGATTGTGTTAGTTTTAAGGAATCGAAAATGATAAAAAAGGAATAGTACTACTATTCTGCATTTACTAAGCAACGTCTGTTTGCCTTTCCTTCCTTATTGCATTCTTATAACCCTCGTGATACATATATATATATATATGATATACATGCTGAATAAGACTAGAAGTATATAAATACATATATACTCTCCATCACGCGAAAGCTTAAGATTAAACACATACATGCAGCTTAAGATTAAACACATACATACAGTTTCCTGCATTATTTAATCGCATTATTTAATGTTGTCTCTCTCTTCACTTATCTTGTCACTTCACTTCATAAAAGGATAAGCATGCAACATTGTTGCAGCTTGTTCATTGAGAAACTTTACTAGATTTGATTATTAGATCTTGCTAACGTAAGCAGATCATAGCAAATCGACTGTGTAGAAAAAACTCTTCTGAGCGGTGATTAAAATACCCGAAGAGGGGAGACGTGCTCAGTTGGTGCTGCAATATGAATCGTTTGGGCCGTTTTCATTATCAATCTACATGCAAAAACTTTGAAGGTTTCTGTCGATTGCTTAATTTTAATCGCCAGAGTAGTGTTTGGCAGGAACACTACAAAGACATATAGACGGACGGACGAACAAACGTGAAAGCAGACAAGAGTACTTGCTTAGATCGACGAAGAATTTAATGCCGATCTATACTTTCTGCGACCTCTGAAGCTTGCTTCTGAGTGTTACAAATATTTCCACAATATGAAGGCACTTGCATCTTTCGGTAAAGATTAGATATAAACATCTTAGTTTCCCTATTTATTGTATATAATATAATCGCTGATTTCTCACAACGAAAGGAAAACACTCGTGCATCTTAGGAGCCATTTACCAAAGTATGGGCATATCTGCGTTATAAGACTCTTTTCCATACTTTTGAGAATGACAGCAACGCTTTCATTTGATCTCCCAAGCGCAAGTCTTTTTGTTGCAATCTTCTTTTTCACCTTTTTTATTAAATAAGAGATCATCGTGTATAAAAGGGCGTGTTATCTATCTTGTTTTTTCCATAATAATAAACTCTTCATGATACTCAATGTATGAAGCAAGAATACTTGTGAATTTATAGAGTGACGGTAATGCATAACTCTTTGCTCATACATGTTGGACTTAAGTGTACAAATCGAATTTATGCTATCGATAATATTGTTATCAAGTTATATATATATTTGTTAGGATTCTTCAAGTGGAAAGTGGAAAGGTCCACGTTTGATTCCTGAAGGCCTTTGTGGAACTATAAGCCGTACTTTCTTGCCTACAGGACGAAAGGATGTATTTAAATATTTCACCCTTTACTAAAGTGAATCGAAATTATACTAAATAATATTACAAACAATTAAAAACCAAATTGTACCGATCAAGCTCCATTTACATGTATTCCTTCAGTATGATAGGTTTTTTCCTCCGACTCCATACATTTTAGTAACACATTTCAGTTTAGTACTTTTTTAAGCGACATATTTTTTCGAAAGATTTCCTTGCAAAATTAATTTTTTTAAGTAAACCTTTATTTAACATCTGTCTTGTGAAAAAAAAAAAGATTTTCGTAAGAAATCGAGTTCAAAGATTCGAGAATATTGCATAGCGAGACTATAAATATAGGGCAGAAACCTTAACGGGCGTGACTATATTTTCAATCTACCTCATGCATGTCGGTCTGCCCGTTAATATGACTTTTTGGTTCGTTGCCAAACTTGAAGAAGTTACAAGAACTTGAAACAAAAGTCCGAAGGTCAGCGCACAGCTGTTTAACGATAAAAAAAACATTCAAAAAAAGACGAGCATTTACAAGTAATCTTACAATAGCGTGGGGATAAGAATAGTTTCGAAGAAGAACTGAAAGTGTAACAAATAACTAACGATAATCGTAATTACCTGAAATTCAAAGTATTTTTTATCACTATTTTTTACACCCCACAAAGATGTATTAAGTTCCGCCGTACGTATGCAACACCCAGAAAAACTTGACATAGTCTCACCTTTTATTGTACCGATCGATTCAAAATCACTTTTTGAAACGATCTAAGTTTGTCCATTTGTTCGTCTGTACATCTTGTCTTCTTGTATTCAACCGACAGGTTGCAATTTATTCGAAAAATTCGAGAACACAGGGACTAGCTGTAGGCAATATTTTAAATTATAATAAAAGAGAACAATACGAAAAAAGTCCGATGCCTTGGATATGGGACGTGAATGAATTTTCCATCTCCGTACACACGCTGTAAAATCATCCATAGAATATATGTGAAGATTTGCATTGTTGTTGCGAACAATGAGCAAAAAACCGCGAATTTTTTTTCTTACGCCAAGTTTGGCACAGGGTTTATTAAGTTTATGCGAATGTATGCAACTTTCAAAAGGCCTTGAAAGAAATTACTCTTTCATTATTCACC
Organism: Glossina pallidipes; assembly: GCA_000688715.1. Taxonomy (NCBI): domain Eukaryota; kingdom Metazoa; phylum Arthropoda; class Insecta; order Diptera; family Glossinidae; genus Glossina; species Glossina pallidipes. The sequence continues at coordinate 2,615,899 of KK499773.1, read as the reverse complement.
ACCTCTATGATTCTGAATCACTTCTCGAATCGAACTAAGCGTGTATGTCCGTCTGTCCATCGGTCTGTCTTGTTTTCTTATGCTCACCCTATAGGCCGCAATGTTTGAGATTTTTTGGATAAAGTTCAGTGCATCCATGTATTTTGACTCAAAAACGAACGCTCTTGGAAATGGTTCGGATTGGATCACCGTTTCGATCACTTCCCATATAAGGCCTTATTAATTTAAAAAAAACCTCTTATTGAAGTACTATAGGGTGATATAGCGTATTTACTGGCAGACATTGGACCACTAGAAGGTCTTCACTTGCTTATAAATGCTCTTTCATTTTTTAAGAAATATTATGTAAACTACAAGTGTCAGAGAAGTCAACGCGATTTTGTTTTTTTTTTTCTTTAATACCAATCTTAGGCCACTTTTAAAATAAAAATGGATTGTAGAGTAACTTCTTACTTGTTCACATTCTCGTTTTATTAAATTGATATGAGAATTTTCGAAAAAATTGAAATCAAGTTTGGCCACAAACCTCATAATCATAGACATCAAATTGAAGCCCATTCGAAATGAATGCGAATAAAGTTTTATACGTGAACTCACGTATGGCTCGATCGTTTATTTTATTCTTTTTTTTTTTTTTTTGACAAACTATAAAATTATTCATAATTTTTTTTTTTTTGGTTTTTTTGGTTTTTTTCATTATACTTTTGACACTTAGCCAGCCCCTTGAAAATGAATATCAATCATAATCAAAAGCACAATTGCACTTGTACAACAACAAGCTATTAATTGTCTGAATTAATTCCATCTGAGATTGTTTGAAAAAAAAGACTGAAATATATTTAATGCCCACTTACAAAAGTACGAACTTTAATAAAAAAGTTTAAAGTAAAAGTCCATCAAGACAATAGTGTTTTACGAATTTGCATGAGTGACAGACATGCAAACCGACACAGTGTTAATATATTATTATTATTATTATTATTATTATTATTATTATTATTATTGTTTTAGTTTATTTTTTTTTTTTATGAAATTTTTATCTTTAATTATTTATTTTCTTGTTTCAATGGCAAGCGCTTGTTAACCGTAATTCATATTCGATTTGAAACCCTTTTATTGTTAAGTAAATAATATTTTGGTAAATAATTATTTTGGGAGTCATTTGATAACCGTAACTGAGCTTACCGTCTCGCCATCTTGGTACCGTAACAAATAGACGATTACCCCAGTGCTCAACGCCCACAGGCAAACCATTCTGAGGCATATAATCGCCATTGGCCATAGCCTGTTCTTTTAAGCGTTGATTCGGAAAGGCAAAATCCAATTGATTCCAGTTATAGCGCTCTTGCAGTTTGTACGCGCCATTGCCCAATGAACAACAATAGCATAATAGCAACGCCACGCTCAACCATATTTTCAAAAATGATAACATTTTTCCAAAAAACGAAATGATTTCTACTTCTTATGCAATTAACGAAACACTTTAAGTTGTTTGCTTTTTTTTTTTTGTTGAATATCCTTTTGCAAGTCCTTTTTCCTTTTGTTTTTTTTTTTGTTCTTTTTCTTGATTTTTCAAAGTCGAACGGATTTCTTATGCGAACGTCAAAGACGCCTAACGCGCAACTGTTTTCATAGTCACATAAACTTTGATTTATATAAACTTTTATTACTTTTTTTTGCTACCACCACTAGTACTTTTTCAGTTTGACTGGTTTCATAGATTATCCAAAACTGAACTTATCGGCAAAAAATAATACACACGAATTTCTTTTGTGTGTTTCGTTGCAATTTTGTTACATCGCCAAGGTGACCATACTTCATGCATTCAGTACCTATACGCTTTATAAATAATTATTGTTAGTTTTATTTCAAATCTATTGCACACTGAAAATGTGTGATTGCGTTTAAATTAAACTTAATTTAACGCAAACGTACATACATTCGTTGTTTAATAAGTGTAAAAGGTACGCAGCCGTGTATGCTTTTAACTATATATTTTTTATAAACAATTTTTAGATATATTTCGTATGTTGCGTACCGTCCCGTCAGATGGGTTCTCGATTTTTATCTAATTACCGCAATCATTATGAAATAAATATTATAAAAATAGGTAAATAACGTGTGTAATGCATTCTATCAATATATCATATCATGAAGTACAGCTATTTGTTGAAAATTCCGTACAATACGAAGAAGGAAGACGTACTTGTTAATTACTTAATAACAGCTAGAAACAACCATTAGAAAAGAACATTGCCCTAAACGTCTACTCTGGGCTTTAAACATCATCTCTTTCATTATCCCACTCTTACCATACAAAGAAGAATGTAGCCCAAATCTTGTCCTCGAAAAACTAATCGCATAGAAAACTAAGCTTGTGGAAGATTATAGTTGACATCCTCTTTTTATACACGGTTCTTAGAGTGCTGGCCTGACCCCTGCATATGTAATAGCAAATGCCATAGGGCAAGTCCAAATTGAAACTGCGTCAACATTCACAACCGAGGCTAGCACTGTTCTTCAGGCCACAGTGTATCCCACATAAAAGATATCCGTGACCCTTTAAATTTCCACGTAAACAATACCAAGAAAAGAAAATGAGGAGAGAAAATTTAAATTTTTTGAGTAACAGGTCATATTGATCTCTTAGAAAATAACCGAGCCCACCTAGGGGCCAAATGCCCATGGTTGACACAATGGAGAAGTTTGACCTTCAACCGACACTACTCGCCTACTTCATATCAAATAAAAATCAAACATTTTGCTTCTGCAAATACGCCTTGAGCGTATCATTGCAACACATTAATGTATCCTTAAGAAACCTACTCATCCGTTCTGCGATTGTGGACAAAATCGTACGGCTAAATCTACACTGTGTGAATGTCAAAATCTTTCCAATACTCGAACGTTCATTTTCGGAGCAGGTAATCGTATGGGCATCTTGGAAAAACCTGGAGAACTTAACATCAATAAACTATTTGAGTCTATTAAAGTTGCTAAGCCAACCATCTAATCCGCCTTAAAAAATGACGGGAGAGCCGATAATCTTAGTGCTCATCCTGTTATTTAGCCCTTGAATTTTATTCTTTGGCCTATAAATAAATTGTAATAATAACAAAGACAAACAAAAAGTTGCGAAATCCTAACAAAAGGAGATTAACTTACGTGATATTATAATGGAAAGTTCCTTCTTGAGATGAAAAGCAATTGATTTTCAATGTCTTAGCACTTATCCGTTGAACTACGTGATATGCAGAATGCGAACGAATATACAAACGATGAACTTCAATATTAGCATATATATGCATAGGCAGCAGTTTTTTCTTTTTCTTTTTTTATCCATAATCAAAATCGAATCGATGAGGCTTCACTTGCAACATTGTTTGCAATTTCGTTGCTAGTATAAGTCTTATATAAATCGGATGTGAAAAATTACTTTTTGCCTTCATTAGCTTATCTAAGTTTCTTTATGAACTTGAAAAACTTTCTTCTTTTTTTTCATTTTTCACGCCATAAACTCATAACTGAACTTTAGCTTTAATCAGGCATGGACAAACGTCGGCAAACGTCTATTTACTCGCACATAGCAATGCTGCAAACGGATTGTATTTGCCTTCACTAACGACTCACCAGTGCAGCGAATTGTTTTTGGTTTTTTTCTTTTTTTTGTTCATTAAGACACAAAACGAGCGATTTAAGAAGAAGGGAAATTGATGCAGAACGCTGCATTTTGAACAATACTTGGAGCTTATTCTGGTCCCCTGAAAATAATAATTGGCTTGTCGATGAAAAAAGTTGCACACACCTGGCTTTGGTTCTATTCGCATTAACTTTGATGATGAATGATCAAGGCGCTCAATATATGCCCTCCAAATAACCTTTTTATTCGGCCTTTTCATCATAAACGTTAAGAAGATTACTTTAAGTTTCAAGGGCGTCCTTGCTATTACAGGAAGTATTAGTTGCATGCATGTAATTTGATCGTACTTTAACTTTAAGCCGCCATGCTGCATCGATCTGAACAAGTGATAATCAGAAGACGCTATGTATGGTGAGTACATTGGATGCGGCAAACTTCCCATTCGAACGACACGAGTGCATCCTTGACAACTCTTGTAACAAGTGGCCATTTCGGCCGTCAGTTCGTGTCAACACTTTTAAGCCGTTGAAACTAAAACCGACAATTGGGATTTGATGGAGCAGCCAAGCAGCACCACCATAAGCTTTTGAAATTATTTGATGGGCCTCAGCAGTATATTTCTTCAAATCGTACAACAAACGTAATGAATGTCGAGAATGCAGTTTTAAGCGTTCCATGACTAATGTCTGTATACGCTATGGAAAACTGTTATTTTATGTAGAGAAGGACCAAAATCATCGAATTTAACGTTGCGTATATTGATATGTCGCATTACTTTGTCATTTTTAACCTGTGGATGTCGCTGATCATAACACTTTTGAGCATCTATTATAAAAGAAAACTAGTATTGGGATTCAAACACAAACCTTTTTTATTCAGCTCAGCAAGTCGCCGGTTTGCTGATTAAAAAAAGAAGAAGTAGAACAAAACAAATAGAAACATTATATTCGTCTAAAGCCAACCCTTTATCACTCCACTTATTACAAGTCTTCGTTTATTTTCGTTGCTAAACATCAACAATTTTGCCTTCAGGCAACGGAACATTTTTTTACGGAGGGAGCGAATTTAATTTTTTGTCATAAAGCAGTAAAAATTCAATATTATTGCCATATATATGTTTACTTTTCATGAGATCACTCAAAGGGGGCGCGGCATAAGAAATACACCCATATTGATCCAAATTTGTTCCAGTTATTATTACGGGCAAATTTCAAAATAAACGTTTTCGCCATAAGAGGTCTTACTTAGTTTTTGCAAGAGCGATTATATGGAGGAAGGAACAAAAGATGGCCGAAATTTTTCATATCAAGTAAATGGACCAAGACCCTATTACTACTCGACGAGAAAGTAAGAAAAACGTCATCTTATTTTCACATAATGGCTTTTGCAAAAAGAACGCGTCGCATGAAGAGTATACGCAAAAACATGCCCGATCCAGCTTATTATCAATTGCGCAATTGCGAGTTGTAGGTGGTGCACAAAAAAAATAGACGGACAGATAGACAGACAGGCTTAGAGTCAGCACAACAAGCGGTGTATAATTTCCTGATCTGTCTAACCATCGTCTTAATACATATAATAATATATATAAAAAAAGTGACTTGATTTTTGCCACAGTATGTCGACTGCTCAGTACATTAAGTCAGAGAACCTGATAAACTTATGTTAATTACCGTCAAAAGTGTCTTTGCTTTAAAGAAAAGAAGTCATCGTCACAAGCTTGTAATGAATGTCAAGAAATCGGTTTAAGTGCTTTTTGTCAACTTCAACGTCAATGAAAATATAAAGAAAAGGACAAGAAAAGACCATTTGAGCTTTAAAGACGTTGGAAGTATTTAGCCAGTGATGAATGGTGAACACTTACCTAAAGCAATGTACTTTTCATATGTTCCTTAAGCCTACTGTTTTCTTTTTGATTATTTGACTGTTTTTTTTTTAATTTCTATATCTCAACATAGCATTGCTCCTCATTCGCTCCTCATGATGCATATTAATTACCGTATTGAAGTCTTTACTGGCTGTCCAAGGTATAATTTAGGTAGGCTTCAAAGCGTTGTTAACATCCGCATCTCCTCCTTCGTTCATGTTTTCTTCAAATTCTACTTTCTTGACAATCTAAAGTTCTGCCTGCTTATCTACGAGTCATTCAATCTCGATCACCAAGCGTTTTCATAGAACTAGACTGCACATCTCTAGGTCGAATAGAAACCTTTTCATATTAATAACCGCGTTTTTTCAACTCATCGATCGAACGATCCTTTACTGTTCGTGCTGCACGCGTTAGCACTGAGTCTGAAATCCTTCAACGACACAACTTGAACACGATCACACTACTAACCGCATAATGCACATTTTGTTGCTGGTAGGAATTGATGATTATGAAGTTTATGGAGCAAGATGATTACATTTGCAACCATCTAAGTGACTTGTACTGATACCCATTTATGTTGCAATTTCTTTTTGCACATGAAATGTATATATGTAACTAGGTAATAGGCCAGTGGCGCTTTAGTTACTCAATAAATGAATAAATGAAACGAAATGAATTTTTTTCCTTTCCCAACTAATTTCCAAACTAATTGTAAGATAGTTATGTCATAAGATAATAATTCAAAAAACCTATTAAATATCAAGTTACTACGCCCTAATATACTAAAAGCAAGTATCATATTTACTTATATCAATCAGTGAGAGATCATGCAGTGTTTCTCGACAGGAAATCATGTTTAACAAAAAATGTAGTTTGATAAAACTTTATGTAATTACTAATTATCTTAAAATTTATTAAACAAGCTGCATATGTACATGTGTACATGTGATAGCAGGCCATTACTGCATTTATTAACGACTTCCCCTATTAGTTAAATTAAAAACTAGTAACAAGATGCATGCTAATATTCGAAAGAAAGTAAAAAAAGGAATTGTCTCCTTAAAATAAGCTGTTAAGCACCCTACTTTCTCTCTATCTATCTATCTAGCTATCTATCTTCTTCTCTCCCTGTATATCGCGTACTTCGTGAATAGTTTTTTTTTTTTAGGAAAAAGTTGGGAACATTTTTGTAGATTCTACAAGGAGTTTACAGCCCAGCAGATTTTTTCTCTTATTTGTTTCCATGAGTCTATCTTTCGTCTTACATATACATATATCAAATAATGTAACAATCATTTTCATCGTTTAGTTACGGTTTGCTGAGATATATATTTTCTTAAGACCTTTTTTAGATATTTGTTACACCTGGTAGTTCAGAAAACCTGCATTAAAAGTCTTTTCACACAACAAAACAAAATATTAAGGATACTTAGTTGGACATGTGTATAGGTAAAAGATTTGGTAGATATATCGTTTGTGTCAGTTGAAAGACCAAAGTGTCTATCCGGTAGCCAAACGAAATGAAAGGGAAAAGGGGAAACGAAAGTCCCTTATGCGTCTACGAACACGACGACGGATAAGAAATAAAGGGTGGCAACAGCCTAGTGAGTACGCCCCTACCGAATCGGTAAGTGTTATATGTTCTTACCGACTGAGTACTCACTAGAGCAATGACCAAGTATCACCTACCGCACTGAGATATGAACTTGCGAACACCAACTTGGTAGTTGCGACTCTTATAAATTTAGCTTAAAATCTCTTTCGAAGAAAATTGTAGCTTAGTTTAGTTATTTTATACTGCAGCCGCTTTAGGTATCAAAATTGTGGACAAAAGATAAAACATATTTTGATTAGCTGTACATCACCTATCTGGAGCAATAATTATTGATATATGTAAACTAAATGCGCAGCGAATTGACAGTGAGTGGAAAACAAAGCAATATTTCAACTTTTTTAAGGCATTGCGGAGATTCATGTTTTCATATTTGATTCAAAATCGTCGACTAAGTATGTATGACTAAATGTCAATTGTGTATAAATCTGCGTCCGTTAGAGTTTCTTTGAACGAACTTGTCCTAGATCTACGTAATAGTCAATAACAGATACAAAAATAACTCATAAGCTCTAGACCGTTTTCATCGACTGGCGAGAAAGAAATTTTACAAAGAATGGCGAGAAAAAGGAAGATGAAATGAATAACTAACTAAATTCCTAAATGAATTCAGTTCGATGTTTTCCTACTAATTCCGAATAGAAATGCACAAATCTTCTTACGAACTTAATACTCCCCATGTCTCGAATGCTACATTCGATAGCTTTATCACAAACAAGCTTCTTTTTCTTTTTTTTTTTTTGATGCGTTATGCAAGCGTTTGTCAACTTATGCAAAATTATGAATGTCTACAAACAACACTGTATACACAAACTCCAACTTGTAGATATCATAATAAAATACCTTTCAATGTTAATTAAATTTCAATCTTTATAGCGGAGCGAAAGAGAACAAGTTTGCGAAATTCTACACTAAACCAGACAAATTTAGACAAATATGTTATAAAATAATTCCCGCATATCAAGAGCTTCGATGGAAGCGTAGTTATAAGATAAACAATTATTGTTTTTAGACAAAACTAAATTTGAAAAACATACCATTTTATTATGCATTTAATTACTTGAATTGGATTGACTGCGAGGCGATCACTTAAAAGCAAACAAAGAAACGCAACTCTATCGTTAAACTTGTCACAATGGCCTGTCATTGTCATTGAACTTGAAAAACGTGCTAATGATAAAAATTAAAATCAAAATCAAAGCTACCCTCGTCAATATTATTATATGACATAATATTTTATACCGTTGTGCAAAAGGAAATAATTAAACCAATAATCAAACAAACAATGCGCATCATTGTTTGTTTTCTTTTGCAAAGTATAGGCAAAGTAAACAAACAGGCAGACATATATGTGTACAACATACTTGATTTTTATCTATATATTATATATATATGTTTACGCGATTATATACGTATTTATAATGATTAACTTTATTTTTAACTTATAAACAAACGAAATATGGTTTTTTTCACTCTTTCCTTGCCAGGTTTTTTTCTTTTTTCTTTTTTCTTTTTTCTTATACAATAAACATATTGATAAAAAAAAAGTATATAATGAACACAAATTTCAATCACATCGCTTAGATATTTTTCTTGTTTTTGTGTAAACAACACGACGAAAAGAAAGCGAAAAAAGAAACAAAACAAAAAAATCACGTAACTTTATAACTAGTTTATTATTGCATCTCTAATTGGTTAAGAGACTTGCTACTTACTATTCCTTTAATGATCTAAAACTAACATTGCTTGCTAGCATGCATACATACATACATACATACATACATACATACATACATACATGCATACACACAAACATACACACACATGCATTCACACGCATAAACACTCATAAATAAAAAATCTTGTTTTCCTACAGTGGAAGAAAGTCTTCGGGAAAAGCCGAGAAAAAGCCTTTGTTTTTGTTATCCGTAACAACGACAACAACAACAATATCGGGTTTGTCTATTAACTTTACGTGAGTGATAATCCTCTCGTATTGACATGAGATGACTTTAATTGGACTTAATTGCAAACGCGAGATATCGCAAATACACACTTAACGAAATTCGTTACGATTATTGTGCATAAAGTCAAATGAAATTAGTCATTAGAAGGGAAGACAATGCTTAATTGAAAGAAAGCTTCGTTGCTTAAGCAATTTCGTAAAATGACTTATTTACCCTCAACCTTACTTTCTTACCTTGAAAATCTCAAAACTTTTTTCTTCTACAAACTCATTAGAAAAGTTAACATATAAGTATTATAACCATCGAGTTAATGACAATATTTCAGTGTCAGAATTGTCTGCATTACGCTCACGAGTCGAAATCATATGAATGTAACTAAATGCATATAAATATCTTACTTTATCTTTTTAAGCTAAGAGTAAGAGTGTTCAAAGAAGGCCTATATGAATCAGTACTCTTCTTCTTCTTCTTACTGGAAAGCAATAATTTTGATAACGTTTACCTAATTGTCTAAATAAGAAGAAAGATAAGCGATTTTGCTGAAAAGTGTCTGACTTTTATTCATATATATATACATAGCTTCTTATAAAACTGATGCAACGAGTGCAACATTATGTACTTTTTTATCTATTTATTTATTTATGTAGTTACTCTTTCCTGGCTACAATAAATTATACATTCAGTTGAGTTAAAAAACATCCACTTTATAGATCAAAGGCTTAAACTTTGACGTTATGCAGAAGAATATTGATCAGCAGCAACAGCAAAGCAAAGTCCATGTCACTGTAGATATATCTACAAATACAATATAAGATATAGACTACCGCACTGAGACTTAAAGAACATCCTCTTGACAATCGCATGCCTTATCCTCCTGCGCATGCAATTGTTTTTAAAGAATAATTTGTGAAGGATCCTCAAAAGAAGCTTCAAATTTTACACTGATCATGTAATTATTGCACATGAGAACCAAATGTAAAGAATACCATAGTTTGGGCAGCAACCCACACTTGAATTCTTGCAATTTTACTTGTCATTGGCTTATGTCACTGTGAGTAAATGCAGTACCGATTTGGAAAGCGGACTGAGTCGACTATATTTTAATAATTTTAGGAGGTCATATATCTTTCGCAACGTCACTTTTCGATTACCGAGAATAATTTTCACGATGCAATGTCATTGCAAATCAGGAAATCACTGGCAAATATTTCGTTCTTGACGAGGAAACGTTTCTGTAACACTTCATGCCACTGAATAATAGGCTTAAACGATATTTATTTGCATCAAAAGATGATGTTTTAATAAACACACGAAATTCGTCTTTCGCTAGATTTTTGAAAATAACAAAAGTAACGTCATTCGCAACCACTGTAGCGCGCAAAGGAATGATCGAGATGACATGACCCTTTAACGGCAATTATTGATCAATATAATGTTATTGTAGATATTTATCTAAATATAGGCGACAATTAGGAAAATGAAAGGGCCCGAGCTGAATGATTTTTTTTTGTTTATTCTAGTTCTCCGATATCCGATATCCAAAGTTCGCCTACATTTGTATTTACATTTAAAGGATTGTAATTATTGTGATATATTATTTTGTACGTGAGCGACGAAATATTTTAAAAGCAATAAATGCATGGCGGTGATTAAGTCGAGATGCAATAAAAAGTAATCGCTAATCTAAGCCAAGTTTATTTGTATCGCTTGGAATGATAAGAAATATATAAAAAGTTGATGAGTTAATTTTCGAATTATTTCGCTCGGATAATATTCGTTCGTTATCTTCCTGTTCGAACTTTAATCCCTCTCTCAGTGCATTCATTCGCTATGACAATAATTCATCTGTCGCGAAGAATACCTTGGACTTTAATCTAAGCAAAAATTAATTGACTAAATAGACTTCCGTTTTGTAACTTATAAGTAAAACGAGCGAAACATCAAACAGTAATCAGCCAAACTCGATTATTTCAATTAAGTTAATTTCGAACAATTAATTGCCATTATATACAAACTGTACTATGGTGTGTTACGTTTTGTTTTTTTTTTGGCTACTTGATGTCCATAAACATTATTTTGATCAAAATAGTAATTTATAAGCGGTTGGCACGAACTAAATTTTCCTATTCAAGCAATGATTGCATTGGAGTTTCTTTAAAGCATTTCTCTTAGCATTTCGTTTGCACATTCCCTTAAGGGGATAAAGCAGTGTATATTTTTAAAAAAACTTTTTTTTTTTATGTACTTAATAGATGGTTTGGGTGGGAGAATAATTTATTATCCGCATAAAAGATTCACCTTTAAATTCCGAGGTTTCCCCTCTTGGACAGAACGACTGACAAGGCTGTGTGCAATTTCAATGATGGCTTGGCGAATTCTTTACGAATAATGGGACAATAAAAGAAGATGTTTTACGAAGCAATCCAATTGCAGTTGCTTAAGGTCAAGATACTGTCCATTTTATTGTCTGTACATATATCCAGTGTAGTTTTGCATTCTCAAAGGAATTGTATTCATGACTGAGGGAAAGGGAATTCTATCGGATCGCTCAATAACTACAAGATCTGACCTATATGTATGCATATATTTGTATATATGTTCATGTATTTAATTTGCCAAGGAAAAGCCAAGAAGTCAATATAGAACAAATAAGAGCATTGTACCCGGGCAACGAACGGGTCCTTGACAGATGCGGCGAGAGGAAGGAATATTTGAACTTGGACGGACAATTTCATAATAACAGACTTGCAGGCTAATTGTTAGAATAGAATAAACTTGTAAAGCTTTAAACGCGTTTATCTCGAAGCACGCTTGTTAGGAAACGGGTCGCAGTATAACTCAAATAATTTTCATTTTTTTCATTCGAATTTTTTACGGTATCTTTAAAACTAATACACGTTCTCTACAGAAATATGTAGGATTTCTTCCATAAGATGATAAAAGGATGTCTTCTAATTTTGTAACTGCACTTTTTCACTCAAACACTCACCATTTACACAACAATTAATATTTATAAACACCTTTACCTACATCTACACATAGACTAAATGATTTTTTTTTTTTTTTTTTTTTGCGTGCAGGTGAGGTCTTTAATCAACTTTGATGATCGCAGCTTTTTTGACATTTTGTACTCACGCAATTTGGCGACCTGCACCGCAACCTTTCCTTCTTTTAAAGCTTTTCATCAGAGCATGTAAATGTTCATAGCCAAAACATGAATCTATTCCTTGAGAAATTCTTTTACTTTCGCAACATTTTTGAGCTTTTTCATAAGACATTTACAGACATACGCATGTACTCCGCCACATCTCACATACTACGAATTTTCTCTGTAAAATCCCAAAGCATATATAATAAAATAAGAAAATAATTGGAACTTGGGAAGGAATACTTTCTGCAAAATGATTATAAAAACGTGGCGAACGTGATGTATGCAACCAAGTTAATCGCCAATTTTATTACGGTTCAAATAAAGAACTTCGTGTTCATATTGAATCTTTTTAACTGAGCTCAGTTAACCATCGCTTGGTGATTTGCTGACTTGTAGAAAAAGCAAATTATTGAAGAGTGACACCTAAACGTCTATAAAAGAGAAAGGAGTGCTGCACCGGAATCATGTGATGTTGATTGCATAGCAGAACGCATGGTCCATGCTTTGTTTAATTGCATTAATTCCCTTCTCGAACTTTCCATTCAAGGTTCTACAGAAAGTTAAATTGAAAGCAATGCCACAAGTGAAAAAGATCGTCATGTAATGATAGATGAGAAACTATCGCATATCGTAAGCGAAATTCATTTGAAATGTAAGAAATTTGACCCAGCGGACTCATTCAGTTAATTGCTTTAGGGATGTGAAGCGAAAGAAACCCGACCGTTTTCTTCAACGAATTCTAGTCGGGTACAATTAGTCCGGTGTAGTAAACTACACCGAAGACTGGATTGCGTTAAAAAAGAATCATTTAAAGAAGTTTTTCCAATGCAAGCATATATGTTGAAATGTTTGTTATCAATGACCAACGAATCTAGGTGCAGAAATCGCAAAAAAAACCAAAAAAAAAAAAACTAATACGAAATTTTATTTCAAGGTGATCATGAATGCAAGGCGTTATAACTCTTTGGTAAGCGATGGAATATTAATAAAATGGCGCCAAGAGATTAAAATTTAGCTCGAAACCCACTTCGCTTACTTTTTATTATTTCTTGTTTTTTTTTTTATTTTGTTTCTTTTATGAAGGATCAAAAGTTGTACAAGCGCCGAGTCCTAACAAAATGACAAATGTATCTGTATTTGTTGTGAATCTTTTCATAAATTTTAGTTTTAAAATTAAAAAAAAAAAAAAAAAAAAAACCGAGACTACTTTCTTGCTAACACATTAGGTCGGATATATTGCTTTCCATGGCGAAAGCTAAAGGCATGAGTATACAAATGCAAGTAAAAGGAGGATAATTAAGAGAAAAACCATGAGCTCCCCGCGGTACGGTATAGTAAGTAATCTTAATGTATGTGAATTAATTGAATTTGCTGTTATTTCATTTGAAACATTATTCCACCAAAAAGAAATCAGATCAAAGGCAGTGCAAAAAAAAAAAAAAAAAAAACAAATTTTGTTTTTTAATATTTCAAAATATTGCATAACATATAAAACGTATGTACTTAGTCTTAAGTATGTGCTTAATGAACTGACACCTTTCATATACGCTCACGTCAAGAGTTGCAAGTTGTTTTTGAATTCTACGAAAATTTGCTATCACAAGATATTATTTCAAAAAGGTTTAGCATTTGACATGGACATCCCCTACACTCTGGGAATAATAATAATTAGATATATAATTTTTTTTTAAAAGCGTCCAAATTCCAATTTTTGTTTGCAAATCAATAAATAAGACAAAGCGAAAAAAAAAACAATTTATTCAATTTCGTAATAAAAGAAATGAAAAATTTAACGCAGCGCATAATTAAATATTTGGCATAACATACCTCCGTACCAACAACATCTGTTTTACCAGTTAACTGTTAACGTGCGCGTGTGCGAAACGATATTAGCACAAAAATGAATTAATAATCGTTTTCTATTGACTTAGACCACTAATTTAAAGCCACTTTACGTACATGCACACTGTAATGACATAAATTTTTGTTTTGCCAAAGTGTCTGCAACGTGTTTGCTACCATTGTCTGTGTCCATAGGATTATAAAGAAAAACAAAAAAAAAAAAAGCAAACATTAAAGTTACACTTAATTCATATGTGTTTCGCAATTTATTAACTAAAAAAAAAAAAAAAAAAAAAAAAAAAAAAAAAAAAAAAACGTGAACGACTAAAACCATATACCTTAAAGCGAATGTTGAATACCCCTCGGCAGGATCCAAAAAACTTTTATATATTCATTATTGAATGTTATTGTTCACGTCACATAGTGAATCGAAGCAAAGTGAAGAAGAATATTTTGTCTATTATCTTGTAGAGGAACAAAATCATTGAATAATACTCGGTAGCGGTCTTCCTAGCATGCCCTGGCTTAATTAGTTCCAACCTGCCATCGTTCTTATTGCCCAATTTTTTGAAGTATTATTCCATATGCTGTCATCTCTTTATATTCACTATAACCTTGAATTTTTAATTGCTTGACCTTCAAGCATACTTGCATTCCTGGATTAGGCATAACTTTCCTAGTCATCCATTCGAGCCTGTTTAATTGATTGGCTCTGTTAATTGATTGTTTTGCAAATATCGTTGCATTCCGTCATCAAGTCGCTCTCAACAGGCATACAAACTATTATTCCTTTGCCTTTTCAATTCAACTTTTCACGCTCTTTTCTCTGATCGCTTACTCAGTCGGCCAAAATTAAAGTATAATTCGCGTGTAGGGGCGATAGCGTCTTGGCTTGCTTGGGGAGGCGCGGTATCCTTGAACATCAGCGTAACGTGGCCTGCTTAGTACTTATATATAGATTATATATTCACGGCAAGTATTCTGACGACATGAAAGGGATTCGTCCACCAATTAAGCTCTTTAGTATGATTACAAGACTTTCTCAGAATTCCCAGCCACTCGTTTTAGAATTTCATGTATACTACACGACACACTAACACGATTCGTCAGTCTTACTCGCCGTTGATCAACAGGATTGTTTCCCACCGTGTTCCCACTTTTAAATCAAACGTACACCTACCTATCCTACTCTACTACTACTACAACCCTTCCTGACTATCGTCACGCCTAGGCTTATAGGGGATATTCCCTGAGTGCCTGATCATCTACGAGCAGGAGAAAAAAAAACTAAAGAAAACCTGCTTATTGCAATGATTATACTTAAAGATTTAAAATTCCTTAGGTGATCGAAGTTTTTCTTAAAAGTGACTGTCGACGTTCCATTAATTTCAAAATCATTCGAACATTTACTTCTTTACTGTAATAAGTTGAAATAGGATCTTCACTTTGAATTGTTCTTACGGTTCGTTTTTCCCAATTCATATACATATCCCATTATCGCTACCGTGTCCGCACATTTGTGCTTTTTGTTGAACTTCATGCCTTGCCCATCTACATATGGTTGTGTGCGCCGACAACCGTTAATTTTCATTACGTCTCAAATAAATAAGGTCTACACACCCATTCGAAACTTGTCGTTAGATGAGGGAACGACTCCATGACTCAGTTAAATATGAAATATTAAATAGACTGACTTGTAAATCTACGACGGAATACTATAAATGAAATATTGGCAGCATATGCTACAACATGTAATAGTCTAGATTGAGGAAAATATCTATGTATATAATGAGAAAATCAGTATCCGTCATGATATACCGTGGGTTACATACCATACTAAAACAATAAAAATTGAATGTAAATGAATATATATATATATTTATATATATCTATATAATGTATGGCGGGAAAGGACAGGTATTGATGAAAATGTGGAAATCCAAAAAAAAATAAGAAAGTCCCGATGATTTGAAAAATCGATCAAGTTTTCGAATATTTCCAATTTCACGCAGTGCCAGAGCAACTTTTCTTGCAAACGTGTGCGGCACGCTATGGCAACTGCAAGGATTAGCTTCAAATTCCATTCATTTTTTTTTTATTATTGTTTTGACTCAATAATCGCCATCCACTTTTCGCAACCACAGGCCCAACTATCACTGTCATCTCACACATCTGATGTCCTTTTTTTTATGGCAAGTTTATCGCCTTATGCCCACCCTCTCCCTAGTTTTTTTCACTTTTACTTATCACCTAAACTGCTCAATATGTCCATGGTATGAATTCTTAACTAATTTCATTTAATATTTTCAAGTATTTTAAGGTAAAGGAATTCACTTCGTGTTGTAATCGTTAAGAGTCGTGATAAGATTTTTCGCTTTTACAATTGGAAGACCGAACAGTCTGTAGAGTAAAATAGAGTTTTCTAGATGAGAACACGGATTTTTTATTAATATAATCGGAAGGTTTTCACGATGACGAGATCACCCAGAAACATCAATATACGGCTAAAAGGCTTAAATACTTACATTGGGCGAATGTTGTAGGTAAGTAAATATAGTGTTCGATGATGGGGGCAAATATACGCTACATGCATAAAATACAATTTCTTGCTGTACTTTTTATTATTTTTTGTATTCTTTTTTTTTACTGTGGCGTGCGGTGAAGCAGAGCATATCATTAACAAGG
Organism: Glossina pallidipes; assembly: GCA_000688715.1. Taxonomy (NCBI): domain Eukaryota; kingdom Metazoa; phylum Arthropoda; class Insecta; order Diptera; family Glossinidae; genus Glossina; species Glossina pallidipes. The sequence continues at coordinate 2,599,132 of KK499773.1, read as the reverse complement.
TCGTAATGTGTTTTTTATTGTTAAGAAAACGAAAAAGAGCAGAAACACACACACACACGCACGCACACACACACACAAAAAGAATAACAATTGAAAATTTATTTATTAATAGAAACAAATATTTGTGTAAATTTCGTTTTTTTTTTCCTTTTTTTTTTTTTTTGCTTAAACGCATAGATCAGAGCTTTTTTCGTTCATCAAGTTTTTTTTTATTTTTTTTTTTTGCTTCTTTTTTGCAGACAAGGTGAAAATTTATTATGATAGTTTTTGTCAGTTAGTGGCGTTTTATTATTACGTTTTTCTGCAAATCTAGAAATTGTAATTAATTATTATATCTCTTGCAGTTGTGTTCTTGTTAATTCGATTGGCGTATGCTATTTGGCGATTGGCATGTGTTAACATAACATGCTTGGTGTGGTGTCTCGTTCGGTAGAATAACTTTTAACACCGCATCAATTATAATTAAATAATTCTTGTCAGTTCGGTTTCAAAAAAGTCAGTACCATATGTCCATATGTATGCTCATAACTGAAAGATTAAGATATAGAAGGTTCGTCGTTCCGTTAGTAACACTCGAAGAGGTACAAACACATATGAACTTTAATCGATGTAAAATTCTGAATTGTTCTGGTATTGCGCTGCATCTGCACATTGATCATATTAAAAGTTTCTTTGTCAAAAACTTCATCCAATTGCTGATAGCTTTGCGTAGACTTAGTAAAATACGATGAAAACGTTTAAACTCGAGAAAAATTGAAAATAAAAATTTTTAAAACCAAAGACAATAAAACATCTCTGTACATAGTTTCGCTTGTCGGTACGAGTTCCGACGAGTTTCGAGAAAGTAAGTGAAAGTATCAAAGTAGGTCAAGACTGACCATTAAATACCATACACCACTTCGTCCTAATAAAATAGTTGAGTTATTTTCGTAACGGCACACCTATTAGACTTTGTTTTCATGTAAAGGCGTGAATTTATTGAATACCTTACGCTATAGTGTGCCCGAGACTTCAACTAACGTTGTTCAAATGTAGCAAAATTATTTTTTTTGAATGATTTTATTATTCTTCAACTATTTTCGCGAGCGCAGTCGCTACGTGCAGGTACGGCGCAGTCGCCAGTGGCCGTGTTGTTCTCTTGGATTGCACCTATAGACCGCAGTTTATAAGATATTGCGATGAAATTTGGTATACTGATGGGTTTTGGCCAAGCGACTGCACTGCACTTTATCGCCATATTCTTCTTTTTCATTACTATTCCTGAGAATCCTTGTGTGGAAAGGTTAGCACATTTGGTTCAGCTCAATTATATCAAATTTCTGTTATGGATTTTGATCCTAGGATGTTAAGAATTAGATCGTTTTTGCCATGTAAAAGACAAACCAAAATTTGGAGTTTGTGCAAGTGAAGGCTACGAAGATTTTTTGATGGGAATGTTTGATCTGAAGGTTGGGTGCGAAGATTTTGTATGGAGCTTTTTTGGTGTTAGGGTTTAGTGTGAAGGGTTTAGTGTGGTGTCTAGATCTTTCATCTAAGCGCTATAAAAGGGCAAACATGCTTCGCATTGATACAATGCTGCTGTCAATTTGTCCCTTATTTAGTTGTGGAATAAACGACCAATATCTAGTCGAGTAAATAATTTTTGTGAATTATTGATTAAGTGGGTAAACCGTACCGCAACCTAGAAGATCTATTGCACACGCCTATGCCCCTTGCCCTCTAGTTTTTAGGTTTTGCATGAATCCCGCCACCGTCTTTGGATCAGAGCACTGTACCGGAGCACCATTGGTATCATTATTAATTAGGCCAGAGAAACAAATTCTAAGACTAAACTCTTAACGCACTAATGCTATCGGCTTTATTAAAAACTCCACCGCACCTAAGATTTTGAACGCACAACCATTGGAGTTGGTAGTCGATATTTTTTGAACACTCAGGCGTATATATATATATATATATATATACAGTAATCCCCCACGGTAGATTAGTTCCGCGTTATAGGAAAACGCATACGAGAATACTCGTACAACGCTCGTTATCTTTTCCTTATTTTTTTTTACTTAAGAGCATATCTTCTTGTTCGTCTGTATTAATTAAAATTTCACTATCTAATGGTTCTTCGCTTTCTATTTTATGTCCAAATCATTATAAAGTTCTCAGTACAGAAATATAACGTGGGATAGGCGTTATGCTGGGGAAAACAAGTGTTATACGAGGGACATGAAATCGCGTAATATGCACACGAGTGTCGTGTTATAGAGAGGATTATATTAAACTACATTTGTTTCATTTATTAATCAAGACGAACAAATCAATATTCCAAAATATTCGATAATTCGAAAACTTAAATTCAATTCGGAATCGGAATACGGAATAAAAAAAAGGCAGAAAACACATAACCCATAACCTAGTTCTTCTTACAGGGTTTGGCGTTTTCAGAGTTATTTTTGAATTTTTCTTTGCTACAAATATATTTGTGTCGATTTTCCAGTTACTATTACCTGCAGTATGACCTTTGCATTGGTTTTAATTTAATTTTGCATTCTCCGCTCATTGCGAGCCCTTAATCTATTTTTGCTAACAAACGGCGGCAACATTTCAATTTTGGACTGATATTTCTTTGTAGTTTTAGCGGGCCAGTGCCTATTCAGTTTAACTACACATTATCCAGCAATTAATTTGGGTTTTTCGCCCTCTTCCGAGTTATTCACAGATTTTATTTAAATTCTTGGATAACGTCAGCATATTTTATATATATATTTTTTTTTTTTTTTGGGATGTTGAGTTAAGATGGACCAAGCCAATAAATTTGTGACTTATATGTCCACAATTTATAATTTTTGTGGATATCCACTTTACATGGACTAGGCATTTGCACGCATTTCGTTTATATATTTTTGTGCTTTTCAACCTAAAAACAACCTTTTGAAATATTAATTTTCCTCCGCTCATCGTGTTGCATTTCTTTTTAGGCGTAATTGTTGAATAAAGTAATGAACAGCATAATTGCGTTATACGTTGTGCGTGACGCAAGAACTGTCAAAATAGAAATGTCTTGTGTATATTGAAATGTCGATGAACGTATAGCTTGCGCTGCGTTGTGCATGAACGCAAATTTTTGGCAAGCTTTTAAAATTTGCATGCGCGTAGCCTTTGGAAAGCAAAGCACTGATGTATTTTTGTAAAAAGAAAACATAATCCTAGGTTAATATCTCTTAACAAAGGTTATTTGTATTTACTAAAGAAGTTTCATTGTAGCAGCAAGGAACAACAAGGAAGAAAACAAATAAATTATTTAAAATAATATTTTTTTCTTTTCTTTAAGAAGCCTCATTAAAGAAACTTTCCGCTTTATTAATTTTACACTTTTTATTCGCTCGTTCATGTAAAGAAACACTAACCTAATATGAATTTCCTTTTGCAACTATGTGTTCAACTGACTTTGCATTGTGCGTGGCGCATAAGAACGCAAAAAGTGCAACAACTGTTTTGCACTTTACTCACTTTTGCCACCGAAGGTTGCGCGAAGACAACAAACTGCTACTCGTTTACAACGCATTCCATTTAATCTCTTACATTTACGAAATGTAACGTCACGTCATACATCCAACCTACACTTCAATTAAACTTGTCTATAAATTGATATAAGCACTCTCTCGCTCGCTCGATTAGTGAAGCGAAAGATCAAAGTAATTTTTAACGGATGAATTCGATTTTTATGTCGACATAATGTGTGCAAAACGAACAGGAACAAAGTACACAATCTCAGCAGGGGATCTAGTCCTTTCACCTTCTTAACGACTTCTGTCGCCCATCTTTCTTTTTTCGCCGTTTGATAAATAATAACAAGGAAAAACCTTACGTAGAGCCTTTCCTGAATTGTCAGCCAATTTTGTATCGCAAAGGCTTTTCCAGTCTTTTTGCTAAACCTGGAATTGCTTAACAATGCGTTGCAAATAAATTAAGCGCCTTCTTAGCAAGTTTAGAAAAGAAATCAACGACTCGCACTCCAAAACGGGTAACGTAGTTTGTTGTGTTGTTTGTTTTTCAATGTCAATGTTTCTCTGCCCAAAAATCTTTTACGACTAAACTGCCTTCTTTTAATTTCTGCTAGCACATTGTCATTCATCCTGAATATCTATTTGAATGATGTAAATTCTTTGTCTCACAGTATTGAAGAGTTTCCTAGTCGTGAACAATTCATTTTTCCATCTATAATAATATTCCATCCAAAAGGCCAACAGATGTCAATTGTACAAAATCCCCGATACTACCTTCCTTATTATAAAGATTAGGATATAGACGTCTGTACAATTATCAATTTTTCGCGCCATTTCTTAGTTTTCGAAAATTAAAACGTCTCTTGAGACGGTTATTTCTTCTTTTTGAGGACCAGCAATCAATAAGTTTACTTTCGGTACAGTAAACTAGTCGGCGGCGCTCCTTTAATCTGATGTTTAACTCGCAGTCGTTGTTTGCCGGAAAGCACACTAAAGCGTTACAACCAGATGAACGTAATAAACTCAAGCCTTTTCTTTTTCTGTGCCCCACATGAATATTCCTGCGAAGTAGAAATTTCCCTACGACAAAATACACGATCAACAAACAACGCACCTGTAATGGCGATTTCTGCCTAATAATGCTGCACAAATTGACACGACCATCTTATTTGGTTCGGGCGCATAAGGAATTGTGATGAATGCAAAGTTCGCCACCATTATTCGGAGTGTTCTTATTGCCTTAGAACATTAGTTTGATATCATATTTTTTAATTTTTTGAGGGAATGCACATCCGATTTACTTTGGAATAGTTACACTAATACCTCATATGAACAATCATTCATAAACTCTAAAAGGTAGTGATTCTCGGTTATCCTTTGATGTCCTTTCTTATCTGTTATGCCTGGAATTTAGCTGAAAAACGCCACAAATTCGTTGTCCGCTTTTTTTTTTTTTTTTTTTTTTGGATGTCGAGTTAAGATGGACTAAGCTAATAAGCTTTGTGGCTTATATGTCCCGATAATAAACAGTAGTAATTCTTAGCAAGAAATGTACATAAAACATAAAAAAAAGTGCGACAGCTAAAGCCGATATATTAAGTGTAATCGTAGATTGTTGAGTTGTTGAAGGTGATGTAAAAATAGCGTTCCAAACTTTATCTGAAAAAAAAGTATGTTGTAGAGATAAATTCTGATTGAACGTAAAAAAAAAAAAAAATGGTGAATTTAAAAGATAAATTCGCTTTTCGAATAAAGCAAGTTAGTTCCCCGAGATGACGTACATTTTTCGCTGCAAAGAGATTGAGGAGGCCACCATATAAAAGAAAGGAAATTTATTTAAAAACATTTTTCAATAAACACACGTTAATATAACGAAATAAATATAAACAAAAGTTGACAACCACTCTCAGCGATGAATCACTCGACTCATGGGCCGATGAAGAACGCAGCAAACAGGGCGTCATCGTGTGAACTGCAGGACACATGAACATCGACATTTTGAACGCATATCGCCGTCCATACTGTAAGGTACTTTAATTATAGTTTGAAGTGCTGCTTGAACTACGTATGGTTGAGTGCTGTAATACTTTACATACCTTTAAGCAGAACGGTAACGCTCCAACTTTACATAGACTTGTTGCATTTTTGGAAGCCGTTGTCTTTATCCCATCTTTTTGCTTTAGCTATTTTAGCATTAGCCATTTATCCATTGGAGTTGTTTCACCGGAACCTATTTCTCCCTTAACATCAACGAAGATCTTTGTCGTGATCCTCCGGGTCCACCAGCCAACCTTTTACGATTCAGCTTGTCTTTTTCAGAGGTCACATCCCTAAAGGAATTTTAGAGAAGAGCCGTCTAGGAAACATTGGACAATTTTTAAACTCTTCATTATTAAAGCAAAACTTTCACAAACCGCCTGCAGTACAGCGTTTATTAATTAATGTACAAATCTCTGTATAACATGAGCTTTCTTCTTCTTCTACAGTTCAGCAAATCAACAACAAATGATTTACTGCATAAGAGAGAATAGTGGAGACAAGAAAAACTAACATAGTACGAGATGCGTGAAGACAACAAACAAATGCTTAATAATCATATTAATTCTCAACTTAGGAAAAGACTGTTGTTTGTTTGCACGAAGTTTAACCCTAAACGCAAAAGCAGTAAAGAAATGTAAATCACTCTTTAACCATAGTTTAATCATCATATTTCAATAAAACCTTTTCGCGTTTGGTTATATACCCCGCTCTTTTTTTAGATGATTTTTCTACTCGATGTTGGAAAATAAAAAACACAAATGCTCATTTTTACACGAATTTTTTGTTTTCGTACAAATTCCAAAGAAAAATGTTTTTTTATTCTTATTTTTTGATTTTGATGCAGACTGACGGAAACTTTATGATCACTTTTTTCTTCATCTCGTTGTACTTCAAATTGAACATAGCCTTTCATTATTCACTTTTTATTTTGGATGGATGCAATAAATATTTTCAAAAATATTCTAAAAGTTGATGTTAATTCGTTAAGGGGCCAATTCATAACAAACGCGTGTACTTGTTATGAAGTAGCGATGAATGGTTGCGAAATTGATCTGCATTCCTAATTTCAATTCAAACTAGTATGGGTTATGGACTGAAACATCGCTCTACCCTAATTTGAGTTTTTTTTTATGATCAAAAGTAATTACTTTTTTTGCACGGTTTATTGGGAAAACATTTAGAGATTGTTTGAGCTCACAGGGCTTTTAGAACATATCCCCTAATTCACTGTACACTGCATGTATCTTTTTACAATCTTTTTTGTTCGGTTTCAAGAAAAAGTATCTACCGTGTAAAAAAAGATTTGCATGTATTTTATTTATATGCATATTTCGGCGAGTTCTGGAAATCAAATAGCAACATTGACCAACAGCATTTATTAAAAAAGGTAAAAAAAAAATTGCCAAAACTACAATTTTTTTTTTAAATATCGATCTAAATTAAGGAAAGTTAACCAATGCGTACCTTTTCAGCGCAATGTATCGCAACTTCCTTATAAGCTCGTTCATTGAAGAGGAGAACAATGACAACCGCGACGCAGAAGAAGGGAGCACCATTGGGCCAACGGGCGAGGAAGGCTACCACTAATCGAGTCACTAAAGTATTTCTAATATTTACAAGAAAGACCATTGCCGGTAGGGTGTTCGAAAGACAGGGAGCACCGTTGAAAAACTGCGAGTCGCATTCTAAATTGGTGTGAAAACATTGAATCGGATGAGGCAATTTTTTTAAACCTCTTGCCATATCACCGTTCCCACAGAAATTCAGTCATCGTACAGTGAAAGAGTCTAATTTTCAATACTTCTCGTTGAAAATTTGTTTGTAATAATAATTTGACATAAAATTTAAACTTATCAACTTTGGACCACGTAGGTCTATTTTTTAGATCCCAGTCTATATTAAGATTCTTACGAAAAATAAGCGTCTGGATGCCAAAAAGCTGTAATTTTTATTATTTTGTGATGAAAATTTGCCCCCGTAGGGAATTTGGATTACATGGATCTATTGTTTAAGCCAAACCACAGATATAGGGTCTTAAATCTAAAAGCGCACACTCTCTCCTAAGACTAATTTGTGGTTTTTTGATGCATTATTAATTAAGCGAAATCGTGCAGGGTATCTAACGGTCGGCGTTGCCCGGCTATAACATTCTTGCTTGTTTTTAACGTTAGCTTACTATACCAGAATGCTAAATCTTCCCTTCCAAGTACAAATTTTTTAGCTTATTCACTTTCACAGAATTAAAGATAGGTAGACATCATAACAGCAGAACTTTCTTTTATATCTGATAAGACAAATGTCTTAATGTCTAAAAATGTAAATAAAAACAATGAAGAACATTAGTCGGTCGGTCAATGCCGACCACTGGACACCCTACAGCCCTTCTCCCCTATTTTGGTTACAATGCATCAAAAATTACACAATGATCCCTATATATCTTGACATCCCTAGCATTAATTATTTTACTGAATTGTTGCTAGAGACCAATTTTAACCATAAAATATTAAAAAGCAAACCTTTTACTGAAGAGCTCATTATTTATGAGTAATATTATTTGCAGTGAGGTCCAAGAAATGAAGCCATATGGTTCAAAATTGATTCACTTAAGTTTTTTTGCCAAATTACTATCATGAATACATTTTCATCATCATACATTAATAACTAGGCCTTTTTTCATATAAAGACTTGCATTTCCTGACAATCCTTATATGATGTGGTATCTAAGATATAGACCTATCTAGAGGATTAAAAAAATTGACCTAGGTGAACCACATTCTTCACACCAATTCATTATATCGAAGTGCTATTAATCAACGAGTTTTATCAAATGATTTTCAAAATGTAATTTTTTTGTCATGTAAGGATTTTTCGAATGTGGCCGGAAAACTGGAGCGATCTGAACCATTTTTAATACCTGGAACCAAAGCACGTCCGTATATCAAGTTTTATTCCAATTTCTTAAAACTTACGCCCTCTAGGCTGAAACACATAGACAGACATTAGACGGATAAACGGACAGAAAAGATTCTGAATAGATCGGTGGGAATATCTCTAGTCTGTATAAACTTAATATACTTTTTTGCACCACAAGTGTTGTAGCGTATAGTGATGAAAGAGGTTTTTTGCTTCCAACCTGTCAAATTGTTGTTTTATATATAAGTGAAATTATTATTATATCTTTTTTTAATATTTTGTTTTAATATCTTTTTATTTGAGAATTAAAATTATGCTCAAAATTCTATTACATTATTTCTTTTGTTGGTTTTTTTTAGAATTTGAAATTTTTTATCTGTTTATTTATTTATTTATTTTGTTTTTTCTTTGACTATTTTTATATTTTTATGTCATATATATAATTGTTATTATTTATTAAGAAAGTTAGTACAATATTTTTTAATTAGCTTGCGTTTACTTTATTTTTGTTTTTATTCATTTCTTTTGTTTTAGCATTCAAGAATTGAACTTTATATATATGTATATATATAAGTATATATATATGTATATATATATATATATATATATATATATATGACTGGTTGGCGTGAATAGTTGTAGGTAATAGTGTGTGTGTGTGTGTGTGTGTGTGTGTGTGTGTGTGTGTGTATGTATGTATGTATGTATGTATTGATGTATGTTTGTATTTATGCCATTGTATACATTTTACATATATGTACCATTTAATATTTTCGACATTTATAAAGATTTTGTTTTTTTCACATTTTTTTTGTTTCCATCTACTTACCAATATGTTAAGACATGCAAATTACTACATGAATGAATATGTATGCAGAGGTCATTGAATGCATGCCAGTTTACATGCACTTACGTTATGGTCTATTTTTTAAATGCGATCATGTTTTTATTGCAAGTAGTTTCTTGTTTTTTTTTTCTTTTCAAAAAAAATTTAATACAATTTTTTGTTTAATGTTTCATGCATTTTGAATTATACGCTTCGTGTAGTCAATGGTCGTAAGTAAGTGAAATCTGTCTGCCGACAGTCTAAGTTAAGTTTTAAATGGTTTTTATACCCATCATCGGTGGGTCATTTATTATTTTGCTTTGTTTTCGTTCCGGAGGGACAATAATTTGCAGTGAAAATTTTCAAATTAATATGTCCTTATATACCTGTCCTTCAGGCCACCCAGAAACGCTTCGTAAGGGCCAGCAAACTTTGGTTCTCTCTTCAGTAGTCGGGTATAAAAATAATAAGTAATTCGCTTCAACATTTGATAGACATTAGGCCGGTTCTTCATTCTGATCACATACGAACATATAAGAGACTTTTGCAAATTTGGAAACAAGAAATGGAAATGCATAATACATTCACATAGCTTTGATATAACGCACACATCTTGCTTGAGTACAAATCGTTATTACCTTCGAGTGTATAAAGACATATGATATATATATTCTTTCAATTAGAGATACTCTCATGGGCGCCCTAAAAGAATAAATAAATTTTACCTCACATTTTGAATGCGATTCACATTCAGCGATCTGTTTAAAGTATTTTTCTAATCCCGATGTTTTTCTGAAATAACGGCCATGTCCGTTAATTGTCTGCAAAACTTAAATTATATTGATGATGGGTATCTATAAAATTCGGTTCAGACGCCGAATATAATCTCTCCATAGATCGTTTTCAAATGTTATTTGCTGATGTTTTTCAACAAAAATGTGTACATTTCAACAAAAAAAAAAAAAAAAGTTCCCATATAAAATTGTGAATACACTTAAAAAAATGTGTTTATCTTCTAATTAAGTTATAATATAATATAATATAATATTAATCACACAACTATTAAATATTGAAAAATATTCTTTATTTTCTGCTTAAACTTAAAATTATAAAATATGTTATGATGTGTATGTAATCTTTTGCTTTCTATTACGTTATTATCATCAGCTGGATTGTAGACGGAATTTCGAGATTACAATTTCCCTGTGTTGGTATCTGTAAACCAACTGCCGTCGTCGTATGCTGAAATTTGTAAGCAAAATATTGAAAAAATGCTAAACTGACGAGCAATTTCATATATCATGTTATTCATGTTTCATATATCATCTAAGAGAGTTAGTTGTCTTAAACACTCTTAGCTATCACAAAGTTTTTTTAACCTTAATAAGGTGAAAGTTTTGACTATGGAACGTTTGATTTCTTTTATTGAAACTGCGAACTGTAACTCAACTGTAACTCAACTTCGCAACTACAAGGAAGTATACGATAGCGAGAAGCACTATAAAAGTGCTCAAGCAATTGCTACTTTGTCATATTGCAGAACAATATTGCATCGTGAGAAGAAAATCCCTGAGATTGCAGAAACTTCTGCAACGAGTTTCGGTAGAATTTTCTTCATAAGAAATGGCATTCATTTTGCTTACTTACAAGTTTTCATAATCCATAACTATCTCTTGATCGATCATCTGGTACGTAAGCTGTAGAAACAAGTTAAAAATTTCATAATCTTTAAAGATTTTCACACCCTATACCACTTTTGATACAGAGTATATTAAGTTTGTACGGGCGTATGCAACACCCAGAAAAAGTTGATATAGACCCACCTTTTGTTATACCATCCGATACACAATCATTTCTGGCATCGATCAAGGCTTGTTTGTGCGTCTGTGTGTCTGTCCTATGTATACTGTATTGATGTGTTCAAGCTGCATGTCGGAATCTTTAAGACTGACGTGTTCAGACCCAAGGACGAACGCTATCGAAAATCGTTCGGATCGGACCAGTTTTTCGAGCAATTCCTTTATAATGCTTTCTTGGGTAAACCGTTACTTGAAAAGTTATTCTAATTATCAGAAGTTCGCGATACACATCGCTAGATAGTAGCGTTTCGACATTCTAAGTGTGTGCGAAAACTTTGAACGGCCCACTTTTTGAATACCCTGCTGCATAACCCTTCCTGAAACGGTACTGAATCTTTATACGGTAAAAAGCCTCAGCTTTAAATATTTCTTGATGAAAAATCGTGCATAATAATAATTTGACAGTAATCTTACCGAATTTGGACAACATGGGTCTATCTTCTGGGTTCCCCCTCATAAAAATGTCTTAATGAAAAATAAGCCAAAAGTGTACAATTTTTAATATTTTATGGTGGAAATTGACTCGTAGGAGTATTTTGATATAAAATTTGGATCGAATAGATCTTTTATTTAGACGCAACCGGCGCAAGGGATTCTGATAAAAAGCAAACACTTCTACGGCGACATAGTTTTGCTTGCAGTTTTTTATGATAGAGTCAAGGGGAACTTACCAAAATCTTTGAGAAATAAATTGAGTTGATGTTTTGAGCATCCTCCAATATGAGGATTTTGGTGAAAATTATGCTTTCGCATAAAAAAATTTGTAATGTAATTTGTAATGTATTATCAGGAAAATGAATGAACGAATATCTATATCAAAAAAACTGGTATAGGGTGTCTAATAGTTGGCCTTATCCGACTATAGTGGTTTTACTTGTTTTTTTTTTTTTTTTTGTTTTTATGATCATCTGATCGATGGAAGATCAAGTACTAACGATGGATAGTTTAATAAATGGTAGGTTGACATGACAAGAAATTCGGGACGTCAGTCCATTTGAACGCTTTTTTAAGTTTGATAAGTGAATGGCAATCTGGCAGAGGCCAAAAGATAGTCTCACACAGTCCATAGTGCAAGAATTTTTCAGTATATTTCTAGCTGAAGAATAAATTGATATAACTGCCTGTTCAATCAAGATTACTTTGAGTTTTTCTTCACTTGTAAAGATTTTTTCATCTAATATTTGATAATTAATTAAGAAAGAGAACTAGAAGTTCATACGATGAACTTTTCAATCGATCGAACCGGTAAGTGATAAGTTAGCCTAACTGAAAACTCGGTTATTCACGATACAGCCAAGCCTATGCAAGTGCTTTTGTAATTTATAAGAGTTTTTTAATAGATCATCTAGTAAGGGATTAATCGATAGCCAGAGGCCAAGTATGTACAATGAAATCAAGTTTATCCTAATTTGTTCCCGTATGGCAATATTTCTTCCATTGATTATGTGACATCCCTAATATTAATAAAAAAAACAAAAAATAAAAATAAAAAAAATTAAAAAAGTTCTTCTAAATGCTTCTCTTTCAACCTTAAATGAAATGCATCTATTTAATTACTCGGCAGCATAAATGTATGTGTGTAAGAATGAAAAGGATTTCTTCCTTTCCTCAACTAATTATAATTTCTTAAAAATTTCTTGTATATCGTTTGTTTGTTTGTTTTTTTTTTTTTTCTTTTATATATATCTTTCAATTATAATTATATCTAATTTGTTTTTGGTTTCATTCTGAAAACGGCAGTGTATCAAAAAATTGTTTTAATTTGTTTTTGCTGTTGTTTTAATTTAAGAAAAAAATTTTTATATTTTTTTTTTTCGTGGTTTTTGCTTCTGGTTTTTGGTTTTTAGTTTTTTATTTTTATTTGTTTTTGTTTTTGTAGTAAATCTGTAGTTTTGGTCTTAATACGAAGATTTTCTCTTTGGAATCATTTGGCATCAATCATCATCATTTGTCTCGGTTTGGGTCGTAAATCATCGTTTAACTATTTCTTTTTATGTTTTTCTTTTCTTTTTTTTTCTGTTGTTTTGTTTTCAATAAATTGTGTGTAAATGTTAATAACTTCAATTACTTTGGTGGGTTTTTGTATTTTTTCATAATCTTTACCTTTGTTTTTCTTTTCTTTTTTTTTCATCTTTATACTTTTTTTAAATGCTTTCGTCATCGTTATCATCATCATCACTTGTTTCGATTTAATAACATTATTGCATATATATATATATAAATATATATATATATATGAAGATCATTTATATCATATATATTTACATATATATCTATCTATATATATATATATGTATATATATATGTATATGCATTCATGTGTACATATATATATATATATACATATGTATATACATATATATACATATATATATATATATGATTCATGTATACATGTATCATATATATGCATTTATGTATGTACGTATACGTACATATTTGATGGACATTTAAAAAACTTTAACACATTTTTATTTGATTTTAATTGAATTTAATAATTTCGAAAAAAAATTTCTCTGTATGTATGCATGTATGTATGTATGTATGTATGTATGTATGTATGCATGTATTTATGTATGTATGTATGAAAGTATTTAAGCCCAAAATTATTTTACAAACATATTAGTTTGTGTGCAATTTTTTCATCATCACAGTTCTGCATAGTGTTGAATTTGCGATTATGATCGTCTTCTCTGCGCCCGTCATGGCTCTTGTCTCTAAGATGTATTATGCTTCTCTTTTATGATTTTATGGTTGACTTTTTGACTTTTTATTTAAAACAAATAAGAAAGGTCATATTTATACTTATCACTGCAAACGAAAAACCCACTGTGAAGGCTTCCAGGTGATTGATTATGATCGCATGATCACATCAAATTTTTGCAAAAGCTATTTACATTGACGCTTATCGTGCATTATGGGTATTTGTCGAGTAATCGAGAGATTTTTTTCAACTTTGTTTTAAGAAAGTATTCCATCCAGGTTGAAACTACTTATCTCGGTTGTCTTTGACAATTTCTTTAGCAGACTGTTAGTGGATAAAGCGACACACATAGGGACAAACTTGGCCAACAGGCATAGTTGTTGCCATATCGTCAAGTATCATTACATATGATTTATAGTTACACATGTCATGTCATATTCAAGAGATACGCTTCATAAGCTGATTGAAGGACAATTCATTCGATTAGCGGGAAATAAAATTCCAATTTTTTAGAAATATTATTAAAAATTTTGATTTGGTAAATTGCTTTCCTAACTTTCCATCTTAGCTTAGGTAATAGGTATAAACATACTTTTCATATTTGTCGATGTGTTTTTCATTTTCATCTTTATACCCTACACCACTTGTATGGCACAACGGTATACTATGTTGGTGCGAATGTAGGAAACATCCAGAAAGAACAAAGATAGAACCATATTTTATTGTATCGAAGTATTCAGAATCATTATCTTAACCGATTTAAGCTTGTCCGTCTGTCTGTCTGTCAGCCATCACTACGTCTTGTTTTCTTGTGTTCGACGTGTGGGGCGACATTTTTGGAGATATTTTGAAGAAATTTGGTACACATTACGGCAAGGACGAACGCTATTGCAAATTATTTCGGTTCGGACCATTTTCGCGACCGCCTGCCCCATATAACATATAACACCTTATTTTCGTCGCTATTTAAGTCGCTATATCAATAGCTATATTAAGCGAAGTGGAGTAGGGTATTTAATGGTGGAACGTGCTCCACTATGGTGTTTTACTTGTATTTATTTTGAAGATGTGGTGATATATAGTGTCCCATTAAATTAACGTATTATGTTTTACGTTTTCTTTGTTTTGTTTTTTTTTTTTTTTTTTTTTTTTTTTTTTTTTTTTTTTTTTTTGTTTTTTTTTTCTTTAACAAAATGTATCAATTGTTCATTTGTACAATACACGAAAAGTTTTTAAATAACAACAATATTCAGATGTCTATATGGTGTGATATCGTTTAATTTATTTCTTTTTATATATTTTTCAGTAGCTCTAGTATTTCTTTTAGGATACATTCGATCAATTTTCACTTTCGATTGATTAGTAATTGAAAAACAAATTTTTTATGTCAAAATTAAAAAAGAAATAGTCAGTTGCAATTAATTTTGGAATCTATTCGCAAAAGTGAATCTCTCCAATTCTCCTATATGTAAAAAAACGATGTTATAACGTCTCATTACTTCATATGACAAAGCAAAAAAATGGAAAGTTGCATTTAGGAAATGCTTCAGTTTTCTAGCCTTAAAAATTTCAGAAAGCTTGACAGAAAGCTACAGCCTTGGACAGGAGAATATGTGCGAGGTGTATTTTTTCAGTTTTATGCCATCGAAATAGTGAAAGCTATTTCTCGCAAAATGTGCTATACGTTATGTAGCCAGCATTCTGATTTGTTCGCGTGTAGGCAACTGCATTCTGTCCATCTATCTATCTGGTCTTGAAAATTGTCGTAGCAAATTGAAACTATGGTCAAGTGATCTTCGATCAATTCAGAAAATTAAATTGGAAAATGAACGCGTGATAATAAGAAAGCTCGTAATTCTTTAGCTTCGCTGAAAGTTTATTGCATTCTTTTATCAAACAATACGTAACGTTTTTGCTATACCTTATCGTAATCAAAGTAGCTATTCCTTCCACTTTGAATGTGCAGGTGAATACATTTCCTTCAACTAACTACTTCATGTATACCTTTGGTTTTAGAATTTAGCTCGTGAGGATAAGATCGGAACCAAAGGGTTCCGATTTTACACTTTATCCTTTACGGTTCCAAGAATAGCGAGAATGGGCCGCATCAAGGCTGCAATCAACTCCGACTGGTGTTGAGCAGTTAAACGGTAGGAAAGTTCAAACATAAATTCAACTTGGTTTGTAATCAATTACGTTATTTACTTTTTTGGTATTAGCATAATGACAAGTTTTTTTTCACAGTTGGTCTGTTAATTGGTTATCCGAATCATTGTCGTTCTTACATCAATTTTCCACCAAATCGGGCTTAGTGTTTGCATCATGTTTCAGCTTGTAAGTTATTGAAATTGAAATTTCAAAACTTTCCTCTTTTTTTTTTGATTTTATTATGGAAAAGGTTTACAAATCGAAGATGCTTTTTTTTTTGTTTTTTTTGGCAAATCTCAAGACCATTTTCAAAATTGATTAAGGTTTCAGTTTTGTATATTAGAAAGAGTGTTGCAAGGCGACTTGGGGAAGGTATATGAGCACACTATAATTGAAAAAAGATGCAGATAAATTTACTCCCCACCATCTGGTAGTAGTTCTAAAAGTCGTTATATAGCAATAAGCTAAGTTTTCTGAAACCATTTTCGATCTTTAAAGCAAGAGTTTTTCCCTGTAGCCAAGGGCTGGCAGAGGCTTGGCGAAGCTTCCCGACTTTCTAGTCGATGCTAAATATATAGGGGGGTCCCAAAGTTCACGCAAGATATGAATTTATCGCCAGTTATGCAACTGAAAAAAAAATAAGAAAAATAAAATAGTTTGACAGGTGACAGTTTAAGGTTAGTAAAAATGGTTCAGTACACGAAAGACCAATGCGTTTTCCTTATTGAATAATGTTTCAAAAATAATGAAAGTTTGCTGACCACCCTAGGCGATCAAGCTCATTTTCACTTCAATGGCTTCGTCAAAATTGCCGCATTTTTAATTTAAAGAACCGACATGTGATTATCGAAAAACAACTGCATTTACAACGTGTGACTGCTTGGTGCGGATTTTGGGCTGGAGGCATAAATTAATAGTGAAAACGCCAGTACAGCCGTGGACATGTATTTAAAAATAAACATTTACTTACTGTCCACATATATTTTGTAAATAAATTTTTCTAAGGCTGCCGGGTTACTTAGATCATGTGCTCGCCTGTATTGAAAAACCTATCACACTTGAGATGTGAAGCCGCCACCACTAAGATGCTATCTCGCGATTCTTTGCCTATTTGGCTACTCACATAAATATATAAATTATTTTTTAAAGGAAAAAAAATCTCTCTTTTGTATTTAATTCAAATCTTGTGTAAATTTTTGAACACATTCGCGAAACTTTCTCATTTTGTATAACAAGTCATAAGGAGAGAGAGAGAGAGAGAGAGAGAGAGAGAGAGAGAGAGAGAGAGAGAGAGAGAGACTTGCTTAGGCAGGACAATAACATGTTTTTAGAAGCATAAAAATTCAAAAAAACAAAAGTTTACACGAGGCAGAAGGATGCTTTGCCTTCTTCTCGTTCCGGTATCCTAAACGAACAAAAATATGTTAAATGAAAACAACTACTCAGGGCTTAATTTCCAAAATAATGATGATTTTTGAGTAAAGAAATCCGAGCACAAGCAGTGAATGAATAAAATTATTCTACTTTTTTTCTTCCTTTCTTTCCAGTTTTTCTTTTTTTTTTTTCTTATTTTTTTTAGGCCATGCAAAACTAATACTTGTACAGATTTGTACGTTAAAAAGCATTTAAATGGAATTTTTTTTTTTTTGTGTAATTTTTGAAAATTTTTACTTTTAATTAGAAATATTTTCTCATATTTTCTTCTGTTTGCGTTTTTCGCGTTTATTTCTATTAAGAACTACTCACAATGACTTAGAATTAATAATAATAATAATAATAATAATAATAATTTATGTATATATTCGTGTATTTTTAAGTATTTGAATATTACACTCAAAAAACAAAATTAATAAATAGAAATTTTGTGTATATAGGTTATGTAAAGATAAAAATGAAAAAATTTACAAAAGTAAATGTTTTTTTATTATCATTTTTATAATAAAAAAACATTACACATCCTTGCTTAATATCTATATAAATAAATAAATAAATGATTGTTATTCTTCTTTTTTTTTTTAATAATTGATTTTGTATATTGCACTTACATACATATGTATATATATACATATACACATATATATATATATATATATATATATATATATATGTAAGGATTTTGTAAATATATATGTATATGTTAATCATAATAATAAATTCACTACACAAATTATTGTTAACTTAATTGCTAAGAAAAAAGAAAATCGTTTGATTAAGTTTACAAAAACTTTTTATATAATATTTTCCCATTTTGATGATAATTTCTTTTAAATCCATTAATTGTGTTTTCGTTTTAGTTCGCTTTCTTTTTTTTTTTTTTCTTTGCATAGATCTATGCCTGTGTACGTTTTTGCTTGCAACTATTTCTCGGGATCGCGACTGTTCTTTGATAATCTTTTTTGGTATTCTAATAAATGTTTAATTTTTGGTTTATTTTTTTTTTTTTTTATTAATTTTTAATTCTTTATGGTCCGTAAAGAAGATTTTTTGGTTGATTATACATTATGTTACCATTTAGTTTGGTTGTTTGGTTTTGTTATTGTTTTTGTTTTTAATGCATAATATAATTTCTATTAGCTGCTTAATATATATTGAGTTTAATATTAAATTTGAAATTTTTTTTTTTCTTTTTTAGTGTTAATTTTAATTTTTTATATTTCTTTATTTCTCTCTTTATTTATTTATTTATTTATTTATTTATTTATTTATTTTTTTTAATTTTTACCACATTCTTAACTACAATATATCGTTTGGGCTTTACTTGAATATTCATATTTACTCCAAGCGTGCCTTATAGGTGGTCTTCCAGATTTCGGCTAGTGTTACTGCGCTATGAAAACGATGGAAAATGCAAAGTGGCAGTGTTACACGCTGTATTATGGACCATGGTACAAATCCATAGAAATCCAATTGTACCTGAATTCAAATCAATTTTTACATTAATTTATTTAAAGTAAAATATTAATCAGATATTAATTGAACATATGATTAACGAATAAATAAAATTAATTATTATGAAGAAAGCAATATATGAAGATATGAAAAGAAATTAAAGAAAATAAAATTTACAAAATTTAAAGAAAAAATATATATATATACACTTTGAAACGAATAACTAATTGAATGTGAATAAGAAAAAATATATTTTTCGAAACTTTTTACGATTTTTATACAGTTGTAACTTTTTTACTAGTAACCTTTTCATGACCAATCGCAGGGTTGATTGTTTTCTTTCTTATTTCTTTTCACAAGCATGAATGTGTTGAAAATCGAAACTTTCTAGGTAGTCATGATAACAAATAGATTATGAAGAAGAAAAGAAATTCTATATGACTAGGACTGTAAACATGCACCTATAACTTTGATTGCAGAACAAAAATAAAGTTTTATATAAGCCGTTTAAAATAGCGTTCTTCCTTGGGCCAAAACACGTCAGTGAATCAAATTTAATAAAAATATCTCAAAAGTTGGGGCTTGTTGATTAAATATAATAAAACAAGACAGACAGACGCATAGATGGACAAAAGAGCTTAGACTAATTTTGAAAAAGGTTTTGAACCGATTGGTACAATAAAAGGTGGATCTATCTCAACTATTTCTGGGTGTGCCATACATCCGCAACACATACACACGCTTATAGCACAGTTATAAAAATTAAGACGTTCAACCCAGTTTATAGATGTCGATATCGAGTACTGCTCGATCGAAATTTAAATTTGTTACTCGATAGCAATTTTACAATCGAATGATTTTTTAATCGATAGTAAGAAAAGTTCATACCTTATCAGCTGGACAGCCGTAAACTCACTATTCGTTACAGTGAGTCGATAATCGACAGCTATCGAGCTTATTCAATATTGGCAGCTATAAATCGGCACCATGTTTACCTACTTCATCTTAATTTGTCACGTGACGGCAAATGTTTAGGCTTATTTATGTAGAAGGTAGGAACAAGTTAGGTAAGAACATTATAGTCGGGCAGAGTCGACCTTTAAATACCCTATACTAGTTCGACTAATACAGGCATTCTTTCGTTATCGTACGGACATGAAGACACTCATACTGGAGGTTTTTCACAATGTCAACTGACGTAGTCCAAACTTCGCAGCATTAATTTACTTGTTAGATATTTTATTAGTATACTTTATACGACTACATTACAGGGTATATCAAGTTTGCACGGACGTACGTAACACGCAGAAAGGCTTAAGACAGACCCACCTTTTATTATACGAATCGATTCAGAAAATAATTCCTGCTTACCTGTCTATCTGTGTGTCCGTTCGTCTGATGTCTGTTAATATATTTATATTCTCCACCTACAGGTGCCAATTTTAAATATTTTTTGATGAAATTAGGTACACTGATGTGCTTTGACCCAAAAACGGACCGTATTGAAAATAGAGTGAATCGGTCCACTTTTTCAACCACTCCTCACCATTGCAATTTTCAAAATATTTTGACAAAACTCGCTGTGTAATAGTGGTTGGACATTCTAAATTACGATGAAAAATTTGGTTCGGCTGGGGAAATGTTTGGAATCCCCTTTCATATAATCTAACCAAAATAGTTATTCTTGTGGTTGATTAAGCTATTTTGTAAAATACTGACCAAACATAGTAACCTGGTCCAAATAGCAGTCTATTTTCTATTTATTAAATATTTATCACGGAATATGAACACGTATTAGAAACATTTTAGGCTGCCGTGCCATTGTTAACAATTGGGATGCGAATAAGCTCTTGTTGAGAGATAAAGAGGGACGTGCAATAGAAAGTTTGGACTTTGGGTGACGTGTCCCCTTTCGAAAGACCTGTTTTAAAAATGTGTTGTATTCGCTTGCAAAAAAAAAAGAAGAAAAACAAAAAGGGAGGAAAAACATGAAGAAACCGAATATTTCAACACATTTTATCCATTGGAGATTTGCTTCTAAAAGTTCATTGTGAGAATGTCCCTAATTTGCTCCAAACAATGCCTAAATTTATTTAGTGTATATATAGGAAATATAGAAGGGCGCATTTTGTACACTTCGCCTATACAGTAGTGGCTATAAACTGAAAGTTTTACGTAAATGAAATTTTAGAAAGAAAGTTTAAGACCAATAAAGAAATGTTTTTATGACTGTCGTAGTCTTTTATAGCTAAAGCTGTTATTGCAGATTTTTAAGACCAATTTTTCAAATAAATTTTACTCCTTTCTAGTAATATGCATAAACAGCTTATTACACATTCTTACATTTAGTATATAATTCGCATCTTCATATATTGCTCACGTACATATCTACTTACGGGATTGGCGAATACTTTTTGAGCTTCGAATGTGTAAATGGCAAACATGGCTACGTTGCATATCAACAGAAATGTTACAATTTGACGTCCAGGTTTGCTGCGATCGTGTTCAGGTAAGTGAACTCGACGACGTGATACATCGGCAATGAATAAAAGTTGTAAAATTACTTGCAAGACAGCAACAGCGCTTGTGGTGGTAACTAAGAGATGGGGTTCACTTTCCAAGAACTTCAAGCTGCCGGATATAACGCTGAATACCGAGTAAGTGAAAAGACCAAAGGCTGAGATGCGCAACAATATATCATTCAAGTTTGATTGTTCCTCGCAACGGAATTTAAGATTTTTAACTCTGCCATAGTAAAGACGTAAATAAAAATAATATTTGTTTAATTGGCTTCTTTTTTTTTTTTTTCTTTTTTTACCTGAAAAATCCTACAATAATGGCCAATATTGCAAACGCCATAAGTATACAATGACTGGCATCAGCCAAATAAATAGCTAATAGCGAGAACTGCTGATGACGCACCAAGACGAAGAAGAGTATCAAACAGATTAGAGCACCGACCAACAACAACAGACCAAAGAACAGACCCTTCGATGAACCGACACAATCGACACGACCTGAACGCGCCTGTTGAGCCATGGCCACAGCACGGCGTGACAGCATGACTTCCAAGCGATGCTCCAAGTCGTCATCATTCAACCGGCCGGGATAGCGGCCAATATGTTTCCACATAACATAGAGGACAACAGCGCCAATCAGGGAATACTCAATGATAAAGGGATATAGATAGGGTGCCGAATCATAAACAATGGTACCCATAATATCTACACGACCGCAGGCAGTGGAATTGAGGGTGCCGACATTCGAGGATAGAGCAGCTGGATAAATGTTATCGAGATTTTCGTAATTCTCATGTAACACAAGGCCAGTGCTTTCGGGATGGGATATGCCGGAATAGGTCTGAAAACTATTTTCCATGAGATTGCTCATGAAACTTAAAGCATTACGAGTGGTAGATGAGGGTATAGAGGATGTAGTGGTGGCGATGGTTGCGGTTGAAGTGACGGTGTTGGTAGTGGGTGATGATGGTGTGCTCGATATGAGATTACTGAAGAATGTGGCAAGACTAGATGCAATGCTAGGTGATGATTCTATAGATGCGGAAGCGGTGGTCGGAGCAGCGGTACTGGCAACAGAAGCTAACAAATTTTCTGCTCCCTTGTAAGAAGCAGTGGACATGGAATGCTGGAATGTACTTAAGGGCAACTCAGTGGTCGTGGTTGTTGTTTCTGCACCCAAAGTAACGGCACTTGTCGAAGGCATGGGTGCGGTAGTGCTAGTAGTGCCTAAGCTTGTGGTAGTGGCAGCGGTTGTACTGGTGATAAACTTCTTCAACTTGCGTGCCATAGTAGTGCTGTGCCATTGATGATGCTGATAATAGTTAGGCGTAGTAAAGGGCATACGAGTAGTAGTTGTTGTTGTCGTAGTAGTAGGCAAGGTACTGGTGCCAACTATCACAGAGCTAGTTAAATCACTAACCTCATTCGAGCTTATACCAAGTGTCTTAGTAAGACCATTGACCGTCTTGCGCACAAACTTAGACAACACATTATCCGTTTTGTAAGCATTAACAGGTAGCAAGTCCTCGCCATCTAAAACCTCAAATTCCTCATTGGGTCCAATATGAGTACGTAACACAGTACCGGCATGGCGTAAGGCGTGCTGTCGTATCGATTGAGCAATCGATGAATCCTCAGCTTCTATTTCGCGTCGCTGATGGTATAGAGTAATTTCTAGCAAAGACTCCTTAACTAAAGTACGTATCCAAACACAAAGATTAGTGGCGACCACATGCATCAAACCGAAACGGGCAATTACTTTGAAACGATGAATATTAAGCTGGAATTATAGAAACATTTAACAAAAAGTTGACAACTCCACATAAGTCTGCAAAAACGAATCGGAACTAAACATAACAATAACTAATTATTAATTAATTAATTAAAGAAAGCCATCAGGATGATCTATATATACATAGTTAAGTAAGTATAGATATACTCTCGAAAGTAAATTTTTTTTTTTTCAATTTAATAACAAAATGATAGCATGATGAATATGATATGATACCGTACCTGAAATGGTGGCCTAGTCTGCAGACGATTATATGATGACCGTTAAAAGGGGTAGAAGGGATTATATATATATATACACGAGTTAATCATTAAAAATTATACGCTTTAAAAATATTCTTGAGAAATTTGACAAATATGAAAAATAAAATAAAAAAAAATAAATAAATAAATAATAATTAATAAAACAAATAGTGTAATAAAAATATATGATTCTAATTGAAAAATTAAAAAAATTGCAAGAAGAAAACAACCAAAAAAACAAACTTACGATAATTTGAGATAAAGAACGCAAATCAAAGATATACGTACGATTTTAAAGTGAGTGATATTTTAGGCCAATTAGAGTGTAATGAGTCTAAAGCATAGAATGAATGAATTTTATTACCAATTATTAAACACCCAAATGGCTTTATCTCTCTACTCTCTCTCTCTTTCCATTTCTCACTCTCGTTCATTATCTTTCATTCTCTCTCTCGCTCTCTTTCTCTCACTTTCGCTCTTATTTTTTTCTTTATCTGTCTGTCTCTCTCGTTCTCTCTTTCTTTATCTCACTCGCTACCTCACCCTCTCTTGCTATCTTCCTCTCTTGCTTTCTTTGCTTCGTTCTTTCTTTCTTTCTTTCTTTCTTTCTTTTGTGTTATATAGTTTAGAAAACTTAAGTCTAAACTTAAACTTAATTTAAATTTCAATTAATAATAAATAAATCGAATGAATCCCGAAACTCTTCGGTCCACTTTCTCTTTTTTATGCATGAAACTTACTCTGGCGTTCATAAAGATGAAATACATTTGCATGAAGGTGAAAATCATTTGCAGCAAAGGATTAACACCAATCAATATATGATGACATGGCGAATCGAAGGGTATCTCAAAAAATGAACCGAATTCCAAACCAATATATATCATGGCACCCAAACCAAACGCTGTAAACGACAGGAAAATTCATAATTAGTTCCGAGATGTGTGTTTCATCATGCGTGTTATTTACCGATAGCTCCTACTCGCAAAAAGAAACTGCCATGCGTAGGATCACTATGGGTGGTCTTGCGTTTACGCACATTCTTTGGAGTAACGGCTACCTCCGCGTCTACTTGTGAATCCTGGAGTAAGAAGAGAAGGAAAGAATGAAAAAAACAAAAAACATAAATTATTTTATTCTACAAAATATTCATTCTTTAATTGTTAATATAAACTTTTGCAATGCAAAGTAATGAATGGATGGTTATTAATGTGGAGTGTGGTATAATGGATGATTTAGTCAAGTAATGTTAGGAAGCTCATGCTACAATATTTAAAAAATAAATTATTTTTAAAATTTGAAATACTTTTCTTAGCTTGGTATTACCTACGGTACAGCTACTAGACTGTTTTTGTTTTTTTTTTTTTTTTTTTTTTTTTTTTTTTTTTTTTTTTTTTTTTTTATTTATATAACAAAAAATTTTTTCACTCACCAACCAAGCGTGAGTTGATTTTATTGATTCATATCTAACAGCCAGAAAACGAAAGCAGTCAAGCTTACTAGTTTAATGTTTACATCGTTATTTGTTCACTTTGTAAAGCAGATTTTATCTAATTTACTTAAAATATATGCAAAGAAATTAAAATGCAATATATATATGTATTGTATATATGCTGTAATGACCAGAAACTTGGGATACTAAAATGATTGCACGCGGAATGCTTTTTGAAGTGAAACACTCACAGCAAAAACTAAGTCAACTTATTGCGTTCGCTTCGATTCATCTAGGAATCCTCGAAAGGGAAGATTAGTCGCAGCAAAAGATGACATACAATCGATAATGAAGGAAATCCACGAATAAACCCGCCCCAATAACTAATCATTTAAACAATTAAGGAAAATCAAATCAAAAAAATTTGCAGCAAATCGTTCGCATGTGGTAAAGCGGTACCGATGTGGGAGACAGCTTTCTCATGCGCAGATTCTCATGCCAAATAGTGAGTAGAGTACTTTTTCATATTCCCAAGATTTTAGCTATCGCTTACAATATCGGATTTCGATTATTGACGTTAAATTGCAGACTTTGCCAACTAGTGGGTACAATGCCCCTTTGACATTTTTAGGATGTTAGCTATCTCTTGGTATCATCACATCTCGATTATCGTTATCGTCGTTAACTTTTCAGTTTCAGATATCGCTTTCTAAAAATAATAGGAATTTTTTTTTTTCTTTTTTTTTTGTTAGAAACGACAACAATGTTTCAATTCCGGATATTATTGACCGATGTGTTATATACAAGTTTTTTTTGGATTTCCTTACAAACTGCAATAAAGATCGCAGACACTTACAAGCATCTGTGTTCTTGATCGGCAGGAGTAGCGTAATCGATTGCTTTAAACCTTGATCTTACTTTGAAAAATATATTGACTACAAATTTTCTCTTTATAATTGCAGTCAAGTTAACTTTTTTCCTCTTTCTGATACAGAAGTTAATGTACCTTACGTCGCTGAACTCTCGGCGATGGTTGACGGGGAAGCCGCTTTTTGGTAATTGAATTTCGTGATTATGGTCGCTCATAAAAGGACCAAATCCTATCGACAGTTACCAGATTGATCAATAAATCATATTATTTGCCCTTATACCCGTCCGAAATTGATTAACTATTATCAACTTCTTTGTTACTTTTGCTCATCAGACAGCAATTTAATTACTTTGATACAACAACTTACTTGCAGCACAAACACAAATAATACGTAACGAATTTCGATAGACTTGGAGTTACTTTTGTTTAGATCAAGTTTGCCATTTAACGTATTTAGGATGTTAAGAGACATACATATTGACATATAACGCATTATTTAATAAGATCGTGAGATCACTAATCACAACAACAATTTTCAGGTACAATTCAACTTTATCCATTAACATAACCTCCTTCAAGAGTAACGAGCAATACGTTCACATGCCACAACGCTTCTTTAACATGCTTATGAATTTTCTACAGAGCGAACTGTCCAAACGTTCAAAGTACGCTCCACTTTCGTAGCTCGCCTCTGCATTGGAGGCATTTTTCTTTTCAGTGAGCTTTTCTATTTTTTTTTTTTTTCTATATGTCACCCTACGAACTTATCGAATGACGTATTATGCCAAATCATTTACGTAATATTTTCACTTTATGCAATTTTCTATGAGTTGCTTGCATCAATTTTTTAGGTTACAGAGAATTCGACCTTAAATATCGTATCTACCGTTTTACTACGAATTGCGATATACGATCATAATTTTGTAATGAAAAGTTTGAAATCTTACTATATGAAGTATATAACGGTTATTATATTGACAGCATCTGCTGTCCATTTCATTGGAAATAGTTAAATAACTGACCCTATCCTCAGTATTTTTATTAGCGAAATATATTTTTAGGTGCTTTGCACCTGGTGAAATGGAACAGTGGGATGTTTGCCATTTGATTTGATAAGAAGATCGTATTTGTGCATGCATTTCAATTTTTGCAACGGAAATATTGAAGTCGTGATCGAAATACGTTTTGGTTATGCGCCGAAGCTGTGTGCAATTTTTTTTTTTTTTTGGATTACTTCGAGTTGAAATTTTTGCCCTATTTCCATTCGTAAGATGCGAAGACTGACATAGGAATAACGTAAAAAGGTTTTGCGTGTGCACCCACCCGTGGACAACTAAACAACGGCAGTATCGAAGGTACATGTTGAAATATTTGTACAACAGACCTCTCTATAGCACGGATTTGCGTAATACAGATTCGCTGAAAGAGATGTTGCGAAGAAAACATTTATTAGTCAATGGGCATAAAAATTTCTGCAATGGATTGTCTCAAGCCGAGTTATTAAAGAACGTTACCTTCAATATAACAATCAAGTCAATCGCCTAAGGCGGTGAACGTGGCTCATGTATTTGTACAATTGAATGCCTTGTACAACACGGATTCATATAAAATGTGAGGTAGAGTGTTATAGGATGGTCTACTGTATAGTGAAAATATTCTTTTTGCATGGAAACATTTGCTCTTAAATTATCGTCTCTATGCTTGTAAATGTAAATTGATTGTAAACCTAAAAAATCCTTCATTGGCACGAGAAAATTAAATTCATTGAGCGCAAATATTGCTTTCCCGGCTTGATTTTCTTTTCATTTCTTTTCTATCGCAATTGCATACACAATCGAATTCTTTTTATTGCTTCGCATATGCATGAAAAGTGAAAATCTTTTAAAACAATGCAAGTGACACAATTATGACAATTTGTAGACTAGTGGTAATTAATACAGTACACACAGTGACTTGCTCTCGTACACAATGGAATACTCTATTGTTCAACCTTAAACGGCATTTAGTACAAGACCACTTACTATATATATATATATATATATATATATACTACATATACTATATATATATATATGCATTCGCAGACACATAGGCATCGTAGTAGTATTTTGTTATGATTATAACAATCACACACATTATAACAGTATTAACCGAATACAGATGTAAGGTAAGTAAGTGGGTGAAGACTTACGCAAAACTTGATGACTTTATATAGTTGAAAATGAGGTTGCCAATAATAAAGAAAGAGAAAGAAAGAGATAGATACATAGATCGAAAGAGATAGACAGAGAGAGAGAGAGAGAGAAAGGGAGGAAAAAACAAAGGAAAAAGCAACTAAAACCACCACATTGCAGACAAAACCATAAAGAGATATTGAATAACATATATGTTAGAAGACCAAATAACAGAATGAATAACGCGTACAATTAACACAAGACAACATCTGTATGCTTAAAAAATATTCTGAAACATGAGACTTATGAAATAATTGGGTTAATAGGCAGATATGCTATATTTTATATTTCATACAAAATCAACAACTTCTGACCACAGTTAGACAACATTTCTTGCAATAACCTATACTGAAATCCACAATCCATTCAAAATCAAATACTTTGTAAAAGTATTGCGACATTACGTAATTGAGCCGTTCATTTCCAAAATGATTTATATCTGCTTATTCAAATTCAATAAATCCAACTGTCACCTATTGCTTTTAAGCTAATTTATAACTAACTGTAACTGCGTAATCGATTATTAAAAATACACTTTAAATCAAAAGTGTTTATAAATCACTAGAAGAGCGAATTGTGATATCTTTCGTGACATGTGTGACATCTTGAAATAGGTTTTTGTTCGAATCTCTGATGTGTCAACTGAATTTTCATTAAATGCAAACGTAACTCTGTACATGCATTTTTTTGCAACGTTGTTGCCTTGTTGTTGAGTACATGCCCGTCCGCAATGCTGCATTAAAATACTCTCCAACTGCAATAATTTTGTCCTGTACGTTGTTACTTCGGCTTGCGATCTCTCAGCTGCCTAACAGTGATTTCTTTCTTCAAAACCTTGCTCTAAACAGTAAAATTAAACAACGATCTTAAGAGCCCATTATTACAAATCCCGAAACTTTTTTTCTCTTGTTTTTGATATGACCAATTGTTCGGCGGATGTCCATTATGCGCGTAACACGGCGACGATCAGAAAGAAGCGAGCGAAGGAAAAAAGATAGGAAGTGGCCGCAGCCTAGTGGATGTGCGCCCACAATCGATAAATATTATGCCTTTACCGACTAATCCCTGACTGTAGCTACGACCAAAGTAAACTCTACCGTACTGAGATTTGAGTCCGCGAACACTGACAGGATAGCCGCAATTCTTATCGACTCGACTACTCGTGCGGAATGGTATCGTACTTGCTTGATCATTGACACTTTATAAGGTAGGGAAGTAAAGTACAAAAGGAAAGTTAAACTTGCCGGCAGATATTCCTAAAAGCTGTTGCACTATTGCAAAGTTAAGTCTTTGAATTTATTCGCTGCATCAGATGCATATGCATCTACTTAAATAAAACGGGGTTAATAGGCCCAATGAAGTTAATTCATTTTCAAATATAAACGGCTCAATTAATTAATGTGTTCTTATGTATGTATGTATGTAAGTATACAATTGAATGAATGTATATTAACCGTACCTGTGTTTGTATTAGAGATTGTCGTACCAAATCACGTTTTTTGACTGGATACCGTTCCTGTGAGTTGTGTGTGTCGTACAGATTTTGAACATATTATCGGAAGAAGAAGAAGTAGGAGAAGATTGAAGAACATCGCACATTTGTAAACGTAAGTGCACGTATATATATAATACGCCAATACATACGTGTGAAAGAGTAAAAGTACAAAGGTACATAAGTTTTAGGATTTTTCTGTTTTTTCCTTTTTTTGTTTTTTTTTTTTTTTGCTTCGTATATGGAACATTTAAAGATAGACACGTATACGCACACACACACACATACAGATATTATATATATATATATATATATATATATATATATATACACTCATATGTATATACATATATAGATAGATCGATATCGTGACATTTTTACGCTATGAATTTTTCCCAGGATTTCAATCGAACAGAATTTGATTCGCAACAACAATTATGCACAAATGTATTGTATATTAAGCACGTGATATCGTTTGCTGTATATGGTAGGTAGGTAGCTGGGGAAAGCGCGTATTAACACATTGTTATGGTAAGCAATTTAGTGTGTTGTACAAGTTGTAATAGTAATTGTTGTTGTTTAAAACATTTGTGTTGCAGTTGAATTGCATTTATTATGACATTTTGTTTGTTTGTTTGTTTGTTTATGGGGGTGAAAGATAATATGTAGTTTCAGGAAATTTTATGTAATATTGATGGTGAGAGAATTAAAGCCGAATATAACAAAAACAAAAAAAAAACAAAAAAAAATACGACGGTAAAATATTTTTTTTTTTAATTATTTAGCGAATTTAAGAAAAACTAAAAAGAAAAACATTATGGATATTAAAGATCAAAAAAAAAAAAAAAAAAAATAACATAAGTAAGAGCAACTATCATATCAGTTTTAACAGAAATTCCCAACGGTATAGATTACTTACCTGATAGGGACTTGGTTTGCCACCTTTGCCAGTATCCTTGGGACCTTTCGTATCTTTCGAATCGGTTGGATCTGCTTGTTTCTTTTTCGATTTTTTCTCTTTGGGAGGTGATTTCGGTTTATTATTACCGCCATTGCAACAGGAGCTCTCTGAAAAGATAAATGGCAAAGTGATTATAGATCGGTCTCTTCAATATGACACTGTGACAATGTGTGTTGCGATATGACAGCGTTAACAGTCTTCGATTTGATATTTGTGTGGTATAATTACGGGGCGTGATTGCGGTGGCTTAAGCATACGGCCAATTATAGATCGTGTTCGACACGTGCACGAAGATGAAGGCTAAAATGGAATCGCGATCTTTATCGGACCTTCAATGACAGGTCTCTGAGCGTTTCTGAAAAACTATATGCCCTGCGTATAATATCTTATGTTGACATATAACTCCCTCTCTATCTCTCTCTATCTCTCTCTCATTCTTGTTTGGATAAGTAAATGAATTTAAGCTATAAACGGAAACGAGAATATCTTAACTATTCCCATGATTCTCATAAGTAGTTCAGAGTCATCTTCTGGTATGATTAGAGTTAAACTCGGACTTGGGCTCAACATTTATAAAAAATGGATTGAATGGTCACACGAGGACACACTTTGAAAAATTCGATGCAAAAGTTTCTAGCAGATTATTCTTGTCATTATTATTATTATTATTTTTTTTTTATTTTTTATTTTTTTGTTTTTTTGGAGTTTGCCGCAATACGTAACATGTAACCATCGTTTAATCTTATAATATTCAATTAAAAGCCTGTAAAAGGAAGTTTTAAGAAATTAAACCTTTTACTTACCCTGCAATAGAAAACAGAATACATACAACAGGAAGAGTATGCTTACACCGTACAAATACGTAAAGAAACTTTCATAGTATAATACAGGCAAACGATGTGTTGTCACATCGCTTATAACATAAGCGATGCAAACCACTATCAATATGATGGCATATACCAGACTAGTTACAATAAACAATGATGTCCTATAAATTATTGGAAAAAATATGAAAAAGAAGAAGAAGAAAAAGAAAAATACAATAAAGAAAACAAATAATCATTTTAGTTATGGACATTGTTCTTATCAATTTATATGGCAAAGATTGAAAAAGTTTTAAAAAGATATTTAGTGTAAAAGAAAATGAAAAGTATTTTCATTAATATAAAATAAGCTAAAATGTGCTGCATTTTCTCGTAAAAACAAGTGCTTCTGTGTGTGAATAATTTGTTTATAAAGTTAATAAAATTTATTTCCATATGAAATAAAAACATGCATCGGTTAATATATTTTAAATAATACACACATGGCTTGCACAGTAAACGCTTAATAAAATTAATTTTATTTTCTTTTTGCTGATTTTTTAATATCTTTTTTTCCCCCCCAAAACAATTCACTAACAACTGCAACCGTGAACTAATTTCACATTCAATGCCTCTAGTTTTCAAGCAAACTACTAAACATTTATAATAAAATGTTTCGTGCTTTTCTTAATTATATTTTGCTTTTTTTTTTTTTTTTTTTTCCTTTTGATTATTTAAGTGGTTCGCTTTTCTTTTGCAAATGGAGAAATCATACTGTGCATTAAGGGGTTGTTTGCAGAGCATTGATTTAAAATATAAGTAACGTCTCTTCGCCTTCCTCCCCTATTCCTCCCACCCTCACGACTCCTCCCCCACATTCAAACGTTTCTATGTAAAATTACATTTTTCTTTTTCTTCTCTTCCTTTCCTCTTCTCGTCCTTTTCCCTGTTTTGAAAAACTTCTAAAAAAATGAAAAAAAATGAATATTAGTTTGAAAAAAGCAAGAATACCTTTCTATTCGTTTGAAGATATTTTAGTGTTCATAATATTTTATATTTTTGTGATTCTGATGTAAATTCATTGTGCATAAGCTTTGCATTTTGATTGTGCATAAATTTTCTTTTTCAAAATGGTGCAAAGGAGCCACGTATTGCAATTTTGAAGTACGTGTTCCTACGCGAAGTAGAGGTATTTGAACGTTTGATTAACCATTTAACTGTGCCGACCTCTTCAGCGATATGCCTACATACTCGTCGAATACAGAGTAGGTGTAATAGAAAATTGGGTTGTAAGGAAACAACTTGACAAAATGACAAAATTATATTCTATAACACATTATTATGGCAAATACACAATTATAGTCATAAAATGTTATGAGAAAATCCGACAAGGACGGATGGACGGATGGACGGATGGCCGGATCGTAACATATATATTCATCATATACAATTAACTGAGTAAACGTTAACAATGTTCACCTCTTCATTAAATGTCTTGTCATCAATAGATCGACAGACAGACGGACAATGGAATAAATAAATATAACCAAATCTTAGCATATTGGCGATCGCTGACATGATTTATCGGCCTACAATTTCTCTATAACCGTTATTGTGAGACGCACTAATGCGGTCAGAGAGATGTGTCCCATTATGGAGATATTTGTTTTTTATATAAAGGTATGTATTGCTCTCGAACGATATACATATTATATGAAATGATTCCCATACTATGAGTAATCTTAGTGCACAGGTACGGGATCTTGCACGCCTAAGTTGAGGCCTCTACGCAGGCCTTGTGTGCTGGGTTACATACTTACGAAGATATTTTCCCGCACATTCATTTTTACATTTTATTATCTCAGAAAGAATGTATATACATAAATAATGAACTGAAACATTACGACCCACAGCATACAAAGTATACAAATTATAAAAAATTTTTTAGTTTAAACAACACATAATTGCAACATTGACGTTCGAAAATAAATTTTATAATTTTTATCCTTGATATTTAACGCTACAAGTTCGCGGCAATTAGCTTCAGAATTTTATTATTTTCAGCAGTAATCAGTGTTGGAAACGGAAAAACTTTGCCATTCGCAAATGTGTTAATTAAATGGCTTCCCTTCTACTATTTTCCTCAACGAATACTCTTTTGTTACAATAAATATACGAACAATTACTAATTAAAGCTACCTTACGTGCTTTATGTGCTTTACATGCCTTAAGTGCTCCTCTTGTACCGTAATTTACAAACAAAAAAAATCGCAAGTATTTGTATAGAACAGGTAAGAAAGCCATATATCAAATCTTAATTAAGTCTAACATCAAACAATCTCTTATTAATTATGGGCGTGTCATTCGAAATCGTTTTTCCTTCACTTTTTGTGTTGACTGCAGCAAATATCTCACCTTAATCTTAAAATTTGATGTCTGGTATAGATCGCAAGTGATTGACGCAAACATTTTATAATATTTAATTTCAACTTCAAAAATGATATCCATCCAATAGAAATCACTTAGGGACAATATATACGTAAGCGTTCCTGAGAAACACATTATTAGCACGAAAACTCTAATTAGATTTAACCATGTGTCTGCTTCATAAGTTCGTGGTGTTCTTTTCGTCAACGTGTTAGAGCGTGAGAAAGATAAAGCACGTTTGCCACCTTCATTGATTAGTTAAGTTTGACAAGTCAAATTTAAAAGCGAATTTGATTTGCGGGCCCATTACTGATATTTGTTGATACGCTCGTAATTAACCATAAAAATTTCGAAAAATTTAAATAGTCATCTTAAAGCACCTATCTTCTAACGGATGGCATTCGGTTCAGGTTTTCTTAGTTTAAATAATAAGGAAGAGGAGCCTATAAGCTACCAAACTTTTAAATCAATCTTTTCCTTTAGTTGATCAACTTACAAAAAGACACCAACCGAAGAGATGTATAAAGCAGCCTATAACGGACAGACAGATCGACAAATTAGCCTGTGGGCAGATAAATTAGTAGGACAAAGGCGAACCGATGAATATGTGGACACGCATGAAGAAATGGACACGTAAGCCACCCACGGATGGATACGCGAGCAAATAGCATGGGAATGGATAAATAGATAAGACAACACTGAGTAGAGGAATGGATTGAGATTTGAAGAGAACGAGAAGTAAGTCTTTAAGGGGCGGACAAACAGACAAACACCATAAAAAGCGAAAGGCGTCAGCTTTAAATCTTTTTCAATAGCGTTTGTCTTTGGGTGAGAACATATCGATGTGCGAGATTTCATCAACTTATCTCAAAAGTTGCAATAAGTTGCAGACAATCCTAGAGTCAGAAAATGATTGTTAATCGATGGATATAATAAAAGCTGAGTCTATCTCAAGTGCTTCTGGGAACGAAAATATCTCAAATAATGCGGGCTGTAGATTTAAGACAAGAAAATAAGACAGACAGACAGACATACAGCCAAACTGGACGTATAAGAGGGTATCAAAAAAGGCTGGGTCTATTTCAAGTCCTTCTGGATGTTTTGTACTTGCGTCCAAGTTTAATATATCCTTGTACCGTACACATGGTGTAGAGAATAATTAATGACCTAACCAAGAGAAATATATTGCATTACAATACTTTTCGAATACATTTGATTTGCAGAAGGCTGACCATGAAACGCATCATGTGCAAAGCATAAAACAAATTCTATTGAATGCAGCAATAGTTGAGTAAATTCAATCAACTTAACAATACCCATTTTGCTTAATTAACACATAAATTCCACTATTGTTCTTTATATAAATTTCTCCATTTAGTACATACGTAACCTTGCAGTTAAATTTGTTTCTCTATTGTATCATTAAAAAATACATATATAGTACGTTATGTAACATCAAAGAAAAGCTAAAAAGAAAAAGAAGTTTATACCATGTCTTTCGCTCTGGTTGTGTTAGCTATCGTCTTTTGTAATTTGCCTTAGTATTGTATGAAGAACGTCAACCAGGATGTTTTGATTTCTACCCTTTAATAACATTAGCAAGAATAGTTTACTATATATATTTTAAATAATAATACATATAAACAAGCAAGAAAATTATATTCGGTGCAGACCAAATCCCCAAATACCCATAACGGTTATCCAAAAAAAAAGCGGAAAACAAGCTAAATTGTCGTACTCTATGCTATTGGGTTGATCTGTTCCATTTTCAGAATAAGAGTGAAAGTTTATACGGTGTATGTGTTGTGCTTTATGAGTAATAAGCGAATAGCACGGTAAGGAAAGATATTCACAGTTATTGTTGTATAACAGTGTGGACATCGTAGGCGTGTCCTTTGGCCGGTTTGGGCCATTGTCAATTTGTTATGAAAATTACTAGACGATATCTTCATTTTATGGGAAAATGTTTACTGATACTACGAGTTGGGCGGAGGGACAGATGGACAGATGGAGGTGTATTCCAAATTTGAAACTGGCCAAGAATTTATATATTTTAAGGATTTTTGAAGCTTGCTTCTGCGTGGTAGTTTGACAACGGTGCCATGAAATGAAACGTGCAAATGTTCTTCAGTTTTTTTTATTCATAATTGGTTGGATAGAGTGGGCTGCGTTTTTAAGATCGGTACTATTAAGAGGAGAGCGAACGGAACAACATGCATTTTTCAAAAGCCAGCGAAGGAAAAAGCAGCCTTCGTGAAAGTGATGTTGATTGATAATAAAATATAACGGATTTTTTCAGAATTTTGAATAATTTCCAAAACGTACTTACCTTCGAATAAATTCAAAAATATCATAACGCCTTTTTTTAAAAATTATTTATACACAATATTACTAAAGTTACGCGACTCAAAAGCTTTTTTAATTTTTGTGATGAATGTTTTATACTTAACGCCTAATGTTTGCCCTAATCTTTCAGTCGACGCTAAACTACAGCTTCACACATACAATGTTTCTTATAACCAACAAATTACAATTTTTCGTCTATCGTATATTCCGATTGGATTGGAATCTCTACCATTTTCCAAGTCATAACCATCGCCTAAGTATCCATATAATACATTTTAGAGTTATATCTTAAGCGCTCCAATAACAATTAGACTTTTAGTTAGATAGAAAAATGAATATGACGTATGGACATTTTTATTTTACTGCGAAACTTACACGTATTTCGTAATTTTATAAAGGGAAAGACAAAAAGAAATAGTTCTCCTTTCTTTTTATTAGACAACGTTTGTGTTGCCAACAACATTTCAGCAATACTTCAACCCCAAATTGAGGATAAAAGGGTAAAGAAAATAATATACAGAACCGAATGGAATCACTCATCATTTACTATGTTTTGCATAATAAATGTTTAGTTATGTAATTATTTGATACATAACTTTATGAACATAACGTGGTCAGGTCCAGTTAAGAGCAAATGCAATGCTCGACCGTCTGTATTTGAAATGCAGACACAGAACATTTGCTTGTCTTGAATAAGATGTTTTAAGCCAAATGAAATAACATTCTTCATGGCCAAGTTATCGTAGACGCAATTCATTTAATGAAGAACTCTCTATGTATTATACATATACATTATATGAATTACTTAAAAAAAAAAAAAAAAACCCTTAAACATCTCACAGTTACATTGTATCCGACTTGTTTACAATTATAAAATCTTAAATCCAAGGATAATATCGAGGAACAAAGTTAGTTACAAGTCCTTGTCAAACAACGAATGATTCCCAAACCGAGACAAACATCTCTCGATTACAAACTTAATAACTCGTATGGCTAATGATAAGGTACATAATACACGCAGAGATCTGCAATATTAGTCTTTCCCCACTCATCGCCTTAGCTAATTGTGAGTTCATCGTAGAATTAAGCGGCTTAGTATTGCAACATTGATCGCGTCTATAACATCATACTCGCATAGGGTGTATGCATGCATACACAGTATATTTTTTACAACGTATGCATTTGCAATTTATTGTATTTGAAGATTGGCAAACGGTTATAAGCCTTTAGACATTAAACTATCAACTAACTCAATAATGATGAACAGCAATTCTAAAGTATGATTATGTAAATCCTAGTAATAGGGCACACATTTGCAGTATCGAGCGCTTATACTCGATTGATTATATATACTTTTCTGTTTATATTGTGTATAATATAGATATGAATGTTTATATGTATATTACCATAATTCAATCGGTCCTGTTATAATATTGGTTTGATATGTGCCATGAACAGTTATTCTTGCCGGTAGTAAACCACGTATATTTGGATTTGTTTTCATTGAATAAGAAACCCTAAAAATTGTTTTCAAAAGAAATAAATATATATAGAAAAAAAAAAAAAAAAAAAAAACAAACAACAATAACATTTACACTAAATCGAACAATTTCTCTTCAAAAGAAAACAATCATATAAGCTTTACATTATAATAGAATATAGCTGTAGATGTACATGTACATGTAAAAGTAGTAGTTACAACATTTAAAGGATCATTTAGCGAATTTAGAAACTATTGAAATACAAGTGAAACGATATCTAGGATTCACTTTTTTATATACAAAAGCAATTAAGTTGTTCTTTAGTTGGACAAGTAAAAGGAAATTATGATATATGGCAGCAACAGAAAATCCACTACATGATTATGACACAAACAAAAAAAAAAAAGAGTGATTAAAGTCAAGGTTTTATGTACATAAAAGAAATTTCAAAAACGTATACAATAGTAGGGTAAACATTTGCAATAACACTTTCCTGATCACAATTCTACCAAGACAGTGTTCGCGGATTCAAATGTGTTTGAGCGTAGCTATAGTAAGTTCAATCAGTTCAATCAGGAAAGGCACAGCACTCGCGGATTGAACGGACGTCCACTAGACTAGGCGGCCGCTTTTTGTCTCTTTCCTCAGTTCTTTGTTCCCATCGCCGTGTTACATGTATAGGTGACATCCCCTACACTAAATATCCTCATATCGGAAAAGGAACAAAAAATACTGTACCGTAACTAAATCTCGACTATATCATAATCGCATATCTTATCTGCAAAGCTAAGTGGTAGTTTAATTAGTGAATAAATTTGATAAACGATTTTAAAAAGAACGTCTCCAGATATATTGTTGTCAAAAGGCTCATAGTATATACCAAATACGTGACCAAATACGTGACATACATATTCTCAGAAGCGGCCAAACGACATGACCATTTACAGCTTACAAAACACCAATTAGATATCCTGTGTTTACTTCAGATACTTCAGAGTATAAAAGCTTAATGAAAGACGAACAAATTTTCTCTAATTGAACCTATAATACGAGACTAACAACTTTACGTTTCTTAACATAAACTTGAAACAGAAAAATGCAGATATTGCAGCGACTTACTAGAATAAGAATTTCATAGTGGAAGTGCGTACTGCATGTATGTAAAAAAATGCACTCAATACTTCAACAGTAACCTATGGATTAGAAAGTGCAGTCTCTTGAAAATTAAAATCTCTTCAACTTAGTACTAAAGCTACGACCAAGTATGGCCCACTACGCACTGACTTTCGAACCCGCGAACACCGACTTGGCACGCGGTACTCTTATCTATTCGGGTATGCTATAGCCAACAATGACTTATGTGGCTTCCTCTTCGCCAACCATAGTCTCATAGTAACCGTAAATAGCGTTTAGCAGACATTTTTACTACGCATATCGATGTGAGTGATTCAAAGACATTCTTAGGCAAGGAGAGCTAGTGACTTCGTACACATTTGGAAGGTAAACATAAATTCGCGAATTACAAGATACTCCTCAGCTTTTCTGTCCTGGAAAGAACTAATAATTTCTTACACATAATTTGTATGCAAAAAAGTAAACGAATTTTGAAATTTACGCATATTCCGTTGACGTGAAATAAAAACTCGTTGGCATTCCTTATTTTTGAATGGCAATAACGTTCCTATCAACGGATTAAGACAGAAAAAACATATAAAAGCAGAACGACAGCAACTTGACTTAGAACCAGAACAGCCAATAACTCTAATATTGAAATACATCGAAAATATTAATCTAAGACTCTTTGCCTTATTGTTAAGGCCCCGTGGCTTGTTAGCAGCAAGAACTTTAATAATAACTGGCATGGATGGCCGTATTTATAATGAATGCTCGATCAAAGAACGCATAACACTTACCGGTCGGTCATACATCTATCACCCTCTAGTCATCTTTCTCCGCCTCTTTCTCCCTGATCATTAACGGGTTTTGGACGCATATGGGGATTATTCTCGGAATGACAGGAAAAACGAACAAAAATTTAAATACGTTTGGGTTGTCTACGCCTCGTTTTAAATTAGACGCAGTATGAAAACTTTCAGCTTTTTACCTTAATTTACATACCCTACACCCTGCTTGATGCAAGCGAATATTAAGGTCGTGCGGATCCAAAAGGAATTGAGACAGACTCACATTTTAAAATATCGATCACTTGTCTGAATCTAAACTTGTCTATTGGTCTATCCATCACATTGTTTTCTTGGATTTAACTTTCATTTCGCAATTTTCGGGATATTTCGATGTAATTTAATACATCGACATGCTTTGGTCTAAGAATAAATGCTACTTAAAATGGTTCAAATCGGAACCGTTTTTCAACCACTTTCCATATAGCACCTTATTTCGAAAATTTGTTATATGTGTAAGTTAAGGAAAGTTGTGTAGGGTATTTAATGATGGAAAGTGTCCCACTATAGCGTTTTCGAGGAGTGACGATCTTCACGAGACGTCCGATGCATATTTCGTGAATGTACAAAACAAAAATTGACTTATCACACTTATCACTTATGCTAAGAGGACGATTCCTATGTTATTCTCGAAAATGTGATTTTTCTGAAATGAAATAACCGTCTTAATGGAAAAAAAATCACATCATTAAACTATTACATCTTATACACAATCAATCATCATATCTAATCAAGGCTTATATAAGTATTTTCTGGACTCTCCTAGTGTAACTATAACAAATATAGTTTTCTCGTTCATTTAGCAATCGTTTTCCTCAGTTCAGAGTAGTTTGTTTCCCGCAATTTAATAAAATAATATAATGGAATTTATAGATATTTTTAATAGTAAGTTTAAGTGGAACAACTCTTAACAAATTTATTTATTATTGCATACTAACTATGATTATAATTTCTTTGACGCCCGAAAATCTTGTCTACAAATCATCAAAGAACTATATTTACAAAAAATTCGTCCGTCAGAGTTCTCTGAACAAATCTCAAACGAATGGGTAAAATGGGTAAAAAGGCAGATCACAAAATTAATTGAAATCAATGCATTCTTCTTCTTGATCATTGCGGATCGAGTTAATCTAAAAGCTTTTAATCTCTTAAAGAGTTACATAGCCCAATACATAATAAAGCTGATATATGAATAAAATAGAAAGAGGCGATGTCTCCCCATTTACATTTTAGTGATGGAACGTTTGCATTCAAGTGTCGAATAAACAATGATTCAGAGAAGTAATGTAGACTTTTACAGAACATATAGACGCTTTGAAATGCTAGCAAAACGCTGAACAATAATAATAAATATTTGCAGAAATCATTTGATTATTATCCACATAAGTATTCGTTCTAAATACATATTTTATACGTAAGAACATTTGTATCCATTCATGCTCACACCCAGTGGAAGGTATTACTACAACATATATATTTATATATATATATATATATATATATATACATAAAACAAAGGATTTGACCTAGTTTTGTAGCTATTATGCTAAGAGAAGTATACAGCATTAATTCAAATAGTGATTGTTATATGAAAATGAAAATGCTTTGTGTTTTAGCCACTATTCCTACGTATGTACACACGGTGCTCGTAAACATTTTATGCAAATATTATGTGACAATATTAAGAAATATGACAACATTGCGCGTGTTTATTTTTTTTAAATTAATTAAAATTTTACTTTAAAATATTGCGTTTTATTTTCTCTTGCTTTCTGATTACCTTTAGGGGAATTTTCTGATAATTATTATGTTTTTTTTTTTTTATTTATAACAAAAACGTGACAAATTAACTTTCAATTTTTCCCCTTCTTTTTTGTTTTTTCTTGTTTTCTATTGTGTTATTTTCTTTACATTTTCATGTCTGTTCTTCAGTCTCATTACTAGTTTTTCATCAACTTGCTTTGTATGAAATTAACAGCTTAAGGCAATCCGTTGACTTACATGATGTGTTCTTAACTTTCCCTTCCTACATCCTGTTCAAAGTGCTCGCTGTAGTCAGTGTTTCACTAACTTAACGTTGTTACATGGAACTTATCATTCCATATGTAACATTTACAAACGTACTAATCATGAATCATGTCCCCGAGGTATTTGCGGTATTTCTACTACTTTATAATACCCATCAAGCAGGGTACGTGTATGAGATGCTTGCAACTTACAGAAATTTTTTATCAAACATATTTTAAAAAGGATATGCGCTTGCAGTTAAGCAAAATAAAGGAATCGTTTTTGTTTTTTAATTAAAGATTACAGCGCGACGCTTTGCTTGAGGAGGTGAAACTTGATCTTGTTGATAAATTGTTATCAATTGTCGTCAGATCAAGTTTATTAAATGGAGAAATCGGTTCGTCTGTTGTAGAAATATTCAATGAAATTTGTAGTTTTGTCATGCAGCGACTTATGATTGCCGAACGCTCACAATTTATTAAATCGACTTGACCAAAGTGGCAGCTCAGTGAGGAATGCTCGTTGTTTCTTCACCGGAGGATTGGGTCGGGTTTGCGTTATCTAATATCCATGGATTCAAGCTCTAGTTCTACTCTGATGAACTATAAACTTTGAAACATTTGGAAGTGAACATTCGGCGGGCTATTGCACACGCAACCAACTCTGTGAGTGGTTAACAATTGGAGCCATTGTGTAGAACATGGCTGCAATGTCTAAGCTTCTAGGTTGAAGCTTGATAGGTTGACTTGCTTTCGTTGTGCAGATCGTTATGTAAGTTTTGTATGGATTTATAAAAAACCTAGAATGACTTGAGATAGACCCGCCTTTTATTAAGCATATCTGTCTATCTGTCTGCCCGTCTGTCCATGTGTTATAGAACCATTTTCTGAATCAATTTAAGCTTGTGCGTCCGTTCGCCCGCCGACCTGTCTGTCTTGTTCTCTTGTATATTCCTTTATATTTTGATGAAATTTGGTATATCGACGAGTTTTGGCCTAAAGTTGAAAGGTACTGAAAATGTTTCAGATCGAACCACTTTTCCGATAACTCCGTATATAACGACTTATTTGTAAAAGTCATTAGAATAATCGCATTAAAAGAATTGGCGTATGGTATTTAATGGTGCATTGTGGCTCGCTATAGTAATTTTATTTTATTTTTTCTTTTTTCAAATTTCAAAAAAAGTCACTTTTAACGAAAGATCCTTTACTAGGAATTTATGTTTCTCTTATATTTTATATATTTGCACTTAAAACGCAGAATAAAGCTTTAGGTCGTCAATACTTTACTTTTTTTCTTTACAAAAATCCACCGATTAGTTTCGAATATCGACTAACTTAGTTTTTGGAAGCTTCTACGGATTATAACAAACTCAGATATAAATAAAGCGAAGCATATGTATAAATATATATGGTTTTTAATTTATGCAGTTACCTGAAGGTACTGCGTCAACATGCGTTGAGGACGCGATATAAAAATTTGAATATCAAATATCGTCAATTAATGGAATTATTCTGCTTTGCTTAGTAGCAAATGACAAGCATTACAAGCATTAAATATGTTATAATATTTGTTTATAAATTTTGAAAACTATGTAAAAATAATTAAATTTTAAATGGAGACGTTTCTCGTCGCATTGTAGGCTAGTAACGAGTGTATTAAAAAAATGCATTCCAAATTTGAAATCTATTTGACGTTTCGAAACGTATACTCGAAATTCGTTATAGACTTTTTCTCTTAGCTTTCTCATAGGGTTCTTAACACCCTTATTACTTCCAGAACTGCCTTCATTGTTTGTTGTCATGCCGCCTTTGGTTCAATTTTTATATACGTAGAAAATGTGCACTTTACTGCATTGCGTATTCATTCATTTGAACACACACACACACACACATATATATATATATATATATATATATATATATATATATATATATNTATATATATATATATATATATATATATATATACACACACACACCTGTATTATCCAACATAAAATAAATGGTTTCTTTTTTATTTTTTCATTTTCC
This sequence comes from Glossina pallidipes, assembly GCA_000688715.1. Classification (NCBI taxonomy): domain Eukaryota; kingdom Metazoa; phylum Arthropoda; class Insecta; order Diptera; family Glossinidae; genus Glossina; species Glossina pallidipes. Next base: position 2,555,655 of record KK499773.1, on the reverse strand, counting down.
CCGTTTCTTGTTTCAGCGGTGAACGTCGAACCGTTGGTGTGAGATTTACACATTCCCTAAATATGTGTACATTTCATTGAATCTAACACATTTACAAACATACAAATGTATATATATATATAAATGTTTTTCCCTCACTTTTCATAAAAGATTCTTGTAAAGTTTATTCACTTTTACATTTTATATATAAAAAAAAAAAAATCTTTCATATAAAATATGAAGAGACCATGGATGGGTCTTTGCCGCAAAGAGTTTGCTTTAAAATCTCATTTAAGGAGATCTCCTTAAAAATATTTTAAATATCTTTTTTCGCAAAAATTTTATTAAATTAAAAACTTTGATGTTTATCTCATAGGACGAAATCGGAACAGAAACTAGCAAACAAAAGAGAAGAAGACGGCTTAGCGAAAAGTTCACGTAGTCCAAGTCTAATAACTCTCTACATATGGGTCCATTCGTTCCGAGAGGGCTTGTGGGCGTCGATAATTTATGATTGGAGCGATTCAAGTTTCCCATAGTGATCAACTTTTAGTTTAGTTTACGTAATGAGAATGGGTCCGATCCAAATCGAGCACTCTCAAGCCATATAAATTTCCCACATATTATTTTTCTTCAACGTAAGTGCAGAAATACTAAGAAATGTACATTTTTTCCAAGAAACGCTTTCGCATTAATAGGACGTAATACGGGAAATGATCGTAAAAATTATCCGAGAATGACTACGAATTGATTTTTGTAATCAAAGGTGAGTCCAACTCAATTCAATGAAGAATCGGTAGCCATGTGGAGTGTAAATACCTATAAAAAGCTTCGTATACGTATAACTAAAAGAATTTTTCTAAAGGTTTTCTTAAAAGTAGTTACATGAATTTTGATTGATTTTTGCAATTTGTATTTGCATATCGTTTATACAGTCACTGCCAAAATAAACGCCCACAAACAAGCAGAAAATATTATATAACCGCTTAAAAGTGGGCAATAGAATTTTTTCTACTTTACGCCTATAAGTAGACGTTCCGATAATAGGTAGAAAATATATTTCTATCCTAACATATTAAGCATACGATTTCCTAACAAATCATTCGAATTTTTATATTAAAGTAATTATTTTTTCGATCATTATGACGCTACACTTGTTTTAAAACAAACAACACTTGATAGTCTAACAGGGAATAACTGGGAAAATAGATAAATTGATAGACTAATTGGGCGTTTGTTTAACCTCTTTGTGTATCTTTTTCCTTCAAACCGATATGATCCTCACTGTCCAACCAAGGTTTAGTATTTGATTTTGATATTTTTCAACGATATTTTCCGAACGGCAAAGTTATGAAATAGGACCGCCCCTGATTAAAGACGCGCAGATTTACACGTATTGGTTGCTGCTTAGCTAAGGTAATGGTAATGGCACTATTGACTCACCGGCATTGTTAGGCGAGGTAAACTTCAATGTTCCTAATCGGTCTTCTAGAAACTTTATTTTCATAGAGTTGGTTTAGGTGCCCTTGCAAAAATATAAACGATACCTTTAACTTGATCTTAACGTCAATTCCTTTAAATTCCACAAAGGCTACTCTCTATAATATGCGAGGTCTACTTGTGTCGTATTTCAACTAACTGGTGATCGTCAAAGCTTTGTATGATTAATGGATAGAACTAAATACGTACTCTTGTGCCCAGCTTCTGCATATTGGCAATGATGTAGGGGTTCGGTCGCAACTGGGATCTATGCCCCGATTGCGAGTGTATAGGCTATTTTTCCTTTCTTCTCTTTTTTATTTATACATGAATTTTGTTTTTTCTTTACTTGAGCCTTTTTCTCGGTTTTCTTATATTTTATAAGAGTTTAGTCGCGATAAGTAGATACGATTTCTTTGTAAGAGTCAATCTTATATCTCATTCGAGATATATTCATTTACAATCTGCCTTTTCAAAAGAAATCCCTAAATATAAACAAATATGGAATTCATTCAATTATTGAATTATTTTTTAATACTAACGGAAAATAAAATTATCATATTTCGTTTACTGAAAGCCTTTTGCAGCCAATAGCACTTCTGTTTATGATCAAGGCGCCTAGCCGTCTATGGTTCGTTTAAGTTTTGTTACAATGCATTGTTTTTATCCCTAATATGCCATACCGCAGACACTTTGGCACTAAGCCAATCTCTGTCTGCAAGAACATAAACAAAGTTATAAGCTATGCAATAAACTGTTTAAACATAACGGTCCGCTTAGTTTGTTTCCTGAACATGTCATACATATCGTAATAATATGAAAAATCAAATAATAATAAAGGATTTGATAAAGAGTTAAGAGGAAAAAAAAAAAAACAAACTGTATTATTATTAACCTTTGTAGTGGTTGGGGTACAACATTTTTTAACTCCATTTCTTTATTAGCAGCATTGTTCTTCTCAGCACTATCGTTGCTGGTGGTTGTATGAGAGCGTGATACTGGCAAGGTTGCCATGTTATCGCCACTTTCAACATCAACTGTCGCTACTTTCACTTCACCGCCACCCATGTCGGTAATGTCGGTTTTTGGTGAATTTTTACAAACTTATTTCGCTCCTCTTACTCTTTGTTTGTTTCTTTTCGTGTTTTTTTTTTTCTTTCTTTAGTTTTATTAAAATCAGTTTCAAGCGTAACGCTTATGTATACAAAGTTAGTTTATGTTACTTTTGTTTATTTTTATAATTTTTTTTTTGGGTTTTAATCCTTTTGTGATTTTTATTTTTTATTTTTTTTTTTGGTTTTCTTTCTGTTTACATGGTTTTAATTTAAAACACTTTAGCTTTAGTATTTTTTAAATTAACGTTTAACGTTGGCATTTAAGTTACTTCGTTGTCTCAAACATTTAGGACTAAAAATTATTTGATTTATTTATATTTTACATAAATTTTGAAAAAGTTTTAAAATACATTGTGCTCTTTGGAATATTTTTTATAAGGAACTTAAGCTATTACCCAATTTTTTTTTTTTTTTTTTTTAAGCAACGCTAATGTTATTGAAAACTAAACTTAATGGAAAGAAGTTTAAGGTTGTCCGCCCATCTGTCCGGATGTTTGTTGCATTGTTTGAAGTGTTATACGCACGTTCGTAGTTAAACTTTACAGGACCCCACTTGGAAACAATTTGAATCTAATGCAAAACTCTATTACGATATTCAAACATCTGCTGTTATGTGAATTGAAATTTTTTCTCAATGAGTTGTAAAAGTACTTTAAATTGTTATTGATAGTAATTGTTTTGTTAAACTGATGCAAACTATTGTTTAACAGACTTTTGACTCTGGACAAAACAGTTAGACAACTTTCTTGCACTCGTATGGTACGCATATATAAGTATAGGTGTAAGTAAGTATAGATAAAGTCACACTTCAGAGTTTACTTTAAACTATCGGATATATAATATATTGAAGTTATCCAGTCGAATACCCTTAGATATATAACCAACAAGTCAAGGACCTACTGATCATAAGAAGCAAGAGACAATGTTTACATCATATTCTTGTACAGAATTAAGTGTAAATAAAATTTCCCTATAAGATCTACGATAAGAATTAGAATTTTGGAGCAAAAATACATTTTAATTCACTTAATACGATTAAGAAAAGATTTTCAAGTCCTGTTGTATTCAGGCATTTTACTATATATTTAAAAATTTTTAAACTAAACTTTCTGCTTTGGCAGGTAGATATAGATTAAAAAAAGTTTATGTCTAACTTGTGGTTATTTCATATTTATTTTGCGAGGCTATTCTATTCCAAGGCTAAATCTATCCGAGTCATAGTAAAAAAGTGGGACTAGCATCTTCAAAAAAAAAAAAAATTAAATTTTTTTTCATTCTTTTGTCGTTGAAATATTTCGTCTTTGATAGGATAATGAAATTTTTTTTTTTGCACATAAACTGAATAAGAGATCTCTCCACTAAAATTTGCTTTTGCTTTACAATGTACTTTTGTATGCATACTTATTATGGGTCGACCTACTGACCTCCTCCTTCTTTATAGAAACATACAACAGACAATATTTTTCTCTATCTATTACATACCATATATACGCGTATCAAAATTTTCTTAACGAAGCTACATTAAAAAAAAAAAAAAAAAAAAAAAAAAAAAAAAAAAATTGCTAATAAAATCGTAAATAGAAAGAAATCCATTGGTAACCCTACAGCGGAGAGTGATACTCTTCAAATTTCTTTTACAAAAGGTAAGTATTAAATATATATATATATATATATATATATATATATATATATATATTGTATTCGAGCACTGACCATACCACAATAAAATACAATGATAGCTGTCTAAGGGGCGGGTGTTTGTGTTGTGCGTTGTATAGACACAAAATTCTAATACAGATATATATTATAAAATGCACGCAGTGTTGTAGTACGAATGCTGAATACGAATAGATTCATAAACAACGCACAGACCGTAAGAAAATCTCTATCTATCTCATAATATAAAGAAGCACTAATTAGCCCCAAATTTTAGTTAAGCTTCATCAAACACTGTGTGTGTTTGTAAGATTAGCTAAGTGAGGTATTTAAGCTTGATATATAGAAAAGACCACAAAGTTTATTTGTATATCCGGAGTCACATTCTCAAAGGCTCATAATTGTTTTTTTGCTTTAATTAATTCAATAGCTCTGTTAATTCAGGAGTACTTTCTATATTTAACAAAAAAAAAAAAAAAAAAAAAAAAAAAAAAAATCTCTAAAAAATATATTTATTCTAGGGATTTTTTTTTAAATTTTTTTTTATTTTTTTTTGGTTTAATTGACTTTCCATTTACTTCCTTTACTTTTTTAATCTTTACTTTTTCACTTAATATTCTGTTGTTTTTTTAAAATATTTTTTGCAAAATACTTTTTGTAAACTTTTCCCAATATATTTTATATGTTTGTATATATTTATTTTTACTGTTTTGGAAAATATTTTCCATTTGTTATACACATATTTTTTTATAGACAAATTGCACTTTATGCTGTAGTACTTATGTGTACACAAAAAAAAAAAAAAAAAAAAAAAAAAAAGAAAAAGGAAAAAAAATTTGAATATTCTCCACAGTTGCTACCTTTTGTTTGGCCATCCGTTTATTGTAAACGTTTCAGTCTACAACGATATCCTATCCAACTACAACTGATGGCTGATAATAATCCCTGAAATTCTACGAAGTCAGAGAGACGGTATAAATGAATAAAAGCTTTACTTCCCCTAGAAAAATATTAAACATACACATAAACATGATAACATGCAGACTCCAATAGTGGTCCTTTTTAGATCGTAGAGAGCATCAGCTGCAGCAGCAGCAGCAGCATCCTTTCTAAATCAGTACGCGCGTATGTATGTGCATGCGCATTTCTCTTTTCCATTCGCATCGTAGAAATTATATATTGAATAAAGACAGCTATCTAGAGCACACCCACCGGTTTTAAGGGGAAATCTTTAAGATACTTTGTATATATATTTACACAACCACAACAACAACAACAGCATTAATCAGCTTTGTTTTTATTTTGCTTTTTACATTTTATAAAAGTAGGACAATATTTTTCATTATATGTCGTCTTTTTCATGTTTTTTCGTATTTCGCTCTGGATCTATGTTGTTTACTATGGGATTTTACGTTTTTGTTTAACGTTTACGTTTTGTTTCCTTATTATTAATATGCGTATGTAAGCGTGTGCTTTTCTTTAATGATTTTCGAATTAAGCCACTGCGAGACACCATTAACAACAAGTTAGAGGGAAGACATAAAGACTAAGCCCAAGCATTTTCCCAATTTATCAAAGCACACGCATTACTTCGACCGACCTAATCCTACTTCGTTTTAGATAATTTACAAAAATTTGCCGGTTATATTGCAAATGCGATAAATAGTCCTAATTTGGTAAAACTCTATGCCTGTCAAAGGCTGCCACTTCTTTAAACATATTTCAAACTAATCGGACAGATGTTCAGCTTCTAGTGCATAACGATGCGTAGTCAAAGCAAGCAAGAAGATTATATTCGCTTTCACGGGTGACACTACGCTGTACGTTTTTGAGGAAGAAATTATTTTTTTTTTTTTCATTGGCTTAACAGATACTTTGAACCTTTGCGAATATGCGGAAAAGAAAATTTTGCTCCCTTTCCCAAGCCTTGCGAAAAGAATACGTGCCTCAAAGGAATTTCTGCTGAGAAGTTGCATCCTAATGTCTTGAAACTTTGAATTATACGTTTATACAAAGTTTTTCGAATTGATTATGAATTCGACTATGGAATTCTCTGTGTGCTTGCCGATTCTTCCATCATTCCCTAACATGTAGAGAGTTAAACGTAGGGTCCTGTCTTGAACGCATGCAGCGAAAGAGACGATTTCGAACAGAAAATCGTTGCAAAAAGAAAATGAAAGCATTTTTATAGTGGTGGGCCTACAGAGTAATGAAAAAGTAAATAAATTGTTTAAATTTACTGCATTTAAAAAGTATATATAGGGGATGTGAAAATTTTAAATGCGTTTACCTCGGGACACAATTATTGAAAATAGCCTGCAATATAACTCAAACAATTTTTTTATTCGAATTTTGTAGAGCATAGTTAAGACAAAATTCTCTAGTGTGCACGCATTTTTTACTGATAAAAGAGTGTCCTTTTCACAGGCGAGTTATATTGAACTTTTCGTGCTTAAACACTTGTCCATCCCACAAAAATCAATTTTTCTGAAAACTGTTATGTGATTCTCCCGATGCAGGAATGTGGATTTTTCGATTTCGGTTTTTCTTTGAACGTGCTGCAACGCCTCGCGAGAATGAGTCTGGTGTTGCCATTTTCCGGTATGTTTGTAAAATGTTTTTTTTTTTTTTTGTTTTTTAAAACCTAACTATGCACCTTACATCCTCCGTAAATAATATTACTTTGCCGAGTTTCCTTCCATATGAGAGAAATTGTCAAAAACCCGTTTTTTAGGCTGCTACAGTGATTTTACCCTTTGATACCCGCCCATGAACGAAGTTGCACCGAACTTTTTACATTAGAAAATATTTTTATGTTGCAGGTTTATAGCTATTGTCGATGTGTTTGGGGGCGTATATTAGTAGTTATATCCACCATTAAAGGATTGGGGTGTTTTCATTTTTTCGAAAGGTTTGCTATACCCAGAAGGACGCCGTAGACACCATATAAGGTATGCATATATATATATCGTTGATGAATATCAAATTCTGAAACGATTTAAGCGCGTCAGCCGCCCTTATAGATATTGCAAACGAAATATTTCTAATGGCAAATCTCCGATAACTGTCATCTTTGATTAAGCAAAACCCGTAAGCGAATCATTTGCACAGGACTTTTCATCTTAAAACAATTCGAAAATTAAAAAGAATTGTGAGTCTCTATAGTATCGGATAGGGGTGTCCGGTTTTCCACCAGTTGTGTAGAATATACATGCAGGTTTTTATCGTGTATGTGCTGTAGATTATTAAAAACTAGAATACCCCTTAGAGCACCTCTCAGTTTATGTTGTATTAGGAGCGCGTCGCTTGACCGCTTTCACTCATTTCAAATGCCAATTTGCGGTCAAGAGTTTCGACTGTTTTTTTGCCAAATTTGAAGCCGATATTTTTATTTTTGCGACCAGAGGAACTTTTACCATACGTACGCAGACGGGCATGCGGATATGTGAACAATCGCGCGATCGGATGCGTAAATTGACTTCGATTTTAATATATATACCTCATAGGACCTTTGAAGCTTCCTATTGGGTGCTGCAAACGTTTTGATAAAGTAAGTATACCCCCATGCTTCAACGGTAAGTGTAAAACTGTTTTCGTGCGCAATTCAGTGTACTACAAATAACAAATTTATTGTACAGTTATCGTTCGACAGTGAATACGAAAATAATAAATTCCGCTCCCCCCGTACAACGTAGACATATTAATAAGGAAACCTAGACAAACGAAATCAACAATTTTCGGATATCCTTTATAAAAACTCATACACATATATGGATGCATATATATAAATAATAGTTGCATAGTTAGCGTACAATTATGCATGCAAGCGGCCTCTATAACCTAACCTAATGATGTTACTAATGTATCGCAAAAGACCTTATGTCTTATATATAACAACAAGTTTAAAAATAAGAAACGAAGACAATCATTTTTTTCTCTAAACGAGAGAAAACTTCTTTCTCGAATTTTACATGGCGTTAGTGCTTCAACTTCTCTCTACTGCTGTTAACCGTGGTGAGTAATGCTGCATTTATATTACGTACATCCTTGTCAAAATGATGAGAACGGAAATTATTGAGCAATTTCTTGTTTTGCTTATCAAATTCGTGTTATATCGTAAAGGCATTTTCTCTAGTCTGCTTTAGCTTGACGTTTCGTACTCTATTGGTATCAACGAGATATATATGATAGCAAATGTCGAACGTAGTAGAACAGATACACATTCGTTTATAGTAAATGGTTGACTTGTGTGAAAACAACAACAATAATTTTCCATCTAATCCTTACACTACAACTCGTAGTAAGAATGCGGTATAATCTCACAACATATATGATGTTATATATATGTGTATGTATATGTATATATATATATATGTGTGCACAATTTTGGCTGCTGCTTACAAATACCATTGAATAATTTTTCATTATAAACACTCTAGACTATATAACGCTCATTACAGACTATACAACGCTCATTGAGTAGTACCTCGTATTTTATAAATTTGAAAACAAATTTAATTAAAATAATTTCAAAATTTAAGGGTAGTTTTGGGAGTTATTTACCCACTATCTGAAATTTTGCGTCTACGTGCAATGAATTTAAGTTAAGTACATTTTTTCTATTATTAATCGCTGGATATAAAGTACTTTCAAGTTAATAACTCACAAGGATATTCATTATTGATTATCTACTGTCGGTTCTCTATTCGATTACTATTAATACTTGATTACTATTACTAATGATTGGTAATCATTAGCATCGAATAAAACTGAATTATTTACGTTAACACCAGAACTATCGACGTTTCCCATATACCTGTTTCTACCAAGAGGAATCATTTTGATTTTTTATACTTATCGAGCTGCTACAGCCGCAATCGTGCCCACGCGTAGCTGAAATTTGGCACAAACATTCCTTAAACGTTTAAAAATCCAAGGTTAAAAAAATGGTCGCCTTCATACAGGCTCATATAGAGATAACGTCCAACTTTCCATCTTTCATTCTTAATCGATCGAGTAATGTCTACGTTAACTATCAGTTCCTTATCTTCCCTTTTACATACGACTATGGCAAGCCGACCATAATAGAGGATCAAAATGATCCCTTTGGTCATCCGTATCTCGAAACTAAGCCACCAAACAATTTTTGGAACATCACATGCTTGATAACCAGTAGTTCTGGTCTTAATCTGTTTGCTAAAGCCAGAAATGCGCGTAAGCTGAAACACGTTTCAATTCTATAAATACAATTTTCATTTCAACACGACTTGATTTACGGTTCTCGATATCGACTGTACATAGTCATTATCAGTAGTATCGTTGTGAACATTTATATAGCCCGACTCCTATCGAATCGAGACATAAACAACAGAATACTTCATAATATCATTAACGTGCGAATAACAATATAAATGCAAAGGGCGAAAGTAAACAATGAAAAACACCCCATACACCATAATAATACAAACAAATTATTTTCATTTATTTGAATGAATGTAAATAGAAGCAAGTAAGTGCCCTAAAAGACGTTAACTTAAGCCTGCAAAACGTACAAATAAATTTTATCACTTAATTTTATTTAGCGAGAAACGATAGATTCGGACATTTTCGTTCACATTCTGCAATTTTTCATGGTTATTAAGTAGTTGATATACATATGTACATCAGATATAATATGAAAATCTAAAGAAAGTGTTTGGATGACGTAGATTATCCTTTGGAGCTAGGGACGTGTCTTGCACCTTATAGACAAGCTATTAGTGGACGGAATGAATGGTTGTTTAACACTAAAACTACTATTTCCACCTGGGTCGTGGGTCATTTTGGCACAAACAGTCATTGATCAGTTGAAAACTCAAGAGTATAGATGGATTTGATCTGTCTGTATAAAAACATCCAAACAAACATCGACAGTCTTTTCCTAGTTTTTTTCTACAGCTTACAACCCTTTGCAGATATTTGCGAAAATCTGTTCGTCAAACCCCGCCTGCTTGTACTTGCAGAAAGCGCTAACTGGTGTTAGCATAAATTACATATAAAATTTAACTGGCAATCGTGGCCACATTAATAAAATAATCGGATCCAATTTGGACCAAATATTAAAAATATGATGAATATATGGCTTATAGGCTTTTGGAAATAACTCCACGAGCTACCAAAATATAAACAAACACATTTGAAAAAAACCTTGCCGTTTTTCAGATGGTATTTCAGTTCAATTCAAGTCCCTTTTCTAACCTTGGATTCTTAATCGTTTCAGGAATGTTTGGGCCAAATTTCTGCTTCTTCTCTTTATTATTGTGATTCTTATGGATCAAAAGGATCCCTCGGTGTTTCAACAGCTAGACCGAATAGAGGAAAAACTAATGGTTATTTAAAGCTCTTTTCGTATAAATAAAATTCGTCGAAAAATATTGGAGCCTTACATGCTTTATAATTATTTTGCCAGACTCAAATTTCAAAAAGGCCATACTAACTCACGCGGTAGTTATAGTGTTAATAAAGTGCGCTCGAATGCTTGGGCATTAAAAGAATCGTCAGTAGGAAAAAGGAAAATGGAGAAGTGTGTGCGCAATGAAAAAACGAAACGCTAAGATGATAAAACTAACAAACAAATATTTGTGTTGCTCTACACAACATTTGTGTGAAATTTGTGACTGCTCATATCACAACCCAGAGGAAATTTGTTTGGAACACGTTGACGACAATTTAAAAATAGTTGAATACATACATCATTGTTTATTCAAAACTTTTCGATTAATTTAATCGAATCTTAATCTTTTCCAAACAATTTTTTGTTAACTTGTTTTTGCATTAACACCCTTTTTATTTTATAGCCACAGAAGATGAAATCGTCGAAAATAATGATTTGCTTTTCCCCAACATTTTGGAATTTTCGTCAGGTAGCCTTGATATACAGTATTACTAGTATCCCTTGTTTCACAAGGTGCTTTTTAAGCACGGTTTCGATACAACACCGCTTTGATATAACACGATTCAAAAAAATTAAATATGTATTCCGCTGTTTGTTTTTTTACAATCGTTTGAGAAAAAAAAAAAGATTAACTGTAATTTTTCAGAAAAATTAGTTTTGCGATCGTCATTGTCATGTTTCGAATACATTTTTAATTCTTGTATAGCAGTATTATTTTCAATTTTATAAATTTTTTTTTTTATAAAAAAACTTGAACTTTTTATGTATATACACCCAAATCCTTTTTTGCACGGCAGATAGGTCGCTTGAAAAAACCGTGCAAAATAAAAATCGTGTAAAAATATACACGTAGCACATGGTACATTTGGGGATATGTTACAAAACTTTAAAACATCGTTTGTGATTAAAATTTTCAAATATTTAACCAAAAAATCGTGCAAAAAAAGTAATAACTAAGTCCACATTATATATTTATAAAACAAAAAGGTTTTATTTTTATTCCAAAGAAAAGAAAAAATTAAACCTAGCGTAGAATGAAAATTCAGTCCACAAATACAACATGTAAAAATTTCAATTGAAATTTGGAATAAAAATCAATTTCGCAATTATTTATCGCTATTTAGACAACAAGCGTGCACGGTTATTACGCACTGGACAAAAAATGCTATCATCACTTATTATGTCAGATATGTCTAACGCAACTTTCAGGTTTGGTTCAAATGAAGAGTATCGTTCGTTAGTAGCAGAGACGGGTGTGTTCATAAACCAATCCGCTTCTGGTCATGGTATTCCACCAGCCGTATACATAAGTTTCTATAAGGCACTGTCAAAATTAGAATTAAAAAAAAATGATTTCAGGATTCGTGCTAAAAAAACAACAAAATCGTATAGAAAAAAGTGCATTTGCTCTTATGGCTGAATTGTGCTAAAGACCATGTGGAAGAAAGGTTGGGTGCATATGTATGGAACGAAGTTGAGCATAAAATTTACACCTTAACGTGTTTCATTTAAAACGCTGCCCCGATTCGTATTATATGTAAGTTTAAATTATATCATGTTATGTTATATCTTAGTTAAAATAAACAAATGAAAAAGTTTCGTATAGCACGGTCTTGATTCAGCGCGCTACATATTAAACGTACTCTACGAGGAATGTCTATATAGAAAATATGTATCTGTATATGTAAGCTCACCCATTCGATACGTCGACTCGATAGTCGATAGCTGTAAAGTCAAACACAAAAATTGTGGTCGAGTTTATTCGATATCGAGAACCGGAAAACGACCCACATTTTCGAAAATGAGTTAATAAATTATGAAAACCGTTGACGAGAAAAACGGGTAAAATTTTAATTGATTATGATAATATTGTTGAGAGTTTTTAAATAAATCTTGCTTAAACATTAAAAAGAAATGTATTAACCGTATTGTCCGGAAGGGTGATTTACATTTCGATTTTTTTTTTTTTTTTTTTTGAAAAATGCAGTGGAACATTCCGGTAGTGCAGGGAAATTTAACTACCAGTCGCATTTATTCCGAGCTTATGTCCTCAATCCCTAATTGGAAATTGATTAGTTATCGGACAGAGGAAGTGCAAAGCTAAGTATTGAATGGATAAAAGAGCTTAATCGATCGATTAGTCCACAAATATCCACTCTGCTTAATCTAACCTATCAATCAATGTATTTGTTCGCCTATTTTTTTACATGTGGACGATTTTCCAGAAAATGGCGAAATTAGAGACACACTGCTATCCGTTAATATACAATCAAGCTTCATTTTTAGAGTTCGCCTGCAGTAGTCACAAGAGCATTTGACCGAGCAAAGAAAGCACAAAAAAAATATGAAAAGATATCTTTACTTCTCAAGATGATCTCCATTTTGCTTGATACATTCCCGCAGCGACATTCAGCAGTTTGAATACTCTGTTTATAACGAGAATCATGGAGCTTCTCACTGTACGGTAGCTATCAATCGCAAACTCTCCAATTCTTTAATGCTAGCAAATTTCTTGGGAAAGGGAAGATAATCTGGAAAGTTTATTCTAGTGACTGACGTCCGTCCGTAAGGAAACTATTGGACGGTAATGTGATAACATGAGTTGCCAGTTTACCTCCCTTGCGCGCAAACTCTTATAGCTTTGTCGTTTCCTAATATTTAGTTAGTACGCGATGTGCAGCACTTGTTGAATTACCTAGCACTTATGTTCGTATCGTGTGCTTTCAGATAACGGTCACTTGATATCGTTGCTCGATGAGATCAACTTTTGGCAAACAACTCCGTCCAGTCACTTTAAAATTTTCGCAAACAATAATTTATTGTTGTAAACGACCAAATAGACTCTTTAAGAGTAAAAGCAAGCTTCGCCTTCATTTTGTTTGAATTGAAAATCCCACAAATGAAAGTCTTGTCTCATAACATGATAATAAACATTTTTCTTATTTTCGAATTCTGGAATTGTCCAGCAGACATGTACTAAGCGAGGCAGTGTCTTCAAATTCAAAACTTAAGATCGCACTAAAGCTTGGCTCTCTCGAAAATAGCGTGACATGTTTCAAACAATAACAATTATCTATATGTCCGGTCGGGAACTTCTGGGATTATCCTTGTACATAAACTGAAAGTTGATTTATGCCGAACTTAAAAAAAAAAGTACAAAAACATTAAGTGAATTTTAATTGCACGAGGTGTGTTCAGAGAAAAAGTGACCTTTCAAATTTCGTGGCCTACGTTCACTCCATTTCCAATTGTTTTATTTTCATTATGTTGGTGCACATGTCCTCAACCTATGTCACCCATTTTACATTTCCGGTTTGTTTTTGCCAGATGTAAAGATTAAACGTGCCTTGGTGGGCTTGGAAAATTTTTGCTACCGAGAAAATGAGGTCAAACAACATGTATTAAGTTTTGTGTGGAAAATAAAATGAAGTGCTCCAACTCACTTAAAATGTTGACTACGGAATTTGCCGAATGTACTTTCAGCCGAGAACATGTTAAGGACGATGCCCGCCCTGGACGCACCAGTACGTCAACAACCGACGAAAACGTTGAAGCAGTGAAAAAGTGAAGCTGTTATGAAGAGTCGTTGAATCAGACGAAGTTAAAGGAGTTGCTGAGAATATCGGGCTATCGCCTGGCTTATGGTGTTGTGGAATTGTTCGAGTTATGGAACAATCAGTCGGGGATGTTGCCCCACAATAATGCGCCAGTTCACTTGGGATTGTTTGTTCGTAATTTTTTGGCCAAAAACAATAGCGTAATCGTGCCTCACCTATCATATTCACCGGGGTTGGCCCTTTACGACTTTTTCCTGTTTCCAAAACTGAAAAGACCCATGAAAGGAAGGGGTCTTGCCGCGCTGCTGAAAGAGCTCAACGCCGTAGCAAGAAGCGTATATCAGAAGTACTTCGAGGATTGGAAAAAGCACTGACACAAAAGTCATGGAAGGTTGCTCCGAAGGACACACAACAGGTATTGATGAATAAATAAATATTGGTCGAGAAAAATAAAAAGTTCCCTTCTTCTTGAAGACCCCTCGCATGAAAAGGAAATGGAAGCCATAAGGAGAAAAGTATCGAAATTTTGTTGCAGAAATTTGAAACTCGAAATTTCCTTTTGGATTCATTCGAAGCATTTATATCAGATTGGAAAAGCCTGCATGTGCGCTAAGAGTTTTGATGAAAGCATGGATAATGAAAATTTGTACTGGAGCAAGTATTGTTTCTTTATTTGATATTTTGATAAACATGCATTATGTTGGACTTTTGAAGTCATTCAACTCAGCTTCATAATAAAAGTAAGACAAATCACTTTGACAATGGGTTGATATTTACAAGTAAGATTAGCTTTATTCTTTCTACGATAAAGTGTCATCCAAGAGAGCAGACGAAGAGAGATAAAAATGCATTATTCAGTTAAATAAAAAGTTATTCAAATACCGCATTTATTTTAAATACTTTAAACGTTGTACTTGCAGATATAATTCACATATTATCCAAAAACAAAGAGAGCCAAACAGAAGAAATTCTTTTTCTTTACCAAACTCTTTCTTAAATGTCACACATGGCTTGCCATGTAAATAAACGATAATTTTACTCAAGTATGCCAGCCAGGAAAGTTTGCCAGGATTACTATGTCAATGAACGAATGACAAAAGTTTGCAAATAAAATTATATTCTTGTCAGTAGACATAGTGCAACAAAAGTAAATAAGGAGCAGCACAAGGAAACAATTTGAGAGAACCCAAAAAAAAAAAAAAAAAAAAAAAAAAAATGAAAAGAAAAGAAAAATAACTAAATGAATCCGGTGTAATATGATTGAAAAAGAATTTCTTTTTTATTTTACTCTTTTTCAAATACGATGCGAAAAGAAAATCCCTAAAAATTTTAGTTATTTTATCGTCCGTTTGTTCACTTTCGCAGGCAGTTATGCTTCACGAATGCCAAAAACAGACACACATATAGTCCTGACGTGTAACGTCGCCAGTCATTTTTGTTGAGATTTTTTAGCCAAACTAATAAAAAAACAAATTCTACTCTTCTTCCCTTGTTCTTTGTTTTTGTGGAACATATTGTTGTTGCAGGGGGAGATGTTGTTGCGTATATCCTGTTATTGACTTTATCGTTCACCTTAGTATTCGTACTAATATGTCTGCATGGACTCGACGCTGTCATGCTTATCAAGACAAGCTGGTCTACTATAACGCTTCTATGAAAATATTGTTTCTTTCGTTTCGGATGAATTTATTTCTTGCAATTTTTAAAAATTTCATCTTCTTTGATTTCCATGATATCCCGAAATACTATGAATCGAAAAAAACATTGTAAAGACTGCATTTGCTATAAATCGATTTATGTTTGTTTCACTAAAGTGCATCTGCTCTTTCTGCCGCGTACGAATATATTGCACGTAAGACGCAAACTTCATGCACGTTATCAATCTCGACGAATAGTTTATAGAACATATTTAGCTTTCACCCAATGTGTAGCAATTTATACGTTTGAGATGTTGGGAAGCAAAGAAAGAAAAAAAACAACATCTGCGATCAATATCTATCGACCTTTCACTAAAGCGCTGTACAAAGACGTAGCAATTATAAATATCTCTTATGTGGTCGAAACGGTTATGAATGTCGGGCAGAGTTCTACGGGTGGTTTCTTCATGACTGTGGTCACGGCAAAATAGCGGGGAGGCATTAACAATATTAAGGTATTACGTAATCTTCATCTTTCTCAGATGGGGGAGTCTCCTCCCTATCCAGTCTCTCATATCTAAGTTATGTACGATTGTTTTACTTAATAGGGGTAGGCGATCATCGCTTACATTTCAGTTCATAAGTCGCCCGACTGCATGTAATTAACTCTATAGACAGATTGTGAACGTTAAGTATTACAGATAGATGCAACAGGCGGGCGGAGCGGTGATGCTACAAAAAATCGAACGAAAGCCATCAATAAATCAACTCGAAATACCGCCATGATCGAGGGCATATATCTTTAATAGGATTATTCCGTGCACGTTCCTAAACTTTACGATTCAAACAATGAAATTAATATACCCCCAGTCTATGAATTGAAGAAACGAGTTTCGTTTTAATTTTTGCTAATTTTTATGCAAAATTTGAAAACAGCTTTAAAAGATGACGCCAGGAAAATGATTTCCCATTCTTTTCCTTGCTTACGTATAAATATATATATTTAGTGCATACAAAGGTAACGGTGTAAGTGTGGCTTTACAAACACATAGCAAAAAAAAAAAAAAAAAAAAAAAAAAAACACAAAAAAAAGGTGTGTTTCGATTCTCTAAAGTGTGTGAAATATTGCCATCTAAACAAACACAAACCATGCACCAAAACAAAGAATTTTAGAGAACAACAGAAAAACACTTAAACAAATTTTTATATGTGAAATTGTTTTAAATAAATTTATATATTTTCTAAATAAAATATAAATTATTTTTTGTTTGTTTTTAAATTCAAATTTGTTTGAAATCCAATGGAAACTCTTTAAGCTTAGTGTAAATAACCCCAAAGAAATTCTCTGGCCAACCTTTTCAATGGTGATGGCTGTGCTGGTGTTGGTCTTGTTGCTGTTGCTGAGTTAAGCTGCGATAACGAGCTGGAATGGTTACTTATTGTTTTTGGTTTTAACGTTTGTAAGATTTTTGATGTTTTTATTTTTGTGTTTATCACAAAAAACCAATCAATCACGTATTTGTTATAAATAAAATAGAAAACAAACAACATTAAAAAAAAAAAAAAGAATTAATTGAAAACTTGAAACACAGGTGAAATTTAATTTAAAAATTCATTTTTGTTTTTTTCTTTAGTAACAGATAAAACACGGTTAGTAAGATTGTATGAAAAGTTGAAAAACCAAAAAGAAAAAAACACAAAAAAACACAAAAAAACCGAAAAAAACCGAAAAAAAGAAAACAAAAAAAAATTAAAAGATATATGAAATTCATTATAGCAGAGGTAGAGAAAAAGCTTTCAGAGATCAACAGATGAGATGCGTCAAAATGAAGGCGATTTTAAAAATGTTAGCCAAGCTCTCTTCTTTTTTTTTTACTTTTAGTGGGAAATAAATTTTAAAAAATATTAGAAAAAAAAAAAAATAAAAAAATTGAGGAGGAAGCGCACTACAAGCTACACTGCACTACATATCATAAGATAAGAAAGACACAGGAAGGAGTATAAAAACCGACAGCAAGAGACAGTAAAGGGCGATTATTTTACGGGAGTTCTTATAATCATTAGGAATTGATAAGGCAACGAAAACTGTCTAACTTACTTGGCATTCTTGGGACGTTTAGCATCGATGGGGAAGTCATCGTCGAAATCCAAATTAAAATCCTCACCCAGATCCCTTGGAACCAGCGGTGTTCTTTGATGTGCTGGACTCGTATGATACCCATCCGCATGCAGCTATTATTTGTTTTTGTTTTATATGGTTAATCACAACCACATTTACGAAACAGAATAATATAATAAATATTTCAATGGTTCAGTCGTTCAATTAAACATTCACGCGTTCGTTTATGAAATGATTTTTTTTTTTTTGTTTTGTTTTATGCGATCGTTTACAAATTGTAATGAGTTTGTGTATACATGTGGGTGTTCGTGCGATGAAATTGATGGTTTATGGGATTAGAGAGAAAGATAAACAAAAAAAAAAAATGTACAAAAAAAATACAAAAAAAAAAAAAAAACAGAATGAAAAGAATGTTTAGCAATTAATTTTATTGAAAGTCTTTAAGGGCTCATTTTATACCCAACACCTACCAAAGATCGTACGCTATATATGTTTATTCTTTCATTTCACCACATCACGACCGGACGCCGAGGAAAATTTATATAATTTCACAATCAACTTTAAATCCCAACGCACCAAGTCCCTGGCTGGCTATTTTCTTTTTGATCGTTCTGTTCACATTTCTGTCTGTTCTGCTTTAGATCCCTTTGTCAATTCCATGGCTTTCATCTTTTCTCTTCGTCTAATATTCAGCATATCTTTTCTCAACTGTCTGCATGAATATTTATTACTTTTTTTATCTATATCTTCTATCTGGTGATCTTTTTCTTTTTAACAAGTTCGTCATCTCTTCGTCTCGCTCGTATCTTTGTGTTATCTTATGTTATGTTTTATAAGTTTTACTCGCACGTCCATCTGTCTCATTGCAATGTTTATGTCTCTGTTAAGCGGTTGTTAGAGTATCTTCGATCGCGATCTTTCGTATCTTCCTATATCTCTATCCGAAGGCATTTATATCTCCACACAACATTCAAAAAGACTTGAGATAGATTCACCTTTTATTCAGAATTATTTTCTGAATACATTTAAACCTGTCCGTCTGTCTGGTGCGTTTAAATGTATTCCTGTGTTCAACGTACAGATCGCAATTTTTGGAAGATTTTGTTGAAATTTTATACATTGACCTAAGCCCCAATATTATTAAAGATGGTTCGTATCGCAACACGTTTTCAACCATTTCCCAAATAACGCTTTAAATTGCAAAGCCGTTATATGAACAAGTATTAAGAATATTCAGAATTTCGGGATAAAAGTCATTGAGTTGTAGTATTTTCGAATTTCGGAAATAATTGCCATGAAAAATTAGGCTCGGATAGGGAAATTGTTGGACCCCTAACGGCCTAATTTTCAACAATTCCTGGTCCTTATTAGTAAATTAACAAAGCAATCAACCTCGTCGAATTTGGACCATGTGGCTCTATTTTTTGCATCGTACTCCGTACAAGAGTTCTAGTGAAAAATAAGGACCTCTATATGGCAAAGATGTGTAATTTTTGTTATTTAATGATGAAAATGGCTTCGTAAGAGTAATTTGATATAAAACGTGTAGGGTATCTTTTTGGTCAATCGTGCTCGACTATAATGTTCTTACTGTTGTTTACTAACTACGTTTGAAAATTGTTTCACAACATTAAGCGTCTTGCAAGCACCCCCATAATGTAGCAAGTATTGTTCATGGGCAATCCGTACAGCGAGCTAAACAGTTCATTGTACCCGCTCACGCTTGTCGGTACAGAGCACCACCATGTTGTGTTTGGCGTTACGAAGGATGTGCATCGGCTCAAAATGTAGTAAAACGTTTAAGTCGCTGCTCGCAGAAACGATTCAAATTGGTAGTGACCCATACTTTTCGAACGATACGTAATGGAATTATAATGGAGGTGGTCAAGCGTATACGTTTCTCCTTCTTAGTAGCAACAGTTTATTTTTTATACGGCACGATCCTTTTCCTTGCGGCTGCGGTCCTGCAACGTGCTTCAAATGCTTTGTTCTGTGCCTTCCAATAAAAGACTTGCGTCTTTCAAAATAATTCAACTGACACGCCCACATAATACTTTAAAAAATGAGTTGTATTAATTTGAGCACTACAATCGGAAAATAATTAACCTTATGCGTGGGTGGTGGGTATCGCACATTCGCCTTGAAGCGAATTTGTCTGTTTTCTTTTAAAAGATAGGGGAAAAAAAAACACCCCTCAACAGACCTCAAAATATGCTTTCAAAGCCACATAATATGTGAATACAAAAATATACTTATTTACATATAAACTTTGTTTATACAGAAGTAAACAAAAATTGAAATTGAAAACGTGCACTACGGTAGTCTATTTTCAAAAATTTTTGATTTTCTTTTTTCAAATATTGAAATATTTCATAATACACTTTGCTATATGTTTTTCAAATATTCCTACAAGTTGAGCAAGCTAAGCAAACATATATAATAGCAATTTTTTTTGTGAATGAGCAAATGTTCAAAAAGAATTCAATTTTGATTCAGAGGACCGTCAAAATATTTAACGCTCAAGAATTGCGGAATAAGATGTGGGGGGAAAATATATCAATCTTTTTGACTTTTTTGTATAGACCATTGGACATAATAGGTATAGGCGTGGACGACGACGAATATACAATCCCGTCATAATCAATAATATCGTTCTCACATTTAGCCTTGAAATGCATGTTAGACTTTAGGTAATTGTTTGCGCATATTTTATTAGTACTTCTTGCAACCACTCCTCTTAGCGGCATATTGAATAATGCCCATGGCACATGGAGTGCAACGTGCAGCCAATTCATTTGCTTTATAATGTTGCTCAGGAATTTTGCGATATCACATTTAGAGGCGCTTGACATACATATATATATAGAAAGAAATTTCAAGCTAAACTCTCTATGGGCGATATATATGTGAAGGAAGGGAGGTATGTACACTTAAGAAGTACACTGTCTACTAAAATGGAACATGGGCCAGAGTCTTCTGAGAACTCGAGAATCGTTAAGTAACTCTATCAGTCATTAATACCAATTATTACATTTAGGAAAACATGCAAATATATATGTATATATATATATATATATGTATATATATGATATATAACAGCTTATAGGTAAGATATGTGTATAGGGAATGTTTCGTGTGCTGAGGAGCTTAAAATTTCCAATTTCTATTTATTTCTTTAAAACGAATTTTGAGATGTTTATGAGAATAAATTTTAATTTTAATACCAATGCATGTCAGTGACAGGTGAAGTGTGTTGAGAGAGTGTTGCGTATATTAGTTGTATAATTATATTTAAGAAAAATGTATTGATTTTTCATTTAATTATCTTTATTTTTTTTTTTTTATTTATTAATTTATTTATTTATTTATTTATATATTTATTTATTTTTTTTTTTTTTTTTGATAAATTATGTAAACACAAAGTACAGGGCCAACATAACACTCGTGCAAGGATATAAACATTAAAGTAAGATTCAAAACTCAGAACTTGAAACGATAACTATTGAGTATTGCGTTTGATAATAGATTCATTGAAATCCTTGTACGTAGCATTTAATTGTTTAGCCCCTACCTTGACTATTGTGCCGACCTGTTGAGATTCAGCTGATTGTCGATTATCTAAAAGATTTGCACGCTCCATATGTTCTAGTGGTAATGATTCACGTGGTTGATCGTTTAATAAACGTTCTCGCATTTCATGTATGTAAGGACAACGCTGCATTCCTTGCGTTTTTTTGTTTTTGTTTTTTGTATTATTGTTATTATTATTGTAATTATTGTATTTGATGTGAGAAAAAAATTCCCTTTGTTAATTTTTAGATATTATTTTCTTATTGATTTTCCTTACGTATTGTATTTGTGTATATAAATGGAAAATATTTTATAAAAGTTTCTGTTGTTGAAAATCAGTCAGTTAGTTTGTTTTCATTTTGTTTGTTTTGTAAATAAATTCCTGGGATTTCTTTATTTAGGATCTTCAAGCTGAAAAAGAAAAGAGAGAACAAATAAGAGAATTTAGTGTTTAGCAAAATCGAAAGAAGCGAAAGGGTTAAAATATATACGCATATTACTCTTTCAAAAAATTGTTAACCTTCAATGAGTTTGAATAGTAACTTAACCCTATTATCCATTAATCGTTACAAAATTCTAGTTCATGTGGTATGCGCCTGTTCGCGCGCTCACACACACATATATATACTCCTCCATACTTTTGATACTTTTCATGGAAGCCGAGTGGTATCCAAAAATAGACCTACGTGGTCCAAATCCGATAATGTTGATCTCTACATCAATTCACTATTATAAACTAATTTTTACAATGAAATATTAAAAATTATATCTTTTTACTGTGTAAAAACTCAGTTTTCGTACGAACGATTATATAAGAGAGGGTTCAAAAAATTGCACCGGCTGAACCAAATCTTCCATAACAAATTTGGAATGTCAAAATGATGTTAAAGAGCGAGTGTTGTGAAGAAATTTTGAAAAATGAAAATTTCTTCTATTGTTTTTTCAAAATAGGGCGTTATATGACGAGTGGTCGAAAAAGTGGACGGTTCTTAGCTCAAAGCACGTTAGTCAAGATCTCGAACATTGCGACCTATAACTTCAACACAAATTCACATGGACAGACATCAGACGGATGAAGAGACAGACGGACAGATCGGCTTAGATCGATTCAGAATCACTCTCGGTATGATAAAAGGTGAGTCTATCGTAAGCCCTTCCGCCTATTGAATACGTCCACACAAACTTAATATACCCCGTACGGCAAGTGGTGTAGGGTATAATAAATTTATTAAGCTTGAACTCTCTTACCAATTTCTGAAAATTTGATAGAGGGTAAAGCGGACATGGCTTAATCAATTCAAGGTCCTTCCTTCAATGATCGACAATGGCGGTTCTTCATCGAATTTCTGATTTGATTTTTTTTATCTCTTTTTTTTTATTTATTTATTAAAGCGTATGTAACAATGAAGCCTTTTATGCCATAGTATGATCTATGATCGACTGAATAGGTGCAAGAATAAACTGTAATAAAATATTAGTATAAGATTGAGAGCAAGAGAAAAAGAAAAAGAGAAAAAAATCAAGTAAAAAAAAGCAAGATATCTAGAAGATAAAAATAATAACAAACGCACACTCATCCCAACACTTTCAAAAATAAAAGTGGACTAATAAGGTTAGTCTTGCCAGTAGGTAAAAACGGCAAAAAAAGAGTGAAACAACATTAATTTAATCATCTGTTTTAAGATGGCTGAATACATCTATGCATGTGTACAAACGCACCTACAAAAAAGTCCATCATAGGCAAAAAAAATAATTAATTTTTCTATTTTAAAATATCTATCTGTATTTGATTTTAGTTGTCACGATTTGCTAACAGGTCAACTCGTGACTGCGTCTGTTATTTAATGCATGTATAGTGGTGGGACGAAAGCGAGGTCTATCTAACATTTCAATATTGAATGCCTCCACGGACCTCCTCCATAGTGGCTGCCTTTTGCTGTCGGGATTTTGTCTCTCCCCCACAAGACGTTTCGCGAACATTGAAAACTGCATGCGGTGGTTCTACCCAGGGCAACTCTGTAATTGGGCATCCTGATATTCGTGGTTCCCACAGTTCATATCGTAGTGCTTTGGGGTTATTGGCATTACGTAGCGTAGCTGTTCTAATATTCTTTCCATACATCCTAGGTTCAGTCATTCAAATTTCCGCATGAACTTTTAATTTCCAGCGGCAGTTTCGGTATAGCAATGCTTTACCCTCAGCCACACTTCTACTTCTCGCGTTCCATTAATTCATAATAGACCTGAAGAAATCTTGGACCTCCTGTGTCACTGACAAATAGTAAGAAAGTTTGTAAGCAGACGAACTGTGATACTCCCAGTTGGTTCTCGATGAAAGCTACCTTTGCCAGGAAAGTGCACTAGCAACTAATTCCATTATCCATCCATTGATTAGGTGTGACTTGACTTTCCTACCTTTTGTATCGTAACCGCGCCGTTAACCATCTAATTGCTCTCCAAGATAATTTGCTTTATTCACAAGTAGCGAAATGTTTCCATTAGAATGTAGGCGTGATCAGCTCACTCCGCATGAACAACCGAGCGGATAAGAATCGCGACCACCGTGTCAGCATTTGCGGATTCAGATCTGAGTACGGTAGAGCATACTTGGTCGTAGCTATGGTGAGCAGTCAGTCGGTAAACGCGTAACACTTACCGATTGGGCACGCGCTCACCAAGCTATACCCACCACCTCTCTATTTCTTTATTTGCGCAATGTCAAATGAATTCTTGCTGGGAGAGTGCAGCTCAATATCTTACCTATTGATCTCTAACTTCGCCAATACACTAATGGATGTCTTGCAGAAAGTCTTAATGCTCACTGAAAAGGACTTCCACAAAAACAAGAAAAAATGTATTTATGTAGCATCATCAAGATGGACTTTGAATGGTAATCAAAAATGGGTTGCCTATGAAAGAATTTTCTTGTTCCCACCTTTCGCTGATGGATATAAAAATGTAAAGAACTTATCACTTAGCATATATCATATCATCAAAGTAAAACGAAACCAAAAACCATGAAAATTTTTATTACTATCTTCGGACAAGGAAAACTTTTTAATTGAAATACCGAACAAAACACTAAACGATTTTAAAGTCGTATTTATTTGCTGACTACTGACTGAGCTGAACTTTAGAAGCAATCACAGATATTAATGAAAAGCCTTAAAAACAAACTAATTAGTTAGTGTTCAGCAGTGTGGAACACTAACGTCATTCGCTTTTTCACTTTTTCATTTTCCTATATATTAGCACAGTTTAAGTTTATTTTTTATGAACTTTTCTCTCTCCCCCTCTCACCCATTCTTAATGCATTCATGTGCCATATATGTGGCTTAGCAGCCAAAGTGATGTGAAAGTGGAAAAGGGAAGACAGTTTTTCAAGTTCTAGACTTCAAATTTGTTTATCAATACGAATGCTTTATTAATGTATTTATTCAATCGAATTAATCAACACTTTTTTTTTTGAAAATTAAAGACTTAAGACCTTGACTTTAGCAACAGCAAAGTTCAAGGTAAACAGTTTACAATATTTTTAAGCTCAAAATACCGACTAAGCGAGCAACATAATCCAGGTAACTATACAAATAGTCGCGCCACCCTGTGGTGATTCGAATTCGCGAAGACTGATTTGACTGCCGCCAGTCTTATCTTGTCGGCTATGCGGTAGCCATAATGAAGAAGAAATAAACAGAACCGAAAATTTTTCCTTGACAACCTCTTGTGATTTATTCAATTTCACCTTCTTAGCGCACCAAATAAAACTTGGGCGTTTTGCGAGTATGTTTGTATACGAATACTGAATTTTGATGGAAATCCGAGAGAGAGAGGTGTGTTTGAATTCTCGTTAGTGATGTTTTTTGCCTTTCAACGACACGTATGCATTATAATTTTCAAAGGTTCAATCTACTTCTTCGTTTTTGGTTTTGAGCAAACATAATAAATTATTTCTTTTTGTGCGAACATTTACCTTCACATAAACAAAACTGACAAGCAGCCGCTCACCGCGAATCCTCTCTATCCCCCAACTTTCTTCTTAAAAAGAAATTTAAAAAAAAAGTGAAAAAAACAAAATTTCGTTACTCCCTAGTAAATATTACGCCCGATTGATTTGTTCTAATTTTAGTGCAGCAGACACTGTGGATGCAACGAGAGAACACAAGTAAAAATTTTAGTTGTTCCATCTATTATAGTTTATTAGTAATGAACAATATTTGTGTATTTTCTCTTTATGTTACATTGTATGTGTGTCCTTTGACCGATTTAGACCATTCTCAATATCAATTTGTCTGCAAGAACTTCCGACCTTATTGCAATTTTGAAGCTTCCGTTCTGCAAACACGGACTTAAAAGGCGGGACAACCTTTTAAAGGCAATATTGAAGCAAAATCCACGCCAATCAACAAGATGTATAGCAAAAAGATTGAATGCCCCACAATCACCAAATAAATATCTGATAAAAAAAAACAGAAGTTACTTATGACTCGACGCAATAATATTTTTGCTTGCTTTTTTTGTTTTTGTTGTCTACAGTGCTGCAAGTCAAAAGTGCTTTAAGAGGCTCTGCGAAATGGCAATATTTTGCCATGTTTTTTGAGGAACATGAACACTTCCTTCTTCATATAAGTAGTTGTCATTTTCCTTCAAGAGACCACATTACCTTATCTGTCAGCA
Organism: Glossina pallidipes; assembly: GCA_000688715.1. Taxonomy (NCBI): domain Eukaryota; kingdom Metazoa; phylum Arthropoda; class Insecta; order Diptera; family Glossinidae; genus Glossina; species Glossina pallidipes. The sequence continues at coordinate 2,529,436 of KK499773.1, read as the reverse complement.
ATTGTCCATCTGTGACATCTTCACCTGAAAGTGTTATATTTATGCTTTACGCAATAGTATAAAGGCTACACCGTTGAAGTAAACTTATCGGGGTCAAGATTATTTTTCAAAGTTTGGAATCAGATGAGTTCTCTCTGTGCAAAAAAGAAACGGCAAACGCAAGTAGCTTTCTTTGTTTTATTACCAATCCATTGCTGGATATATGTGATCACATGCCTACTTTTCTTTCTTTTTTCTTTCATTTCAATTCATGATATGGTTGTATGCCAAGAAGTGTTGTTCAATCGTAACCGATGATGGACAATGATTGCGTTACGGTATCCAAACCAAATAACAAATTACCATGATGTACATAACGCGACAATGGGTTTTGAATGTCGATGATGCCAGGGCCAGATATCATCCTATCGCGAAAGAGGGAAAAACAAGTGTAGCTGTGGACAACACTTTTTTAAAAAATGTCTTTTACGATTTGCTTGAAATTAATGTACATTTTCCATGCAAGTAGCGTATTACTTGAACATGTGACACATATGTTGCTTATCCGCAAATAACAAGCAACATATAGTAATTATAATATATGGAAGGTGCTTGCTACAGTACATCCCAGCAAGATGTTTAAAGTTTATATGAAGTTACAGAGAACTGTTAAAGTATACGCGTCATTTTACCTGACATCGCTTCGCAGCTTTCATATGAGTACAAGCCCCCCGCGGTCCCCCAGAGAAGAAAAAATCTTAGCACTAAAAAATGTAATATAAATGATTTAAATAACTTTAAAATTTTTGATCTAAAGTGAATGTGAATTTTTATCAATAGCATAATTGCGATGCGGTACTGCGACATTTGCTTGTTAACTTTCCCATATACTGAAATGTAGTCTTTGCTATGCAAGCTCACAGCACTCATAAGAAACGTTATTTCAACAAAGTCATGCGAAACAAATTTGAATAAAAAGTTTTCTAATCGTTTTATATTAAAAACTTTGCACTATTATGCGCTACAAATCAAATAACGGTACAAACACGCAGTATAACATTTTTGTCTTTTGAACTGAATTATTGAACGAAACTGAAATTTATGCTTTTGTCTATAGAAAATTGTATAAAATTCAAAAACTTCAAAAAACTTATCAATCTTTAAGCCGATAAATAGCTCACAGATCATGTAAACGTAAACATTACGTCTCTCATATTGAAAAATTTTACGCTTCTTAGAAATACTACGGCTGCATCGTCGCGCAATGAACGCATTTATAATTTCTTTGTCCATTACCGTACATATAACGGCGTGACAGCTACAGCAGTCCGCTTGTAACACTGACTAATTTATTATGTTACGTCCATCCGTTCGTCCATGTAGCTGTTAAAATTGTCACAAAAATATGAATTTCACAGTTATGTATGTATATATTCGTTAGGCGCATATATATACTGATAGACGCGCCGACAACAGTTCCTAGCAGAACAGCAAAGTTTCAAAGTTTCATCAATAAAACGTTAATTAGAGATTTACGTAAATTTGAAACGAACTAATTTCCCGTTTAGGTAACTACGGCTACGCCTTAACGGACACCTAACTGTTACACTAAATTCACTTCAAATCGTGCGAGATTCTTATCCTCATCACCGAAAGCCAAGGGGTGTATTGATTTTGTCAAAACGTCTATATTATGAACCAGCTTGCTGGTCCATCCATGCTGAAACTTCCGCCTACTCATCTGTACGTCTATATAATATCTGTTGCAAAGATTCTTCTGGCCGCAAAAATACAACTATCTGCTGGAATTCCCGCAGAAAGCCAAATCGGTCGAAGAAGACGCCTACAGTACCACGCAAAACTGGCAACGCCTCTGCTTTTCGAAGGAAAACAATATTATTGTTTTGATCATTACTCACAAGCTACAGCAGATATGCGTACAAAAATTTGAACATGTGTTCTATAGCCGATGCTGTAGTATTTGCACAACGCGCAGAAAGCTTGGAAAACCACATAAAGTATGTACACTCTTGACCAATGTCAAATTCGAAATGCACCTAAGCATCCCCATTTCTTTGTCTATCTATATGTCCGTCTGCCCAACTGTGGTAAGCATTATCTCGTTTCCAAATATGAAGACATCGCCTACAAATTTGCAAAAAACAATTTAAAATAATCTCAAAAAATCAAAAATCAGCCACTCCCACTCAATATAATAGATCATGAAAGTTTGGTGTTTTTTCTTTCTTTTGTCTCTTTTAGAATAACGATGATGGGCTTAACAGATTCGGTTATAACCGAATTTAATTTTCGTACTTGCTGGATTCGCTTCCTTTATTCTTAGGTCTCCCATATTGCAGTTATTACAAAATGAATATATTCCCCCAGATGATGCTTTAAGTGGAACATAACAATTCTTATACATTTTGTTAAATGGATTTTCTTTTCATCTCTGTTACTTTGTTTGCAACTAGAACATATGACGATTTTTTTTTTTTTTTTTTTTTCTTTTCATAATTAACGTTTGCTTAATATCAAAGATAATGAAAAAAAGAAGAAAAAAAAAAAAAGAAAGGAAAAAACTATTGCTTATGAAAAACGTTTATACATATTTAATATTTCCAAGTAGACAGGAAATGCTTGTTTCTTCGAAAAAAAAAAAATTTTTTTTTTTTTGTTAATATTAATAATAAAATCATATAAGCAAAACTATGGTGAAAATAAATGCATAAGTGAAGTGAATGTTCGCAAAAATCAAGTAAACATTTTTAAATTGAATCAAGTGCGGTAAAGATGGGTTGGATGGACTTTCTCGCCGGGTAAAGACTGAAAAAGACATGCAAAAGCGTCTTTTGCTAGCAGTTATTTTTTGTTGTTAGCTTTTTAAAGCTTAACAAGTTTGAATCGCCGCTGAAAATCGCTTAGAATAGTACAGGTATTACCACTCTCTGCACAATAACAATAAACTGGACTACAAAAAGCATTTCGATCACGAGATAGTCATAGTTCCAGAAATATCATGGATGAAACTTCATTTTACGTTCAACGGAGGCTTAAATGCAGAAGATGTGCAAAAATGCAGAAGATGTGCAAAAAGGTTGAAATTTATCTAGTCATGCGTAGAGGATTACATCGAGCAAACAAAAACACCCATTGCTTTCATTGCACTAAGCAAGTCTTTGTAACATTATTATTATTACGAATGCTACGTGAAAAAATGAAAGAATTTTTGTTTTAGTTTAGCCAAAACACATTGGTAGTCACAATATCGAAAGATGGCTCTGTCGCTTACACTCTAGAAATTTGAATTTTCCTTGAGATCTAGATAATTGATGGCCATGGATAGGAAAAGTGTTTGGTGGTTTAGTCGAAAATCAAATCATCTGCCCCATTTGCCTTGACATCGTCCGGATCAATTGCCAAACTGTTGCAGATCATTCGCACAATTGATGGTAACAAAACGCGATCGACATCTTGATTTCTCATCGTCTTCTTTCTACACGCGCGCGATGGTCTTCTAAAATATCATGACATCCACTCACTTTTGTAACGGCATACTGCAAGCGAATAATCTACAACCACGTGCGTAAAAAGGACTTTAGTTCAAATCATTTTGACATAGCAGTTTATCCTGTGTTTACGGCCGAGTTGATAATGTATCCTGTAACATACACACTCCTCCTACTACCCTACTTTTCGAATCATTTTATCTACTGCTTTCAAAGAGAAGATGCGAATTTCCCAACACAGGAGCAGTGTGGCGCCGCATCATTCTAACGAGGCCAGAGATTTTGACCGACAAGTTAGCATCGTATAGCCTGAAATTCTTAGCACATTTTCGATTTCTACGAAATTCATCTCAAAGCGTCTTAGGGCAATTTCATTTCATTTTGTTTCACTTTCTTTTTTTTTTTTTCTTAAACTGATCTCTGACTATGATGCGAACTTAGTGATTTATTCTTTTTTAAGTCACGCAGTAAACGAAATTCTCCGGATTTCTGTCGTAATAAATAAATGATTCTTTAGAAAACGGACTGTTACATGCATTATTAGTACCTGAGAGAATTAATTGAAAATTATTTATATAACAGATCCCGTTCTCTAAACGGGACCTGTGAACATTTTGCGTTTAGTCATAGTTGTATAAGAAACTCATGCACCAAATTAATTAATTATCATAAAAATTTAATATGATTAGTGAATGAATAGTTTTGAGCATCAAGTGGTTGAATATGTTCTCCTACAACTGTTTTATTCAACATAGCAAAAGAGTCAGCAAAATTCTGCATTATACGACCTGAGTAAATACATAGAAATCTATTCCCATATCACATATTATAGTTCAGATTTCAATATAAAAATTTCCCATAATTATCAGTGCAAATAGATAATTAAGAGAGAGAGCGAGAGAGAGAGAGAGAGAGAGAGAGATGGTGGGAGAGAGAACATTTAGAAGAATCAGGCAAGAGAGTAAGGCTTTATCACTTAACACATCACTCACACAAGTCTCCGTTGTGACTCGCAGTTGACAGACCCACATGATTTCTGGATAGCATCTACTTTCAAAGCACACGGGTCCAATTTTCGTGGCATTCTGACGATTCAGTTAACAAGTTCCAATAGTTTAGTGAGCTACTTTTGTAATTTTCAAAACAATCGGAAAAATAGAAATTTCGAGCGTTGATAAGAAAAAGTATGTTCACAATTGACGTTGGGTTGAAAATTATTATGATGATACTTGTCGGTCGAGAAAACAAACTTATGGGTGGTTTGCTAATTTTAAAGAAAACCATGCGGGCACCGATAATACTGAACGTTTTGGTCGCCATAGTTTGATAGATTTGCTCCACAAAACATAAGAAAAGTGCACAAAATTGTTTTGGAAAACTGAAACGTGAAGTTACGTGAGATGCCTGACACCTTAAAGATATCAGAAGGCAGTGTAGTTACTATTTTTCATGAGCATATTTCCGTGAGAAAGCTTTGTGCAAAGTGAGTGCTGCATTTGCTCGCAGATGACAACGTGTTAACGACGCGTGAGCAATGCTTGACGCTATTTAATTAGCTGAATGGACAGCAACCGGAAAAAATCGTCCAAAGCGATGCAAAAAAGTGGCAATCATATGTTTTGTTTGAATTCTACATTACTTTTGTCGAATTTCTTCACCCGACTTCTACTTAGTGCGCGACAAAAACACCACCTAGTAAAACACTATTGACATGGCTGTCTTTATTCATAAAGCAAAAACGTAGAAGCATTTCCAACTGCTAAGTTTGTTAACACGTTCCACACAATTTCTATGTATAAATGGTTTAATTCTATACACTATGTAGTTGAATATATGCTACGATTTCTATAGAGCGCGCACAATTACATTCAATTATGGGGATTTTTAATATAAATTTTGCACTTCAATTTTCAACTCATTTAAAGGAAGAAAAACTAGAGCAAAGCTTGCTCGAAATCTCCATTATGGTGCCAATAGCCAATAGACGGACAGATTCACGTAAGTACAGTGTTTTCAAACATTATTCCAATCAGGTATATTCTCAGTTTAAGCACTTTCTAATTATCTATTATTATTTGCAAACTCAAGCGTAATGACACAGTCAGCAAGCCTTCCTTTGCCGTAAAGTAAGTGCTTTACTTTGCATGACATGCAGGATGGGATGCAACGTCAATGAGATTGACAACGTGTAGGACTATGAACATATGCACAAGTAGGTTCGACGTTATATTCGTATCAAGTTATAATAACATAAACATAAATAAAAACGAAAAAGAGCGAGCAAGCACACGGACACACACACATATACATACATACATACATACCTATACACAATAAAGTTTTAATCGACTCAATGATGGATGGCTGTCAGCTCTTCATTAATAGACACAACACATAGAAAATAAATTTCAAGGACATACTAAAGCATCAAGGGTTATAATGATTAGATATAAAATGTATGGTTCCTTCTTTTCCCCGATTTTCTTCTCTTGTTTTTTTTTTTTTTCAATGCTCTTTCTTTCTTGCTTACTTTAAATAGATTTTCATAACACAATTGGGAACAAGTTCACTGTGCATGCACTTAAGCTCACACACACACACGAGAACATGTGTTTGTGTTTGGAACAGGAAAACGCATACGTACAGTTAATACGTATGCATTTATGCACAAGTAGAACATCCTTGAATTTCTCGAAGTTAAAAATATAATTCCTATAAAAATCGGCCTTAACAAGTGGGACAAATAATAAAAATAATAAATAAAAAAAAAATAAATAAATAAAATTAAACGAATTTGTTAGGAGTATGAAAAATGAAACGACCGCGTAATTACGTGCAGTTATATGCAGACATATGGAATGAGTTCATTCAGTATTTTGTGTGCGAAATTGCATAAAAATGAATAGTATTTTCAAAATTATGAATTACTTATGCAATAAACGACAATTTCTCTTCTTCTGGTTCAGCATTTGCATAAATGTTTAGTCACATTATAAAATTTATTTTCAAGCTCATTAATTCCATGTGTCCGAAAGTAAGCATAAATAAAGTGAATTTTTTTTTTTTTTTTTTTTTTCTTAACTTATTTTATTAAAAATGTATCCACAAAGGAGAACGAGTAACTTTCATAAAGCGTGTAATTACATTCATTGCTTTACTCCTATGATAACATATAAAATATAGTTAAAATTAATTTTCATCTTAAGTTTATATTATTATGAGTTACTATCTAATCAGATATTTACAGATGTTTTGATTTTCTTATTATTTTCGATATGGTAAATCTAGTCTTCTAAGTTAAGTCTTCTAAGTGCGTTGGCATAGCCTAGGTGCCTAAGTGCCCCATAATAAACAAGTTACAATGACTGCTGAATTTCTCCAAGTAGTTTTTACTGAATCTCTTAATCTGTATCCGTTTGAAAAGTTTGCCAAATATAAACCATGGTGGGTTGATGAGTGACCACAAAATTATAGTTTGATATCAGAATATATAAAACAAAATAATTTCGGAAGGCTAAGTCAGTCAAGTCAAGTGTATTGAATTCCAATATCCGAACAGTCAAGACCAGAACGAGCGTTAAAACGTTGTAAATATAAGTTTCTATAAGCAATTTATAAACAGATCTCCTAAAAATTGCAAATATAACCTACCTAACCTAATTCAACCTAAAAATCGCAATTCAGTGATACGAACTCAGTTTCAGAAGGAGTTGAATGGAAACTTTTCGTTACACAATTTATTGATTCCTTAAGAAGAAGATTATAGTAAACAAAAAAGAAATAATCCAACTCTGCTTTCTTCTTTTATAACCAATGCGATCAACTTATAGAAAAAAGCATACGAGATAAGATGAAATTATGCAAGAAATTTGAAGTAAAAATACGATTACGGGGCAAAGTTTCGCAACTCTGTAGTGCACAATTTGTGTGCTATTCTCGTTTACCACTGCAATTACTTGATCAAATTTTCCGCGTTTTTTTCGTCTGCGAACATGGTATGTCCATTTGCATCATGTCGTCCCGAAAGTGGCACATTTCATTTGATGCTGGCATTGTGAGCGATAATGCCAAACCAAATGTGCTAATATAACTGGTCGAGCTGCAGGCGCAGTCTTAGATTCAACGAAGGGTTTACGTTGGTCCTGTCGCGGCTCCAGAAAATGTGGTGCCGAGATTTATAAGCCTTCTCTGGATTTCTTTAAATTAAATAAAGAAATCAGGCTGAGAAATTTGATAAAATTAAAACAATGTTCGCAGAGTGTCGCTACTTAGAGCAGTTAGCTTCTTGTAGCGACTTGTAAAAAAGCAACTTGCAGCGAAGTGTTTGATACTTCATCTCCATCTTCGCATAAATCTTATACATCTGTCCACGTTGCTCGCCATTATTCCTTATCGGCAACGATACAACTTGGGAATGTGCCATTGGCAAATCCGGTTAAGATATCGAGCGCTTCATTCTTGCTTCCAAAGAACATTAGCATTTCTTCCATCGTAAACTTAACTGGTAATACAAATAAACAATAAGTCCGTCTCGTGTCAACTGTGCATAGGTGGTAAGAATATCTCCTCGTAGTGGTTCCATTCAGTCTATTCCGTATATACATCCAAGAAATATTAACAAAAACAATAAATCCTCCTCTCCCGCTAGCTATTCGGGTGTATCTGCTGGGCAACTTCCTGGACACGTCGTACAAGTTGCACAATCAAGTGTAGTATTGCGGCTGATTAAGCTCATGTGCACCCTTTTTGTAATGTAGATTATTAAACTCTTTGGATCACCGTTTACTGAAACCTAACTAAAGCGCAATGGGCAAATTAAAACGTAACCTTTGGTCGAACAAAACCCCTAAATCGAGGAACGAATTTACCTTATTCCAACTTATGTGAATCGACAAAATACTCTGTATTGAATGGGTTCCTCTTTGAGACAGAAAGCTTCTTGCATTTGCTTAGGTATTTAATTCCGTAAAATTTAATGAGTACCATGTAATCATGTTATTTAAGTTAATTTGAAGGTGATACGAAGGCGATTCCAAGGTGAAGGCAGAAAATAGTTTACATTAAGATATGGCTGGATTTAATCACCGGGGAGAGATTGTTGATGTATAAAATGAATAAATGGGGCTTTAGGTGGCTATCTTGAGGGACACCAGACGTCGCCGGAAATTCATCCGAGGTAGTGGAGTTAAACAGAACCCTTAATGATCTCTTGTGAAGGTTAGAGCTTGTCCATTTCAATAACTACAAAGGGACGTCGGAGGCCTGGAGTTTGGAAATCAATAAATTATGGTTAAAACACACAAAGCCACACACAATCTCACACACAATCACACACACAATACAAGCGCAAATGTATTATGATTTCGTTTTTTTTTTTCTTATTTCCTTCACATTTTTCTATGCATTCACTTTACGAAATCCTTATTTGCTATATCTTTGAAATCTAAATGCACGAATTACATACGAATGAATAAGTTTATTTATATAATAAATTGTACAAAAAAAAAAAAAAAAAAAAAAAAAAATTTTTTTAAAAAAATTTTTTTAACCCCTTTTTTTTTCCCTTTTTTTTTTTTTTTTTTTTTTTTTTTTGCTTTTAACGGAATTTGAACAAAAATTCCATAATTCATGAAAATTTTTCGGCAAACGCGCTCATTCACGCTTACTAAGTATTATTTTTTTTTTTTTTTTTTGTTTTTCTATACAAATTGAAAGCGTGATGGACTTATTAAAAGAGAATATTTTTCATTTTACATTTGTTTTTCATACATTTGAAATGTGCGTAAAAATATAGTAAATTACTTTTACATATGCGAAGATGTATGCTTGAATAGGAGAAGAGAAAAAAAAAGAAAAATCAATAAATAAATAAATAAATGCACTAATAACTTAGCATGTAAAATATTCGAGACTGTGTACAGAAAATCTTCATAAATGCGATCATTTAATAATAACTGTACCGTAAGAATACGTTAAGCTTAGAGTAATTTTTGCAAAAGAAAGAACAATAATAATAATAATAATAACAATAATAATAATAATAGTAATAATATTTGTAAAATATTTACATGAATCATGCAAATGCGATAAAAATATATCTGATGGATTGATTACATTCTTTATTTATTGCGTGAAATAAAATTTATGAATTTGTGATATTTTTCAGAATGTTTTGCACTTACTTTTCATAGCTATTGATGTCTATTGAGTAACTCTCATATTTTATTGCATCGCATTCACATAATTCATTTCATTCAACGTCTCCTCACCTTTTTCACAATTCTAACGAACAAGTGATATAAGCATTAAGTTATAAGCATCAAGCTTTAGCGTTTAACGTAAGGTAATTCATTCAATCATCGCTAAATGTATATTTCTCTTCGAATTTCAATATAAATAATCTCGAGCGGCTTAAACTGTGTTTACAGGCAATGTTAAATTCAAAGTCAAAACGAAAGAGAACCAAAGCAATTTCAAGTGAAAAAAGTGCAAAATGTATTGAATCGTACTTGAAAGTTTTCTTGTCATTAGCAAAACATTGAGAAAGATTTTATCTACTGATCCATGTTTGATGCTTATGCTCTTAGGGTTTATGGTCAGTTCGCTGCAGTTTTGTTTTTCACTTACGGAAGCAGCGAAATCGTCTTATGGGACTTCTGAAGCTTGATTCTGCGCGTTGGGAAGGTATTGAAAAAAAATTCAATTTTCGCACATTATAATTTTGGGTAGGCGTGGTCAATTTTTTCCATGTTTGCACAGGTGCTACAGGTTCTACAGCGTCTGAGTAATAAGTAACGAGTGAGAAAAAAACCAATTTTTTATTCCTTTTGAAAAATAGAGCTGTTCTCAGCTTATGTGGAACTATGGCCGTGTGCTTCGACCGAGTTGGACCATTTCCAACAACATCCTGCTTGTAAGAACTTTCCATGTTTCTGCCAAACTTGAAGTCGATAGATTAATTTTTGCGATCGGAAGAATGTTTACAACAGATTTTACGCAGACGGACAGGCGGACATGCTTAAATCGATTAAGAATTTGATGTCGATCAAGAATATATATACACTTGTGCGGTCTCTGATGCTTCCTGCTTCTGAGCGTTTTGACGTTCCCTCATCCTCCGATGATAGGCATAAAAACAGCTTCGAACTATGTGATTAAGACCAGATAGAAGAAGAAGATTGTGTCAGAAGGAAGAATCAGGCAATCAATAGTGCGATGGAGACAAATCAAGCCTTTTTAGAAGAGATTAATTACGAGCACCTACTGGATCATATGCGACAATATACGACGAAATCCAAATTGTTGATACGTTAGATATTGATTTACTTTCAATGGAAAAATGGTCGCTCTCGAGGTAAAACATAACTGTTCAAAAGGGTACCCGTCATTCGTCATTACGATAATGACACATCACATATATTTTCAATGATTACTCGGTAAAAATTGAGAAGACTTGGTTGAGAAAATCTGATATATTCACTCTATAGCCTTGAACTTTCGTGGTCTATTTGACTATAGGCAGAATTCTCCGAATATTGTGAAGCTGGCTTGAAAAGATGCCCAGAGATCTCTGATGCGGTGACGTAATGCATCCATCAGCGAAATCACAAAACCTCACACTTTTGTTTGATTTAATGGACTTCTTTTAAAGTGAAGCAGACATGTGCCTGAGTTGTGGTAAAATAATGCCACGAATTTTTTCTTTGACCTCGTATTAACTGGTCTACCATTCCTTCTAATGGTCTCTTCATAATCATATTAAAAATGTTTTGTACAAGAATATTAAAACACATCACTCGCTAAAGTACGTCACACTGAAACAAGTGTAACTTGCGAACCAATGGTCAGAATATCATGAAATTTTTGTCACATTTCGTTTGAATGCTGATCAATGTATCAATATATCTGGAAATCATATGGGTTGGTCAATAGTCATTTTACATTTGTACATCAACCTACGAACTAATTGAATGATGTGTCATAAACAGCCCAAGTTAATCTGTCCGCTGTCAAGCCATGATATTATTATGTTTATATATTTGTTTTCAAACTGTTTCACTTATTGACGTATTTGCTGCAAATCACATTCGTTTCAAACTTGATTTCCGAAATTCAGTCGAGAGTATTTAAAGGCGGAAAGTTTTTCCCTTCGAAATGTATGTTTTCTATTTTGGGAAAACAAACATGTATACACACGCATATATATATATATATAAATGAATGCATTTTCTATGCAGGCCACTTTAAAATCTAATCTGCAATCTTATGCTAGACTTAACAGCTTTTAATGTCTTGATGTATTGATTAAACTATTGAATGCGAGCGAAAATGAGAGAAATCAAACTCAAGAAGATTCCTTTTTTTTATAAATTTGTAGACTTGGAAGATCTTTTGATATACGTATGGCAAAGAAAACGAAAGCAGAAAAATAAATAAATGAAAATTATAAAAAAAAAAAGCAAAAACAAAAACAAAAACAAAAACTTAACAAAATATGTAGCGACATTATGGGCCGATTAAATTTTTTTCAATCCTAAATTGAAGGTTGAGAGCCCTCTAAAAGGAATACATATATATATATATATATATAATTGAGAATTCCTATTAAATTATTCTAGAAGTTCTGCTTATAAAATGCACTATAATTATATATAATAAACTTGGTAAACAATGTATAAAAAGGGTATTCCATGTATTCCGTTCTTACTTGAATAATTGTGACTGTAATTACCAAGCCCGATACAATAAGACGAATGTACATGAAATAAACAATTGTGTGTTTGTATCTAAGGATATATATGTATGTGCACATACATATATATATGTGCAGCAAGAGCAATGTCCTTTATGACCTCACCAAAGTCATAAAACAAAAATAAAAAAGAAAAGGAAAGGAAATACATATAATTTTACTAAATAATGAACACGCAACTTAACTAAATGAAAGCATAATAACTTCTTTGCTATCATTTAAAATGTATTAAGAAAACCTTTTAATTTTTATTGATGGTTTTATGTTTCATTACTTACCCTTTTTGCACGTCAATGGGGGTCGAATTTGGTTGTGCGGTTATACGATTGCAATCGGGTTAACTGACGAACGAAACTATTTTGCGGTTAATTTTATCAATTATGGAATAGCGTAAATCTCCCTATAACACGGATTCATATAAGACGAATTCATGCAACACGGATTTATATAACACGGAACGAGCTTACCGTGTTATTAGGCATCAGGTTGCACAAAAGGAGAGATTGCTCCTAAGGACTATGAGCCATAAAAATTAATGTGCAACGCCTTAAGGCTGATTATAACGAAGCAAGTAAGTTATTCGCTTTCGACTGTGAGCGGCTCATAATGTATTTATATAATCTAGGTTTTTCATGCAACACGGATTTATATAACGAGTTTACCGTGTTATTAGGCATCAGGTTGCACAAAGGGACAGATTGTTCCAAAGGCTAGGAGGCCATTCCGATTAGAACATCTTCAGAATGCCTTCTTGCCTTCTTGACTACTCTGCTGGGTACGGACTTTCGGACATTATTGCTATGGCTGTGTTTGCCGCAAAGTTTCGTGTGAATGCTAAATGATGAGATGTGAGATAAGTCTGGACGCCAGATTAAAGTTACGACGAAGGTGGCCACGTCCACTTCTTTCTAAGTTCTGGTACGTCAGAAGTGGGGGGGGGGGGGGGGTTGTCTTATTCGCTAAAGGACGACTGTTATCGCTTCTACAATTAACCCGTTATGCTATTGGGCACCATGAGTTCAGACCTTCACGGCAGTTAGTCACGTTAAACTAAATACAAATCTGTATTTTTTATTTGTTTCTCTCTTCTATTCCAAAAAAGAAGTTCCATGAATCTTTCTTTTCTTTCATTTTATTCATTTAATTTTCTCTATCGTGGATAGATGATATTGACTCGCTTATTACACCTAATATTTTTTGATGTTTTTTTTCTTTTTGCATTATTTCGAAATACTCTACGGAATCTGCCGGGTTAAGAATAATGTTGAAATATTATCATAACAAATTATAACTGGAGTGTATGTATATCGCTCGCCTATATGTAAGAAAAATTGTTACCTTTAGCAACCACCTGTGGCAATAATGTCAAACATAACGTTTTAAGTCTTAACCGCTTCCTTTCGCTCGTAGGAGCGGCCTTTGTTTTCTCGTGTTAAATTCGTTCGGTGGTTACAACAACAAAACTGCATGCACTCGTTCTTCTTTCACTTATATCCTCGCACACTAAGTAAACACTCATTATCGCATGCAATCCCCATTTCTATAATATAATAGAAGCACTTAAATAAAAGAAAGAAAAAGCAAGTCGCAGTTGTTGCTTTTATTGCCATTGGGTGCATGTAAAGTATTCAAGTTCAAATGATTTTTGACGACTTTTCCTTTTGCTTTTTCATTTTTCATTTGACATGCATACACGTATAGCATTGCATTATACCGATTTCAGTTGGCCTGACCATGCGATAGAAAGTTTTCTTTTTCTTTAATGCCTTCACCATGACAATTAACACTTGAATATTGTGTTAGCAACTTTCTGAGTATCCTCTCAGCCTTATGCTTAAATGCTTTCATATGCACATATGTATGTGTATATTTAAAAAAAAAAAAATATATATATATATATATATATTCGTAAAAGCAATTACACATATGGGGAGCATAGCGGGTAAGGGTTGGGTTTAATTGTTGTGTGTTTTGTATTTGAAAATTTTTTTTTTGCTTTAAATAATTGATAAACCAAGTCTTCTACCCCCGCGGCTTTTGCGGTTGCACATAATTATTCCTGCCAAAAGGCGTGTCACTTATAATTTATTTCCGCTTCAAAGCAAAACAAATGCAATAATTCACGCGACTGCAATCTATTATTGCGAATTTCCGGTGCAACTATATAATTTTTTACTTGCAAGAATGTTTACAGTGCTTAGCACTAGAGCTTTCCACTTTAGGAAAATTTTCGATTTTGTAATTTTTCTCGAAGCGAAACTATTGATAAAAATATTATAATAAAAATCTTGCAACTTCTCCCGGCACCTATTGACCGCCACTTTTATTACAATTGCTATGTTTGTTGTTGTTGAGTTGTTCGTTTTGATGAATATTTATCTCAACTGTGAAAATTTAATCACTCCGGCTCACTTATTGTTGTCCGAAACTAATATTAAGAAATAGATTTGCTTCGATTTTTTTCCATGAACAATATCCCCCTTCTTCACAACACTATAATCTGGTAGTTATGAGACTTTTGCGATTGCTTGCAAAGATATTCCGCCACCTGTTTCTTTTAAACAACGTTTAACCCTTAGATATGCATCGTATGTTTAAAACCTCATACCCTTGTACAGCAACCTTGGTACAGTGTTTTCTTTTTTCATATATTTTGAATTAAACAAAAACTATTTATCGTTTCCGAAGGCAACGGGAACCTTTGACAGTCTTTTTCTTTACCTGTGACCATTTTCTTTGTTAGCTCGCTATCTGAGTGCAATTTCATTTCGCGAGGGTGTTACTAAATTACGATTATTTACATAAAAAGGAGTAAAAGCATAGAGGAAAAATTGTTCTCGGATAGAAACAAGGCGAGCGTAACGAACAATATTCATATTTTCGCCTTTACTGCTGATATATTTATGCAAGAAAAATGTAACTTTTTTTCGTGATGTAAAAATCCATTGATATGCAAGATCGTTTCTACTCAAGATCACTAATTCTAAAGTTATTTTATGGAACATTTATTACTATTTTCATATTTTTTTAGTTTTTTTTCAAGTAATTTTATTGTTGTTGCAATAATTATATAAATACAATGTGTCTGAATAAGTTTCGCATAAATTTCTTACGAATTGACATTTTTTCGTATATTATGAAAAACATATTGCGAGAGACTTATAAAAGATCAAGCCGGTAGTAAGTCTTCTAAATGCGACATTTTCATCAATCCCCATAGACCAAGAGACCTCTCAGTAGATGAAGAAATTTTTTTAACAATCATAGGTCATTTCCCGAAAGTGCGAAGTGTTACAAGCTATTTGTGTTATGTAGTCTCATGGAATACGCATAAGGTTTTCAAGCATGGCTCGAACAGGAAGACAAAAAAGATAGACTAGCAGATGAGCCAAAGAGGGAAGTTACCAACAATGTCGTCTTATGATTACTCAGTGCGATACTAAGAATGAGGAATCATATGATGTTTTTCGATGATTTTTCATCATCATTGCTCCTGGTGTACTGTTTATCTAAGCAGGGAATAAATTGCGTCGAAAATGTACAAAAGAATAGATTGTCTAGTTGTAGACTCGCGGACAAGAACGATCTAATAGAGACGGCGATTCTTAGGAGAACTTATGAGGGAAGAATTTGTCTCCATGATAGTGTTCACTTTACAGCGACGGTGTGGAAAGACGGCAAGATTGTTACTTTGTTGTCTACGTATATTAGCTCGCACCCCGTAGACAATACTTGTGCATACGATAGCTAACTAAAACCTAAGATCTTTTGCCCAAATATAATGCATGTGCTTATGGGAGAAGTCGACTTGATTGATAGTTACTTAGCTCGGCATCGTACAAGACTCAAAAGCCGCAAATGATACCAACGTTTATTCTACCATCTATTGGACTTTGTAGTAATAAATTTATTGATACTTATGAAAATAAAATCCATTGCAAAGGGCATTCCAAACAAGCAACTACCAAATCTTGGTCAGTTGCGCAACGATTTGGTTGCCAAGTAACGGCTCATTGGAGTAAATTCTAGGGGCGAAAAACCCTGAAGGGTCATCTCATTCTTTGCCGTCTATGGATGTACGAAAAGGCCGACTTGCTCACTGGCCTATATTTCCAAACAGGCTTACGTGCAAATTTCCACTATCTAAAGTTAGCAAACAGTGTTCATGTAGCAAACACAGCGTTCGTTTATCTTTAATGTTTCATGGATTTTCATGTCTTGTAATGTATTGAGAGATATTATTTATGTTTAAAATACAACATTGTTGGGCGCAGTAGATTTGTACAACTCAAGGAGTAATTTTGCATAACAATACAGAAACACATCAATGTGTTTCTTTGAAAATACAGAAAAATACTAACGTAACCCTTGTCTTCAAAGGTAAAAAGTTATCGCTATTTCTTTAGGAAAGCGAAATAAAATCAATTTAACTGCCGTCCGCATAGATACGAATCTATCCTGAAACGGGGTGACAATTCCAAAAAGAGCGAAGCGCTCTCTGAGAATCTCAGCTTTTTCTTGATTCATCGAATTTTTCATCCACCAGAAGTCTTAAGGTTGCAGATAGATTTTTATTATTGAGCTCATTTATCACAAGAATGTTTAGGTTTTTCGTTTTGTAACTGTCTTAAGTCAGATGATCAGCACATCGTCAAACTCATAGGTGATCCTTACAGAACAGTACTGCTATTAGCAACGCACTCACTAAACAATAATGATAATATCGATTCGGACCAAAACCCGACGAATCATCTTTTGATCGTGTGTTTCTTCTTCGTCGATATAAAGTTTTAAGGCACACATAGCGCGTCCTTACTATTGAATTCACATACTTCTTATTTTACTAGCTTGAGACAGCAATTGCTTAACAATGTTTACCACAAGCTTTTACAGCATAACACTGTCGCGAACACTGACTAGGTAACAGCAATTTTTACCTACACAACTACTCATACTTTGTGTTCAAAATAAAACTCCGTCTTCTATCGTTAATCTTTAGTGGTCGGTATAAAATTAGTTACAATTTACGCTATACGAGGAAATCACTGAAAAAATAATTATTTTATCTAAGTTCGTGGAATGTTTGCGCGAATTCGCCAAGTTCACTTATCGGTTAGGAGGCACTTTCTCAGGTGAAGCGCGCTTTTCTCTCATTCGATCTGTAACCCTTTTTAAAGATTCTATGAGGTTTCCCGTACCCTCGTATATTCTTGGTACTGCCTTTTTTCCTAGTGGAAGTAACTCAACAACAACAAACCCCCCCACCCCAGCAAACAACCCACATTCCTAGGGTTATTATTTTTTTGTCAAAACATTTTGGGAACTCTTTAGTTTAGTCTGAAATGTAATCAATAAGCTAAGTACATGGGGCATAAACAATGCCGGCGATGCCTTAGTATGCCATAATTTTATTCATTTTTTCGGCTCCTGACCCCATCTTTTATACCCATCGACGTTGTCCAAAAAAAGACTAAAAAAAAAGCTATATTGTCTTAACTTATAATATCGGAGGACGCAGCTGACTTTTTTTATTTTAAGAAGAAAAGTGGAAAAAAAACTTCAGAGACCCTCCTGCCTGAGCGTTGCAAAGGTTTTGACAAAATCAGTATACCCGTCATGGTTTGGCAACAGGTATGAGAATCTCGAAAATCCGAAGCCGTTGAAATACTCCTATATTTATTGAAAGTGTGCTTGCCCCAGTTATTATTCGTCTATATATGTCAAAATATTTACCTTTCTTTAGCATTGTTATGGATGTTGTTGTAAAACGGCATGGCATTGTCAATTATTGATGTCTCTGTCATTGTAGTGTACGGTTATCGGTCTTATGCTAGTAGTTGTTGTTATTGTTATTGCTTTTATTATTATTGTTGTTGTTGTTGTTGTTGTTGTTCACTAACAATTAGCATTGTATAGCAATTAGGTCACTAGCAAGTGTTTGGATTAGCATCCGCATAATAAAATTCACAAGACCATCATAGGACAAAAGCAAACATACTCGCGCACACAGACTTGCAGGCAATATTTTGCTATTGTTTCTAAATTACAAATGTTTGTATTGGTAATTTAATTAGTTGCGAAGGCAATGTCGTTGCGTTTTACTTTTTAGAACAGCAACAGCAATAGCAACAGCAACAGCAACTGCATATTCGATTATGTATAATATAGAAATTACAAACAGTACAAGTATCAACATTGAACAAATCTTTTAAATGCAACTACAAAATATTTTTACAGCAAAAACTTATATCAAAGGCGTACTTAACAAATGCGAAAAAAAAAAAAACAATCTAACCGAGTTAAACACTTTTTTCGTGCAGTTTCATGACCCAGACTAGTGCCACACTTATCAAGTTACAACATACTATCGAGCTAATCAACGATATTATCAAATATAGTTTAAATTTAAAAGTTAAAAGTTAAAAGTATTTTTGAAACACTCGCTTACAAACGCTCTTCAAAATAAATTCCTCCAAATTTCAAGAGTACTCTACACTCTAAAAACTTTCATTTAAACATTTCGATAGATATACACAGAGAAACAATATGACAAATTTTATTTACTTATATTGTGATTTCTCTACTCGCGTACTATAACCCAACGAAAATCCTCCCTAATTGTAGCCATATATTCAATAAAAAAATTATATTAAATAAGATACTAAAGCCAGAGAAGTGCAATACCTAGATAGTAGATAGAAAGAATAATGGAGCTTTCAATTTCCGGAACTGTAAGGTAATTGGGGACTTGGTGCTTCTATACTATAAGTTTCAATTGTTTGCAACCTGTCGTTCAGATTATATCAATGTTTTAGTCGGGTCTGAAGTCGCGCAAACGATTAACTTGCGGTTAGCAGCCAAGAAAGTTCGACAGACATAATTAAGTCAGATCAGATGATCATAATGATGATGATAATAATTGACAAGTTTCTTCTATAGAGTTAGAAAGACACCCTTTGCATGAAATGTAGACATGTATATACATATATATGTAGGCTTTCCTTGAAAGTTAAGATCCAATGATATTCACTGTGTTCCAGTTATATGCAACAATAATCATGCGTGTGTGTGTTACCAAATACATTAGCAACCAACCGCCAAGAAGCATGAACTCGATTTCCAGTTATAAGGCATAACCGACGCATATTGAAAATTAAGTGTCGCATGATTGATTGGAAAACTTTGATTCTATCATGCAATAATTGCATGCGTAAACTGTTGGAAATAAAAGGGATTGAAAAACAAACTCGAGTGCCCAGTAAGTTAACAGAAGTAAAGCCTCGGAAAAAGAAAACTTTATATAGCCCTGATAAATGTGAATTTCAAGTTATGCTAGTAGTACATGGTAGCAGTCATAAGTCCATTTTAAGACCATCTATCTAATCTATTAATTCTGATACTTAATTTTTGATGCTTAAAAGGAAATCAAGAAGAATTCGTCCACATTCTGAGTTGGTATTGTACATCTCAACGTATACATATAAATAAATATGTAATGTCTATATCTATATATCTATCTATATACATCATCTGTGTGTAAGTATGTATATATTATATAAAACTGTATGCATTATTGGTTTCAATATTTTTTAGATTACCTCATATACATATATGTTTTTCGTATGTTAATAAAAATATGGCACCAATTAAATGCAGAAGACACAGCAAATTAGAATTTATTGTGTATTCAAATATAATAAATAAAAGGCTTTATTAGAAATATGAAAAAATGACCGCCCCCCTTTTTTAATAAAATGAAACTTTCATTATAAAAAAATGTATTGTCCATGCTTACTCGGCATCTCTCTTATCAGCTGGAATTCCGTACGGAAAGGGAACTAATCTTTCGAGATTAACCACTAAGTGACTGTTTTTTTATATCCATTAACGAAGGATGGGGTGTATATTCATTTTGTCAAATCGCTTGCAACTCCCAGAAAGAAACTTCAGAGACCCCACAAAGTATAATTCTTTCTATGCAGTGTCTCCTGGCCACAAAAATGGAGCTATCGACTTAAAACTTGGTAGAAGTGGTTGGAAGTTCTTGCACTCAGATTAGTATTGAAAATGCTTGAAACCGATCAAAGGGCATACTCACAGCACCACATAAACTGAAAACATTTGTGTTTTTCAAAAGGAATAAAAAATTGGTTTCTTGCTTACTCATTACCATCAGAATGTAGTTCTTTTATTTAATTTTTTTTTCTTTTTTAGGATCACGGTAACGTGTACAAAAGGTTCGGTCACGACCGAATATAATTTCCTAACTTGTTTTTTTTTTTTTTGCGTTCTCATAACAGTGGAAGATCGGCTTAAGAAAATCAGAAAAAGCGACGTTCAGTGAACCCAGCGAAGAGCAATGCTAAGGTTTGCTAGAAGAATTTTCCGATAGCAGGCTGAACGTTAACGTCACGCTCAAAAATCCGCAATGTCATAACTTCCGTAATATTTTACTTTGATCGTTTTTCGTCTCAATCCGATCAATTATTGTGGATAGCATTGTCTAATGATGGCTTCGTTTCATTACCACAACTTTTTATACACTACACCCCCAAGTGAGATCGTCGTGGCTCTCAACCAGTGGTAACAGTTACTTTGCTATACATAATAATCATTTACGCTTTGGATATCACAAAGCGGTCCATCATGTTCAGCACTTCTTGCCTTTGAACAACACTTTCATTCCTATTCTTACCAAACGCAAAGAGTAGCCGCATACGTAAAAATCGCAACTACCACTTAAGTGTGTGCGGATTCAAATTTCAGTGCGGTGGAATATACTTTCATCGTACCTATAGTGAGTGCTAAATCGGTGAAGACACAACACTTACCAATTGGGCACACACCCGTTGTCTTTCCTTTCTTTTGTTCACTTCTTTCTTATCATCACTGTTCTACACGAATAGGAGACATCACGTGAATGGTTAATCATATAAAATAAAAAAAAATTGGTTTTTGTTACAAAACTCGATTTATTCAAAGCTACCAAGAACCATGTTAAGTACACTTCCTAACGAATACCTTATACTATTGCGTAAAGCTTAAGCATAGTATTGTCAGGTGAAGAAGTCACCATTTCGTTTAGCGCGTTATAGTATTACAGTCTCCTTGGAAGCACCGAGAATAAATCGAACTAAAAATCCGTTTTCATGTATCGGGTAACAGAAGAACAAAAATTAAAAAGTCTTCAGTTTTCGCTCATTGCAATAACGGACACTATTCCCTAACCATCGCAACTATGGGTGAACGTTGGTAACCTTTAAAATTTCAAAGAAGATATTTTAAGATCTATTTGAAATTTCTCCTGTTAAATGTCATTTTATTAATTCTTATTTCAAATTATACACATGAGGTCTAGATAATACCGAACAACTAACTTAATGATGGATGAAAATCTTAGCTTCGACGTGCAACGTACCATCTACAGTAAATGTATGAAAATCACTTAGCTATTAGCTTATTAGCTAACAGGTATGTCGTTTCACAAAATGAGACCACTTTTGTGTGTGAAACACTTTTCGCAAATACAACCAAATCGGTATTCATTTCGCTTAACTAGCATAAGTTTATTTTTTCAGCATTGTACCGCCATCGTTGTGAGATTTTGTTCAGAACTGAATTTAATCAGAAGATGGGGCAAACGAACGGAGCTTAATGCGATTCAGGCGCTCATCCTATTCAACTTTACATATATTTATACATTATGAGCTCTTTGCCAGTTCTTAGAACGTTGAACAGAGTTATTGTATACTCAGTATAAAAATTTATGCAGCTATTTTTCTTCTGTCAACTTTAACTGTTGTATTCATAACAAGATATGTTTGTTGTTTGCTGTTACGTCAATCGTTTCGATGCGATTTTCTAAATTGCAACAATTTTTTAGTATAACGAGTTTTTTAAAATAAGGCAACGTATAAGTGGTCGCGTTCTTGGCCCAAAACACGTGGGTTTACTAAATCTTGTCAAAGTATCTCAGAAAGTGCGTCTTAGACACGAAAAATACTTTGGCAGACAAACTGAGGGACATACAAGCTTAGTTCAACTGGGAATTATTGCCTCGGTACACTAAAGTTGGGTCTATTTTAAGTCCGTCCGATCGTAAAATGCACCCATTTAAACTTACTATAGCCTGTATAACAAGCGATGTAAGGTATATGGTTACATGAGGCCACGATCGAATTTTTTATACCTGGAATTTCCTGGAAATTTCAATGATCTGCCGTACAATATTGGAGCGGAGCGGCTGATTAGTTCCATCCTTAGACAGTTATAACAGCATTAGCCAGAGCAATAAGTACGAAACTTGTGTAGTTATATAGGTTAGAGTTTACGGGTAATGGACGGAAAATCTAGAAATCGACAAACCTAGTAAGCGGAAATATTCTCGATCTATATTATACCGTAGAGTTCCCATGTTCCAATGT
Source organism: Glossina pallidipes (assembly GCA_000688715.1). Lineage (NCBI taxonomy): Eukaryota > Metazoa > Arthropoda > Insecta > Diptera > Glossinidae > Glossina > Glossina pallidipes. Next base: position 2,506,772 of record KK499773.1, on the reverse strand, counting down.
TTGCCAAGTACTTTAGTTGATGCTTTAACTTTTACAAACGACAAAATATTTACTCTAACAGACAGAGAGAGTCATGTTTCATATTGATTCAGATGAATTAAAGCTTGCGAAAGTTGTGACAAAGGAGTATACCCATTCATCCTTGGGTGGTGGGTGTACGTACATATAATGACGACACTATAATAAATAACTTTGTCTACTGTTCTTCATAATTTCGTTAGTCTAGAGTACTAATGATTGGAATAAATAGTGAAACGATTCTTTTAGAGGCTTGTCGTTTCCTTCCGTAAATTATTATATAAACGGAGACGCGTGTTGCTTAGCAATTCAATTCATTAATGGATTGCAGCAGAAAGCGTGTTGCAATATTAACCTAATATGAGTCTTATTTGCAATGAAAGCATACCCAGAAGAAGAAAATTACGAAAAAGTGAAAATGCAATAAAGAAAATGTGAAAAAAAAAAATTATAAAATGATATGCAGGTAATAGTAGAGACACCTTTAAAGCATAAATGCATTAAAATAAATTGTGTATGCGCGCGTAGTTGAAATGATATAATTTGTGCAATAATAGCATATAATATTATTGACGGTATAATAATAAACTCTCGGCATAGGAAGTATATTCACATTCGAACGTTGCACAGAAATCTATAGAAAAATATATTTCATAATAAGTTGAATGAATTGGAAAAAACAACAAAAACAACAACAACAACAACAACAACAAAAACAATATAATAACCTCAAGAGATACCACAAACTGTTTAATGATACTGTTGACATATATATATATATACATATATGCATATATACCGTAGACTGGAGCTATATAAGCTAGATACGCGCATATAAATTTTCCATGAAACAAAAACCAAAACGTTAAGCGAGGGATAAAGAAAAAGTCTAAACGCCCAAGATAATATATCATAAAAATTCGAATTTGAAAAATGAAACAAAAAAAAATCAAATAAATAAACATGACCACAATTTGTGGCACCTTATTGTGTATATTATTAGAGAGAATCGATATGCAAACGGTAGCATTTCTAAGGTTTTATTGACCCATATTTATCTCTCATATGACAATGACTTAATTCACATGACACCACCAATCACCGCTTATGTGTATTAGTTAAATTCTATTTATACCTACACACATGTCAATGATTGCAAAATTGTTTTCATTGAAGTCAACGACGATCATTATGCGAAGATGAGAAAAGGCGTTTGAAAATTTTTAGCTCAATGTTTACTATCTATATATGTTATATATTATGCTCACTTTCTATCTTTTTTTTTTTTTTATGTTAATTAATTCAATCAACCTACAGTAAACTTATAATTTTATAGCAACAATTAAATACGTACTTGGGCTTTATTTAAATTTTGACTTTATTTTTCTTTTCATTTTTCATTTTTCATTTTTCATTTTTTTTTTTTTTGTTTTTGTTTTTTTGGTTTTCTCTATTTTCACAATAAAAAGCGGATTTCTTTCTACATTTTATTGACTGACCCCTAGTAATCAAAATGTGTGTTTGCTTATGCAGCAAATTAATACCTATTTGAAAAATTCAATTGACTTTAAAGGAAATTTGGAATGATTTCTTTAATCAATTAAATGGATTTTATTTATAAAACTCTTTTCCAAAATATGTATAAAAACAAATAAAAAAATTATACTCGGTCCTGGCCGAACCTTTGATACCCATCACCGTTATTCTAGAAAAGAAAAAAAAATTAAATAAAAGAACTACATTTTCATGCTCTATAACATGGAGTGAGCGCAGCTGATTGTTTCTATTTTCAAAATAAAAGTGCTTTTCGCATAGGCGTGTGGGCGTTTCAAGCGTGTCCCTTAAAAAGTTGAGCTAATTTTCAAATTATTCGGTAATTTTGTAATCGATATCTTCATTTTCTTTAACGGGAGAATATTTACCACAAATACTACACAGCTGCCCGGACAGACAGATGAACGGACGAACAGACTAAGAATTTACATACTTTATGGGGTTTTGGAAGTTTGTTTCTGTGCCTTATTGAAAAAAATTGAATTTTGATACACTATAATATTGAGTAGGCGTGGTCAATTTTTTCCTTTTACAGATACTACGGCAAGACCCATAGAATATGCGTTTTATCTGCTGCAAGTTATGAGTAATGATTGAGCAAAAAATCAATTTCTTATTCCTTTTGAAAAACAAAGATGTTTTCAGTTTATGCGAGCGTGTCCTTTAAGCGGTTTAGACAATTTTCAACGCTAACCTGCGTACATAAATTTCCACGGATTCTCCCAAATTTGCGGCCAGGAGAATGTTTGCAATAGATATGACGCAGACGGACAAACGGACATGCTTAAATAGATTAAGAATTTGATGTTGACAGATGGACATGCCTAAGTCGATTAAGAATTTGATGTTGATCAAGAATATGCATACTTTGTGGGGTCTCTGAAGCTTCCTTCTGGACGTAGCAAACGTTTTGACAAAATGAATGAAAAAAGCTGAATTAATGCCGCCTACACATGCCCTCTTTAAAATAAATGTCTTTATTAAGAAAGTTTCTATAAAATAAAGATAAATAAAACTTTCATATTAAAACAGAATATTAGACTATTCTTGCGGGTAACATTCCGTTATGAAATCGTATATATAATTTTGTCCATTTATTATTTTAACCCAACAACAAATTTTTGGTTACATTATATATACAAATTATCTATAAATATACTTATTTAGAAATATTCGTTTAAAAATTTATTTAAAGCGGAGTTAAATGTCGACAATTTATCAAAAATTACATCATATAGTGGATGTCGAAATTTGATTGTCCTAAAAAGACATCACGATAATATATCATAAAATTTATCGGTCATGTTGAAATTAGCTTAAGTCGATTGACATTGATATTGGGGTGTTTTTTTTTTTTTTTTTTGTTCAGCTGATGTAGTTGCATATATTTTATTAATGTATTTCAAAAAATTTTATTTATAAACTATTTAGAAATTAAATAAAAAAAAAAAGTGCAAAGATTGCTTAGCAAAATAAACTGCATATGTGCATATTTTGTACCCTACAAAAATGGAAACAGTCTTGTGGCTTTCAAATGTAAAAGATTGTCGTTATTTGTTTGAAAATCCACTGACGCCAAGGAGTAGAACAAAAATCTGCTTGAGATGTGGGACAATCCAAATATAAATATACAGTCAACCCTCCTATAACGCGATTATCGTTCAACAACCTTCTACCAACTTAATGGGTTTAAGAAGATTCTCTATAGCATGGATTCATCTGTGTATTAAATTTTTACAGTTGAAGTTAAGAAGGAAATCCCTTTGTTTTTCTGAAGGTACACAACCATTTTCCAATTTCAGCTAACAGGGAATAAGTTGAACTGTCACTGTTGCAATCACCAATTTTAAGCCCAGCTTAGCGGGCAACTGTCTGTAAATCTGTGCAAACGCACATATCACTATCAATAAAGTGCCTCTTGCTCACTTAATTTGAGTTATCGTAATTGCACAACATTACACAATACTGTGGATTATATTTTTTATTTATGGTAATATATATATAAAATAATTGTTAATCTCAGGTTTACACAATGGCAGACACAAAAGAAAAACAAGAAAACAGTTAAGAAGAAAGTTGCTATCTCTTGAGGAAAAAATCCAAATATGAAATCATTCAAAGCATTGAGGAAAAATATCACCAATGAATCCGACCGAATTTGGATTCAGATTCAAAGCCCAAACTCAACTTGCAGGATGGGAAAAAGAGACTAAATTTGACTAAAGAGTTAGAACTTGATTTCGCTCAACTTGATCGTTCAATAATGCGTAGCGCAAAGTTTAAAAGAGAATTAAGAAACCGCTTAACTTCGCATGGAGAGGTTTCAGCACAGTCCACACGAAGGTTTGTCAAGTGAGGAAGACATTTAGCCCATTAAAAGACAATGATTAAGGCGAGGATGAGTGTTAACAGCGTTCAATATACATAAAATTATGTTACGCAATTTTACATCATTTTCTTGGTTCTGTTGGAAAGCAATCTTTGAGTTTAGTTTAGTTTTCTTTAAATATGAGTTTTCTTTTGTCATTTCCTTTTACGAACTTTCTGTAACTTCACGGTTTGGGACCGGTTTGGGACCGACCTCATACACCGCGAAACGAACCAAACGGATTAATAAGTGATTTTACTTACTTCCGAGTTTCAGTTGACGAGGTTTCCATAGAACTCGATACGAATCAAATTGATTCGCATTATTTCTGAATTTCTTATAGCACAGTACGAACGAAAGGATTGATTGTATTGCTTTCTAAAGAACATGTCAATGTACAAATTTGCATATACATATATATATATAAATGCAGAATAGGAATTATGCGGATCTTTCCCTGAATCCACTTTCCCGATTAATGCTTGTCCGTTCGTTGTGTGTCCTTCTGTCTGTCTTCGTTTCTTCTGTTCGACTGTTTTCTGACCCAAAAACGAACGACCATTTCCCATATTTTATCTTATTTTGTGAAAGTCATTAAATGAATAATTGTACAGTAGTGTAGGGTACATTGTTCTAATTGTTTCAATATATTACAATGAGTTTTGTCGTGACCTTGGTATTGCAAAAGATATAGTAAATTGAAATTGTTTACTTTATGTCAAATTTTAATGCACATGTTCTAAAACATCAAGAAAGTGCAAAGAATAAAAATAGGCGTGGCCAGCATTCTCCATTTTTTTTGCTGCAAGACCATCGGTAGAATAAAAATGGACATTTTTACCGTTGTATTTTTAGTAGTTTGTAAGCAACAAGCAAAAACGGATATTGTTTTCAACAAGGTGCTCTCAGATTATGTTGCTCTGTAGTCGTGTCCTTCGACTGATTTGTTACATTTTCCATACCGATCTGCGTCCAAGAACTTCCAATGTTTCTGCCTAATTTTAAGGGGATAAGTTTATTTGTGCGACCATAAGAATGTTTGCAACAGATAATATGCAGACAGACAGACAGACAGATAGGCGGAAGGGCCCAAACGCCCCAAAATTTGGCACAGAGATGCGTTGGGGAACTATTTCAGGAACATTTAATAATTTCTTTACGAGCCATCACTTCAATCAAAGTTTACGCAGAACTAAATTTTTTCTCATTTTTCGCAGAATTTCCTTTTCACCTCAAACGTTACATTTCAATAGATTAGGTTTTTGCTTTTCTTTTCAATTCCAATCCGTTGTGACACTATTCGAAGGTAAGATAGTAGGATACTAATAGTGGTCCTTCAGTTCTTTTACTACCCAATACAGGGCACAGTGTCTCACGTCTAAGCCATGTCGCAATATTTGCTCGTCCCCTTACTTTTAACCGTTAGATGTTTTTTTGTTTTTTTTTTGAATTCTTACAATAAATTAAAACAGGTTACGACTCTTGCCACGATTTCTGAGCTTTTTATTTTTATTTCCATTTTGGATTTCTTGTATTTCCTTTTATTTATTTATTTATTTTTTTTTTCGTTTCAAGAAACCTTTGCCTCCAATTCATTCTTAAAACTAATTAAAGAAAACTCTCTATTGCTTACTCTCAGAAACAGGCATATTTTCCTTTTGTTTCACTTCACATTTTTCCTTTTTAACGAAATTGTCAATCACTGTCAACTTTTGTCTGTATATAGAACAAAAACTTTTCACAATAGGTCGCATTTAGTAACGCATATGTATGTTTATGATAATCAGGCATCTTTTGTGCATAGTTAAGCGAAAGAGAAATGCCACAACTTCCTGTACAATATTAAAACAAGACCTTATCTAATACGCATAGAAAGAAAAATTTATTTTAATCCATGTCTCGGGAATTAAAGAGAGGGAGAAGAAATCAAAAATTCTATTTCTAATTTCAGACCTTAGTGGAATTGATCTGTAAACCGATATGTAGCGTTTAGTTATTATTCGAAGTTTCCTTTAGAACTTTACGAATTCGAGCTTCAACTGACTACAACAAAAATAGAATAATCGGCATCGAATTCAATGGAAAGAACGTTTGCATGACTCTCTGTAGTCATTATAGAAACAACATTACTTTCGATTACTTATTCCTTGCATTCATAGAGTCGAAACAAAAATTTTAACTTCACATCTCAGTTGCCATAGCGAAAGCTTACTGATGGACAAATAGGCACAGGCGTAAATAGTTACAATTTAAGGCTAAATCTATATGGGAAAAATAATATACAACTAGAGGCTTATGTCAAACATGTTAAGATATGAAATTCGCTTTAAGTTAAATTGAACTCAATATCATTGGAGTTTATCTGCTTACTTCATATATCTTATGAAAGGGTGAGTAAGAATGGGTCCATTCATACCCTTTATTGCTCCCATGGGGCCCAACTTCGGGAAAATTCCTTATATTAAAGCAATTGGAAAATCAATATTTATCTTGAGAAGAATTTAAGATAGATGATCATTCGCGAACCGCCCGATATTAGAATCACTTTAACGAAATATTCGTATGAAATTTGTAAGCTTTGGATGCTTCAACACTATAAAGAATACTTTCTGCAATCGGTTTAATTTCCGACTTTTTATTTCTTTTAAGACAGAAGAGAGACATCCGGACTGACGCATGTAGTTACTTTACTGAGAAAGTTGAAGGGTGAACAACGGCATTCGATGCATGCAATGCGTGTAATAGATAACAAAGTAAAGTCAGCACGTTCTCCATTCTTGAGCAATGAATATGAAACACGATTAAAACCATAAATTTTGGTTCATATCAAGTCCAGACACCAAAATAGCTTAGTCCAATTTCAAAACTTGATAAGAAAAGTTTTCTCACAACTTTCTCAGTCTTTCTTAGGTTTCGATATACGGCAGACATATAAAAAAAAAGACACAAATATAATGATCGGCAAATTACCCTTCGCACGCGTATAAATGAACTCATTCCAACTACCTAAAAATAGCATGCCGATCAATAAATCCAAGGATTAACACATATATAAATGTCAAACTGGGCAACTGTTGCGTACTTTCTGAATTTCGTACGTTGGGTAAGGATTGCTCGTTAATAGGAATAATTATCTACCGTTCATATGTAGCATTGACTTGGAAATTAGTGTACAACAGCAACTCTCCTCCATCAAGGACGAAACAATTTGTCAATCGTTTACAGAACGCTGGTTAAATTAGAAAACATCAACAAATCTTGAAAATTGTTTTCGATAATTGAAAAGCGACGTAACAAGAGATAGCGGGTATCCTGAAGATGTCAATAGGCTGTCCATTCACTACATTGCATGAAAATTTGAATTTGAGAATGCTGCTCCGATCATCGTATACTTCAGATCAGGCCGCCTTCCATGCGCAGTTCTGAAAAGGACGCTTCAGGCAAACAGACTCGTATCAAATGAAAAGTTCGTTGTTGCAACTGAAGCAAATATTAAAAATTTTGAAGGAAAAAACGAAGTAGTTCCGACAATTATTGATCAATATATATAGTATATATAGTATGCTTAAAGGTTCTTCGTAGCAAATTATATATATATACAATAATCCACTTGACTTTTTGTTTTTTTTCCTCTTTTTTTTGGTCTCACAAATAAACTTAAGTCATAGTCGGAGAAAGAACGGCTCATAGGTTTCAGTTGATTTGTTTTTCCGACAATAAAAACTACATCAAATAGTGGGACCGACAGATTAAAATTGTATTCCTATTCATGTAAATAATTTTTATGCTTAGTTGTCTCTCAGCATATTCCGTTCTGAGTTGCTTAATGAAGAAAATATGTTTAGGCTGTGACGGCATTTTGCAACAAAATCTTTTATCTACGTTAGCTTTGTAAATGTAATTGAAATTTTATTCACAAAATAATTTCTTATGAATACAACATATTACGTTGCAGCAAATCAAAGAAATGAGTGCAAACCACAACACGAAATTCTGTGGCAGACAATTGAAACATTGGGTGGTTATAGGATATACAAGGACTATATATATATATATATATATTTATGATAAAAATATGTATGCGAAATCTGTACGCGTTGACAACCCCCCGTAAAGAGCAAACATTTCTTAAAGTTTACTTTTTAGATAAAGTAATTAATTAAGAACGATTATAACCAATTCTCTTAGTACATTATATATTTCTTTTTAACCGAATTAAAGCTTTGTATATAATGAAAAAAAAAAAAAAAATCTCTTAAAATTTTTTACATAACAAACATTAAATGAATGTTTTTGTTAGCCATTGAAGGACATATAGAAAATAAAGCATTTCTATGGCTACCTATACATAGACAAGTTTATCTTACCTTTAACAATATTAAGCAAACAAACGGCAGTCTTTGAATTCATGAAATTAGTTTACGGTTCGTCACATTAAATCCTGTTCTCACTATTTGCCGGCAATCATTCGATGCGAGAGCTCCTTGCTTTTATTACAAATTTTATCTCAATTTATGCTGAGAGTGCCACACACACGAGTCAGTTTTTCGACTTTTACAAGAACACAAATACAAAATGCCAACTAATACCGGCATACACAATCAACCTGCTTTAATATCCTTCTTTTTTGTTTGTTAGTTTGTAATAACGGCTAGAAAGTATAGGAAAAGTCTGACATGCAATACTTTTTGAAAATCGAACAATTTTTTGTGGCAGTTTTACGGCTCTTGCTGTTATATACCTTTCGTAAAAGTTACTCTTTGTTTATCATTTGCACAAACCCTTAGAAAGTATAGATATATATTTATATATATATATATATATATCTACAAATCTATATATATTTATATATATATATATATATGTATAAATATATAGATGCATAGGTATAAAAACAGATTAAAGCTAGATAGATATCTATGTAAAAAGAATATTGTTAGGCTTTTGTTCGCATATGTAAAGGAAGATGAAAGTGTTTTTCATTTTGTTTTTGTTTTTAATATTTATTTCTCCGGATTTTTTCTATCAATTTCTTCCTTCTTTTTTTTAATTAAACTTTTATATGGATGGCCACTTTATCACTATAGCTTTTCATATTAGAATTATTTATATTTTGGTATCGAAACTTGTATTTTTTTATACAAATTTTTAATGTTTTAATATATTAATCCAATCGATTATATATAAATATATATATATATATATATATATATATATATATATATATATATAAGTATATATATATATATATATAAGTATATATATATATGTATATATGTAATAGAGGTAAACTTTATACAAAACACCATACAGTCTAAGACAACAACTTCCCTTTTTAATGCCAAACAATTTAATCAATCACTTAACTGTGACCGTCTAACTAACTTTTATCTTCTGTTTTGTTTATATTAATCTCATGCGATATTACAACTCTCTCGTTTCTCTCGTTCAAAATTCTACTAACTTTTTCGGAAAAAATCGACAAGAATACAATAATTTACACATCTTTACCCGAAATTGAAGAATGAATGAATTTTCGTAGCAGAAAGTTGAACAAGTTATTTTTGAAAGTCTATTCGCTAACTCGAACATGTATGTTGTAAATGTACGCAGCTCACGAACTCGAACATCAATTTCAATCTCAAAAAGCAAAATTCAACTCTCAGCGTAGTCAAAAAGGGCATTCATAACGAATGTACAGTAAAGTAAATTTTACTCTCAGAACTTGATTTCTCTCTTCTCCCTAAATACTAAATAAACTAAATATCTGAATCGACTGAGATAACAACAACGGCAAAATACAAACATCACGAACATGTTAGTTTGATTAGCTAGATATGAGGGCATGTTTCATTGTCAAAATGTTTGCAACACTCAGAAGGAAGCATCAGAGACCCCATAAAGTATACATATTCTTGAATCAGCATCAAATTCCATACTCCGATGATTTCCATACATGCACGCGTTTAAACGAATATAATAAATGTTTATAATTAAATGTTGTACTCTGCTCTGAGTACTCTGTACTTTGAAAAACACCGATTTTCCCGATATTTTATATTTCAGACTTAGAATAGAGTTTTGGATTTAAAAGATTCTGAATCATTATTAAATGGCGGAGAGCGTAGCGGAGAGAGATGCTGTGCAACAATATACTCATGGAGAATCTACTTTATATACTTTTATAGCTTTAGTGGGTCTAGTGAGAGGAATTATGAGGAGTATGTTTATAGATCTTTTTTCATAATATTCAGAACATGACAATCTATATCTATGAGATGTTATCTATATCTATGTAATATACGCAAGCAATGCAATCCTTAATTTTTATCCTTTCCAAATATATGGAATGTATGGAAGTTTCAAACATTGATAAGATTTGAGGGATATTTTTGTAACGCGAACGAATCCTTGCCTAATCGTATTAACATTAAAAATATAAAGTTAAGACTGAAACTATTACGATTAACTTTAAACAAATTAAAAATTGAATATTAAGAATATACAAGCGTTTCGACGTTTTGCTAGAGTAAAATTATTTGTAGGGCTGGGTTCGATGGTTTCTTTCGGTCTCAGACTAAATCCAACTAGACTCAAACGGCTTGAACGAAGAAAGAAACTTGAGTTTGTTTCTTCAAATGTATGATTACAACTTGGTTCGAGGTGTGAAGGAATACCCTTGCGAACGCATTTTTGTCTTTGTCTTGTTTGGCATCTCTGTAGCAGAGATGCCAAATTTATTTGTTGTACATTTTTTATGAATCCACTTTTTGACTATTCTGAGAGTACAATTTTTTTGCTTTTCATAATATAAAAATTAAATATTTAAAATAATTTTAAATAAATTATTATATCCACAAACAAAAAAGCTCTGCTTACTTATATACATAGTGTAAATAATTATCTCTGCGAAACATTATTATTTGCATTGTTAACAGTTAACAGTTTTCCCTTTTCTATTACAATTTCAATGAAAGAGTTTATGTTATGTTTCCTACACGCTACACAACATAGCAAATATTAATAAACGAAACACAAACTTACATTTGGTAGGTTTGTTTATTTAATTTAATGATTTAATTTTTGGAAATTTTGAAATTTTATGAAAAGCAGATTAATACTTCAACACGGAATTTAATCCCAAATCAGAAATCGGGCTCTCCTGCAGTGTATAATGACATTATATTAGGATTAGGTTAGAAAATAGAACCCAATATATTGTTAACTAATTCAAATATAAAATTTTTTAAATTTTCAATTGGAAAAAATTCCCAGCAGGAATTCATTTAATTCGAAAGCCCTCTTCGAAAAGTCGTAGGAGCCAATAAGCCGCCCAGCATAGTTAACAGATTTAACACATTTCAACGCAACATATATGCGTATGCACATATCTAACATTCATACTGATTTCCCATACTACGTAATAACGTAAAACCACACGCAACATAAACAGTGTGCAGTAGAAAGCACATCGTATTCACATGGCTTTTGTGTTGTTTTTTTTTTTATTTACTCATTTTGTTTTCGTTTCTGTTTTTGGCTTTGCCAGATGTTTGGTTTGGTGCTAATCCCCGAAATATAATAACAGAAATCCCATTTAAGGTTCCTTACTCGAACATTATTTAATAGTCCAGGTTATATATATATGTATATACATGTTGTGTTTAGTATAAGAAACACACAATTATTGGTTTTTAAGATAGCTTAGTGTCCTACATTAAATATTGAAACTTTGTTATACCCTACACCGCTTGCGGTATAGGGTATATTATGTTAGTGCGTATGTAGCACGCAGAAAGGCTGAAGATAGACTCACCTTTTAGTATACCAATCCATTCCGAATTGATCTAAGTGTGCCTGTCCGTCTGATGTCTGTCCATGTAAATTTTTGCTCAAGCTACTGGTCGGAATTTTTGAGATATTTTGATGAAATTTGACCCAGTGACGTGGTTTAACGCGGAATTTTTGGGCCCGCTTCCCAATAAATACACACAAGAAAACTATGCGTTTATATAGAAACAAGATATCATTTTTGAGATCTATAATAGAAATAGCAGCTGTGTTAGACAATGTGGTGCAGAGTACTTAAAGATCGACCTTTCTCTCTTTCCTACTTATTTTTTATTTATTTTTTGTTTTCATTTTACATTCATATACACCGCCAACTATTGGGACGGATTTGTAGCTGATTTTATTATAAGCTTTAATACTTATTAAGCTCGTCGTAAACATTATCGATTTGAAATTTTATTACCTACCTAATGAAATTGTTCCTAAACACAGTTTTCCTAGAACAAAATTTCTCCTAAATTTGAAACCAATATCGACATCTGGTACCCTTTAGATAAACACATTTGTAGTCGTTAATAAGATTTGAAATACAGGAAATCTATGTTCTCTGATTAAGAGTGAAATCAAACCTGAGGAAAGTTCTCTAAATGAAACCTTATTAAGCGCTTGTAAATCGAGAATATATTTGAATAAGTAGTTTCCTTAAGTGTATTTCCCTAAAAACTGATCGTTTACACATAAGATCTACTCTCATGCTTTTATCTTCTAAAATGAAATTTTCTTTGCTTGGCGATGATTCTCATTTAATAGTGACATAATTTGATTCTTCCTTCTACTTTCACACTTTCATTCACGGTTTTGCGGCCGTCTATATAGGACGACAGTTTACTCAATTTATGCACCATTAGAAGGATAACTTTGCCTTGCTTTTGACTAGAGGCGCAAAAGTTGTGCTCTGAAATAGTTCAACAGCTCACTAATGAACAGTTCAACAATCTGGAGAAATATTGGACTTTCTTTGCTTAAGAGTGTTAAGTTTTCTATTTAACGACTAGTAAGTCTTCTCCCCAAAGATGGACTTAAGTTAAAACTTAATCAGCCTGTTAATATTATCCACTATGGCTTCCTTCATTTAACTTGTGCGCTGGTAGGGAAATGAATGACAAAAACTTGTCATTTTCGTTAAGAGAAACATGAAAACAAAACAAAAAATAGTTTTCCTAATCGTAGACCGACAACAGAAAAAAAAAAGAATATGTACAATAAATCCATTTGTACCGAACATTTAACAGCCTTCCAAGCCTTTGGTTTTTGTTAACTTTGAATACAATAAATATCTCTTTATGTCTGTAAGTATGACAATTCCGACATTGGAAAGTGTATTTTATCTCATACCAAAAGCGTAACATTCTATGTGAGCGGAAAAGATGTCTTCATTAACACTTTATAACACAATATAACATAAAAGAAAGCATGACACGCACGTGCGTGGTAATGTGCCCTCAAACAAGTTATGTACTTCATAAAATGTACCTATAAACATAAATATGTCCGCCCACTTAAGAACTACAACTAGAAGGCGAACCGATTCATTTGCGATTTGAAATTAACTGCCGTGACATTAGGTTTCGAAAGAGAAGAAAAGAAAGATGAAGTTTGCTAGACTGACTATATGGCATTTTCAAATTATAAGCAAAAAAACTCAAGGAGCACTTGCACAGCAAGCTTATGCAGGCTTATACGAGTCAATTTTTCTATTCCCATGTCAATTATCAGAATATTATATAGCTTATCTGATATATGCGATGAGCTAGAGGTGTAGAGAAGCGTTTTGCCAAACAACTAAATCGTAAACACGAATATCGTAAAGTCTACATTTTTTGATCGTAATTGCCATCACCCTTAGTGGTGTGTTTTGTCATAGTTTACTTTCATCTACGCCGTAACTTTTCTTCTCATTTTGAAGGGTTTGCTTGGTGAAATACTCACGTTGCTCACGTTGCCATCATCGTAGCGTAATATTTTTATATGTAAAGTAAAGAAAGATTGAGAAATATGTTTTACTATATGCATATGTATATGCGTCGTGCATTGCAACGAGTTATGTGATAAGCGTAAAAGCGTATTTCCTTGTCAAAGTTATTACTAATGATTGTCGCAGCATTTCTTTATAGTTCTCGTTAATGGGGGTTTTTTCAAAATTTTCCACGAAATATTTTATCCTGACAGAGACTCATTTACTTTTAAGAGCAATCCCATTGAAATTATGTATGGATCTGATTACGTTGTTTTATTTGTATCTTTAGTTTTTTAAACAACACTTTTTGGACCACAACACGTTTGCGAACAACGTTAGAAGTACACTTTTTGCTTATTAACCAATTTATTAATTGCTTATTGTACTTGTATGTATGAATTTGTGTTCAATCAAAACTTATACCAATCACAAGATATGTTATGTGACTTTGAAAAGTGACTTTTTATTCTTCTCGAAAAAATTTCTCTATTCATCAATGTCTTTCTTTCAAATCTTTATATATAACATACTTGCGCTAGCGCTTTTTCCAATCCTTGATATGGCCTTGAGCTCTTCCAGCGATGCGGTCCTCCTTAATCGTGGCAAAAAACCTTCCTTTCATGGATCTTCTCAATATTGGGAATGGGAAAAATTCACAGGAAACCTAATCCTGCGAATAGTGTGACTGAAGCACGATTACGGTATTTGTTTCTTGGCCAAAAAAATTGCAAAGTCCTCGTATATAGGCTTAAGGGTTCATCATTCAGGAAAGGGCGAAGAATGCTAAGGTGCTGTTTGCGTTTGTGAGGAGCGAAAGCTAAAAGTTTTCTTCGACAGGAAATTCTGACTTGATTAAATTCCGCATACATATTCAGCTGTGGTCTTCGCGGAATTAATGGGTTGTTAAAGTAAAAAGAAAAAAAAGTATCCTAAAAATACCGTACAAATGTCCTCCGGCTTTTGTTCAAACATCCGTAATAAATCGAGTATATTTCAAATTGTAAATTGCCTTAGGTCCGATATCCGTTACGGTAATGAAATAACGAAGGAATCACATTCGAGTTTTCATTTTATCGCATCCAGCAGTAATTTTCGACAACACTCTTCATTTACAGCATTCTCTCCATTTCCGATGGAATTTAGGAAACGTTTTTTCCATCCACACAACCAAGCTAAACGCATTACAATCTCTATGTGCTTTCTTGCTTTATTCAAAATATCTCTCTCATCTCTCTTTGCAGCATAGATATAGCGAGACGAGCACTTTTGAACAAAGTCCAAAAAAGCTTCAGGGTCTCATATTTCAATGAGAAAAAGGCTTACGAAAGGCATCTATTGGTCTTTTCGCAAACAACTATGCACAAGACCAATACATAGGTCCAAATAACATTTAACTAATTTTAAAAAAGGACGAAATCTACCCACTAGCTTTGCCACTATTGCTGAAAAAAGTAAAAAAGGGGCGGAAACTTTAAAAATGTTCTCATTAGAATTTTAGGACTTTAACAGTACATATCGATTGAAAATTTTATAGTAGTGATTGCGATTGATCCAATCAAGTTGCCCAACGAGTTATATAATTTTTTTTTTTGTTTACCAATTATTGACGAGATACATCCTTTACGTGCAACAGTCAGTATGGTCAGAAAGACGTGGAAAAAGAGATAAAGCCATAGGGAGCAGCCAGACCCTAGTGAATGCACGCCCAATCAGTAAGAGTAATGCCTTTATCGACTGATCAGACTGATCATCATACCTACGATCAAGTATACTCTACTGCACTGACACTTGGACCGACGAAGGCTGACTTGGTAGTCGATTACTCATGCGAATATATAAAAGCATACAATGCATATATGTCTTTAAGATTAAGGTAATCCATGCCACACAGGCTTGAGAAAACTATCAAGGAAAAATATAGCGCACTATCTATCGGGCTGTATATGGAGAATCGTCGTAGAAATAATCCGATTCATTCCATTTTCCACGGCATTGATTCTCAAAATCAACACACGTACCAATGCACTAAATTTCATTGGCAAAAATGCCTGTAGACTAAATGGAAGATTAAATGGGTTAAAAATCAGCCGACAGACACACAAGGAAACATACTTGAAGCCATTTACAAAATTACTATGAATCGATTGATATCCAAAATCTGTTCTCCTATATCCTTATCGCAAGCATAATAATCAAAATAATTTCTCCTCACAGTGGTTAGTTTTGGAGATTCGTAGAAGAGCAACTTTACAGATTTGTGCAAGGCTGTGTATACTCTTTTTTTCTTTGTTTCATTTAATTCTTTTTTAAATGCTCTACAGTGACTATACTCTATATATATATAATTTACTCGACTTGTCTATACAGAATTGCCTTTGATTAGTCCTTAAAGTCTGTAACGAATGTTTTCAATTTCCAATTTTTCTTTTTTAAAGCCTAAGCCAGTCTTTGTTTCCGTAGGCTTTGCTTTGTGTAGTGTTTTACTCTAGCGAAAATGTCATTAAAAAAAAAAGAATACATAACGGGATGCCTACCTCTTTTGCCTCCGAAAGCTTGCGGTAAATATTGATCTACAGATCTCTTTTGTTATCACACGGCATCAATACCGCAATCAAGTATTCATGCAAAATGAACACAACACTTTTATTTATCTGTTTATCTGGTGCACATATATGTATGTACATGTACATATATGTATATACATATATATATATGAATATATGAATATGTATGTACTTGCGGTGTAGCCAAATGCCGCTCTTTGTTACAAGTACCGTTTTTTTCATTTACGTTCACCGTTCTATAAAAAAGCTCAAGCAAGGAAAAAATGATATAAAAAAAAAGAGTTTCAGGAAAGATACGAATATTTCTGTTGAATTGAGCTAAATTTATCTGTTTGACTCGCGTGGAAAAAATAATAATTAATTATCAGTTTTAGACCAATAATATTGATATCGACGGGTTGCTTATTAAACAGTACGATGCGCGTACAAAAGAAGAAACACAAAGTATAGATTCTCTACACTTTTCGTGGGTGTCCTTATGTCCGTTCGGTCCGTTTCATGAAAAAACGCAAAATCTTAAGTAAATTTTAATAATTATATATATAAATATTTTCCGTTACATTTTTTCATACTCTACACCACTTGCGGGACAAGGGTATATGAAGTTTCCACAGATTTATACATTAGCAAGAAGGACTTGAGATGGACCCACCTCTTGCTATATACCAATCGATTCGCTAAGAGAATCTTGCTTGCCTATATGTCCCTCTGTCCGTCTGAGATTTATATGAACAACTACTTAAAGCGAAGTGGTGTAGGATATTTTATGGTGAGCCCTATCCCATTATAATGCTTTTATTTGCTTTTATTTTAATTTTATTTAATATTCAAAGCTATTCCACATAATGAGTCAATAAGAAGACGGTATTCATTTTGGATGAACACCTCTTATGTTCTTCATATCAGAGTCACTTGTTCGATACAATTTTTGCTTGGTCTTCACAAATATCAGTGCCCCGTTTTAATTAATAATCTCTTATAGCTCGTTCTAATGCGTATTCCATTGCATTCCCCAGGGAATGGAAGAGGCTACGCTAAAATTATCTGTTTATTTATAAGGCTAAGATATGCATGTTAGAAATCTGACAACACAAATATGCTCTTGATCAGCGTAAGATTTATAACTTTACGATTTTATCGTAAACAAATGTTTACATCTCTAAATCAAATTGAACGGCGAGGTGGTTGCACACACATTTAAAATAAGTGCAAAATATAAAGAAAAGAAATTTTTGTAAAATTTGTAAATATAATGAAATATAAATAGAATGCAAGCTGCAATAGATATCCATCCCATTGAAATTTGATAAAACTTCTCACTCTGACCATTGATACAAAAATTCGCCTGATTGACCAACTAACAGATCCTCAATATATGTAGTTTAGTACATATATATATGTATAATATATTTATTTTATGTGTTCCACATCATAATGAATGGAGAAATTTGGAAACACATTTCTTAGCACATGTAGGTGTGTCAGTGAGCGGAATCCTAATGAAGTTTAAGATGTCTTGGGGAATTGATTTATAACTTAGATGGCTTATATCGTTTTGAAACTTAACCCGTAGTCATCAATTATTTAAGGTTTTGCAGTGATCGTGTATACAGTAATTAACGTAAGCATACTTATAGTCCATGATGTCTGTGGCTCCTTATAGCAAATGGACGAGGAAAAACAAATCTAATGCGCTCCCCTTCCTTCAAAAGGGTATGTCGTGTAAACTACCAGGTACCGAACGTCAAACATCCAGGTGCATTGGAATGTTAATTAGTTACTTGTTTGAAATGTACGTTTGTCCTTATGTGTTTCTTTTTATTTATTTGCAACCTTTAGAGCGCTGCCAACAAATTCCATCTCTAATCGAAATTAATTTACTAAAAGCATATTGAAGTCACACACCCAAGCAAAAGCTTGAACCGAGGATCAGAAGTGTCGATTATGCAATACATAGATGAGTAGCCAGAGGAGCGAACCAACGAACCGTTAGATCAATTGATCACTTTTTACGCGCGGACTGATAGACATAGTCTATCGCATAGCCGAATAAGTAGGAATCGCCAAACCCACGAGGATGATGTTCACGCAAATTCAAATCTCAGTCCGGCTTAACCATACTTGGTTGAAAATGCTCAGTCGATAAAGACATAACGCTTATCCATTTGGCACACATCCACAATCATTTTATTCCCCCCAATTCTTTGTGCCTATTACTGTGTTACACGTATAGCGAGCATGACCTGAATGGAAAATACTGTCTGAATATATGGTACGTATAGTAATTAAATAATCCAGCGCGTATTTCTAAACGTGAGAAAAGTCCCTTTTTCCCTGATGGATGAAAAAAGTTATAATTATCCCCGTCATTATATTCTTACTCTCTAAAATGTACTCCTAATTATATGACATAAGGAAAACAATTTTTAGAAATATTTTTTAGCCAGAAGCAGCGAAAGAAATCCTATTACCAGTGTTTTTTCTCTTAATACTACTTGTACAACGATAACAACTCTATATGCCTTGCTAACCTAAATATTTTGAAGCAAAAAAAAAAAAAAAAAGAAGAAAAAAAAGAAGATACCTCCGGCATAAAATATCATAATATTGAAAAGTCCCTTAGGATAAGCAGAAGCTTTTAGCAAATGTTCTTAATGTTCTAAAATTAAAACAACATGAACAACAAAAAGTCGGATAAGTGCGAACAACATATACCACCCAAAAGAAACAGACAAAACTTTAAAAAATGTACAATCAGACTTCGTTTTTGACAATGGGAAAAATTACTAAAAACAAAAACCAAAAAAAAAAAAAAAAAATAAGAAGAAACTAGAACTGGATTATATAAAAGCGCTAACAAGAATTTAAAAATCAAAAGAATGTAAACATGACTTAGTTATTTTGTTTACGATATAGGAATACATAGAAAGTTATTGTAATGCAATGTGTAAACAACTAGACAATCATGTATAGGCGAGTAAGTGTGCGTGTGTGCATGTGTGAGTGGGTGTGTAGATGAAAACCTATGTCTCTATGTGCTTCTTTGTCATGCAATGCCAATTACAAAAACGTATTACGATAGCAAAATACTTAAAAACAGAGCACACTGGAGCACTACTATGAACTTAAAAAAGTGTAAAATTAGTATCGCGAAAACTATAGATAGGTATAGGCTAATATATGCATAGCCGACCCAAGAGTGAGTTGATATATTCAGGCAATTTATCTTTCGCGCCCAAATATATGTTTGCTTTTTCGTTTCCTTTTCTCCCTTCAATTAAGCTCTGCTCACTCACACAAGTTAAATAAAATTTAGTTTGTTATCAAGAGCGCTTGCGCTCTTAAAAAGTTCACCTTAAAAGGACAATAACCTTTTTGGGGTAACGTTAAATCAAAATACAGAGCATTTTCAAAACGCAATTATGCAACAAACTTTCAGAATATAATTCTGAAGCGATATAAAGGATTGTTGTAATAATAATAAAAAAAAAAAAAAAAAAAAAAAAAAAAACAAAAAACACTCATCATCTCGATTTTTAAATAAAATTTAATATTTGCTTTCAATTTAAATAAAAATTCATTCATCACGAAATGGGTGTGAGCGTGAAAATTCTTAGAAAACTTAGGGTTTATTTGCTTACAAAAATCAATAAAATGCGCCTTTTATGCGAGATAGAATCAACTATACTTTCTTCCCTTATAAGAATAGGCATCAAGAGCTTTAAAAGCTTTGTATCATTCGTGAAAACTTTCATTTCTTCGTTATTAACGAAAATTTTCCCCTCTTTAGAAAAAGGGGTAAAGTTGCGAATTGCGTACAGCTATTGATCTCACTCTAATTATGTTAACAAAAGCTTTCAAGTTATTCTCCTCCAGAACAAGCTTTCACTTTATCAGTAGTAAGCTTTCATATTCCACATAACTACATTTCTAGTTTTGCAACAATACAGTGTATATTTGTAATATAAATTCTGGCGCGCAGGCTGTTTTATTATACAATTACTTTGCTCTTGGGTTGGTCTAAACTGTTGTTGTACTCAGTATTCACTGAGTAAATTAGTGCTTTTAACTTTTGTTTTTTCTTATTTTTTTCGATTTCTATCTATCTGTATATTACTTTATGTACTTGCTTTTCGATGCAGTAATATATACTTTACTCAAGTGCACTATCGAGCACTTTACACCCAGTTAACTATGTTTTTAACAAGAGTTTTTTCATTGTAGATTTTTTTTTGGAAAATCATACATACGGTCCTTTTTTTTTTGTTTGTTTTCTTTTTCTTACATTTCAAATTAGGTCAATTTGTCTGCTTACTGCAATTGTTAGCTGTTTTTTGCGAATCGCAGGACGCCAACTATTAATAAAGTTCATAGAATATTCTATTAGAAAGTTTTCATTACGTTAATTGAAATTGGAATTATTCTGGTCTGGTTCACTAAGGTAAAAAAAAAAAAACCTTAGTCGTTAAAAAATCAATTACGAACTATACGAGAGACAGTTTTTGTAAAAACTCCTTTCTTATTAATTAATGCTCAAATCGAGCAAACAAACAATAAACAATAATGACGACAGCGAAATTTTGTAATTTTACGGGAATCACAAAAATGTTGATCCACTTTACTGACTGAATAATGCATTGAGTCTGAGTGACTCTTTAGAGGAGACGGGGCACTGTTGGCAACACTTGAAACAGCTATGCAGCTTGCCATCCTGAATGCCAGCTGACTGTAAATATTGCAATGAAAGTAAAGCACAAATATTTGTTTACTGTTTATTGCGCGCCTTTGCATCAAAATGTTGACAGTTTGTGTTGATTGTATTTTATCGTTTTTCAACGCAGACATATATTGCGTTTAGCAATTGTTCGTAAGGTGCAAAGGTGTACAGTGCAGAAGCCATATGCTCTTAATCACCGTAAACGGCGGAATTAACCATTTAATCATCTCCGTCTGTCTGTCTGCGCTTTGTTTTGTTTGTTCTTCCTAAGTTTTTTCTTATCCTTAGGCTTAGATTGCATTCGGAAATCACCTAAACAGAGTCAAAGACTCGCTCGCAAATACTCATACATACATACATATGTGAGGATTTTATTTTCATTTTGTGCACAATTACTCATATAAAAAGTGAAAATCCCACGATTTGATTCGGCTTATAAGCAATATACGACATGGGCGGTATAATGTACAATGACTACATAGAGTGACCGGATTGTTGTTTTATCTTGCGATCAAATATTGTGTCCAAACTAAAGATGGAGGTCAATAAATTCACACAAACTCGAACTGTCTTTCTTCTTACATACTGTAACACGTGTACCATTCGTGGTACACGGTACGTTAACTGTATGCTCAGGTATATGTAAGACCACGAACGACTTAAGGTAGATCCATTCTCTGAATTCTCGAGATATTTTGAAGAAATCTGATGCGGTGATGTTGCTTTGAGTAAAAGAGGAACGCTATTGAAAACGGATTGGATTAAATCATTTTTACAACTGATCCCTATCTAACGTCTTATTTTCAAAAAGTCATTAAATGAAAAAAAAAAATTTCAAAAAAATGTTAAAAACTTCTCTTCCCATATAAGCGTTCCTACGAAATGTTAACCTTTATACGGCAATCAGGTGTAACTTGTGATATTTTATGATGCATATGGAAGAGGGGACTAATAAAATCGTTGACAAGAATATATATACTGGTAAAGTATATGGCTCACGTTAGTTCAGTTAGTTAGTTCGAATTTTTCCCACATAAGCGGTCCCACAGAAAATACACCTTTCCATGGAAAAAATGTATAATTTTTTGATATTTTATTACGGAAATAAACAAAGCAAAGTGATGTAGAGTATTAAATGGTCGGCAATATTCCTTGTTTTTCCTATAGGAAACGCTGCTTAGCAAATCCGTGTCGCATCGATTGCGGACAAGAAATAATCAGAGTGACTCGATTTTGATGATGAATAAACCGCATGAGTTAGCGATTCCCAGTTGAGTGCGTCGAACGTATCGCGAATCGATTTTTCGTATGAGTGGATGCATGGATGTCCTGTAAGATATGACCTTGTATAGCCTTTGTCTGCCCGCATTTGATATTAACCCTTTCATCAATCTTTAAGAGCCAGCAATAGAACATAGTTTGTTGGTCCTAACAAACGCAGAAGCGATTCAGTCTCTTAATCGATATGAATTATACGCCTGGAGCTACTCCTGAATTTTGTACGCCCGTGATTCTCAAAGTAGATCCACTTTTTATGCTCAGATACGATACAATTCAAAGAAGACTCTCTTTCGTGACGCGCGGACAAAGTTCGCGCGGCCTATGAATGTTCTCTACTTGACGGAAGAGTCCATGTTTTTATTACTAGAAAGAGTATTTTCGCGTTGCGATATGTATTAGTATTGTGATTCCTTATTGTTGCCAGATGGCCAAACTATGAAAGAAAAGCACAACTTTCGACATGCATAGCCTGCACACTTACTATTGCGGCCATCTGTAGGCGTATTCACATACCTTATCACTTAATACATATACCTATTCAACAACAACATCATATGAGAGTAAATAGACCAATGTGGTATAGTACGGCAAGTGTAAAGACTGCATCACTATTCTGGACCAATTTTTATGGTGAAATGCTATAAATTAGACTTTATTACCACATAAGTTATGAGAAAGTTTATATAAGGTGAGGCCAAAGGAATGCTCCCACCCCATAAACCCATGCCAGAATGCCAATGTGCCTTACATTTCGACGATTTTGGTTCAAAAAGACAATTTCACATTTTTATTCCCCGTCCCTCACTCCACTATGCGTTCACCAACTTCTTGTCTTTGCTAAATGACGGGCTATCTTCACATTGGTTTGCGCTTTTGCTAAGAGGTAGTTTATCAACAAGAGGGCGTCATTGAAAATATAAATATAAATAAAAATCGGAATCACCCGTAACGCTTTACAAAAGCACAAAAGCCAATGTATTGCGACTATTTATTATACGTGTGAGTATGTAGTTGAAGAAAAACACCAAATGATAAGGAATTTGAAAGAGAGTCATTAGTAAAACCTAATCTCGTTGCAACATCATAGACCGGATGCACTATGCTCAATCTCTAGGTAAAATGTTTGCTTGTTATATAAGTTTAGAGAAATAATTCCACTTTCAGTGAGCATAAGACAATGTTAGCGCTTAAGTAAATGAAAGGGAAGAAGAAATTAGTTGTTATTTAAAATTACTTTATATGATTATTAATATTAATAGGAAACGCCTTACAGTTACATCATATATATTTCAACCATATATATATATATATATGTCTAGCAAACACACACACGTGCATCTTGCTTGATTATAGTAAATAACTTTCTTCTTTTTTTTTTTGATTTTATATTTATGAGGTAAAGCTTGGTATTTTTTACACGTGTTATAGATTTTCTGTTCAATTATTAAAAATTTTATGCTTTGTTTAGCGCTACTTTTTCAGTACTTCACGTGGTACATTATAACTTAGCAACGATACCCAGTTGTGACATTTAGCAAAGACACTCACCGCCTTAACAGACACGACCAGTCTTGATGGGCTATCTCCGGTAAAAGAGAAAAGAAAACAAAAGAAATTGTAATTTATAATCTTTAACAGATATTTCATAGTGAAAGTAACGTGTGAATAGCACATCAATGCGTTTGTAGTAAACAAAATACTTTTTCTTCAAAATTCATGAAAATTATTCATCTAAAGCTGGCACAATAATGCGTTATTCGTATTTTCGGGTTAAAAACTCCCAAGTGGTAAACCCAAAGCGAAGCCGGCTTTTCATATTATTTTCAAGAATACTGCAAACACAAACATATGAATATTTTAGAATAAAAATAAAAAAATCAATATAAATTTGAACAAGGAATATATGAACAACACCGATAGAAAAACCTAATGTAAAAACAAATTAAATTTTTGATTGATTATTGAAGTGACGAATGAAGGAAATGAGTTTAAAAGAGGGAGCTGATATAGATGGACTTCACTAACCCAATTATATAAAGCAGAAGAATTGCTTCAATTTAAAAAAAAAACATTCCGTTTATTGCTTGCTTTTCATATCTTACCTAATAATATCGAGTATAAAGCAAAAATTTCAAATCGAATAACATAAAGTAAACTTAAGTAAACAAATATAAACTCGATAAATAACTTTTAAATTTAAAATAAATTGTTTTTATTCTTCTCACTCTATGATTTATTGTCTTTTGTAGAAAATCGAGGAAAAATCCCGACTATGCGCGTCTGTGCATCTGGTGAGATCAGCTCGGAGTGATGTACCATGAGCTGAGGGCAGCTTAACAAAACCATCGCTGGACAACGTTACCAACAACAATTGATACAATCGAGCCAAGCATTGCAGCTGAAACATTCGTAATATGCGAAAAGATATGACAAAATGATTCTTTAGCCCGGCAACGCTCGGTTGGGGAGTGTAACACTATTCACACTTACATCATTTATTGCCACATTTTGGGTTAGAAAATTTCATAAATGCCGGAAATACATGAAGCGTTCAGCCAAAGTGCGTATGAATAACACAATTCCCATCAATAGAGCTCGCTAGAGGAACATGATAACGATAAATGTTTGATTTCAACTTGGGCGATAAGTGGCTTCAATAAAACGCCGCAAAATGCCATGCATTTCGTGACAAAGGAATCAATTTATTGAGAGAAAAGTTCAATAATAGTATAAAGTAGCCACCACGATCATGCGATCTCCAATTCCATTGGATCTTCACTGTCAGAATAACGTCTGAATGATTGCTTTGCTCCACTACCCTGTAAATTCCCAATGACCTTAATTTGATCGTTTTATTGGGGGGGGTTCTATGGCTAAAATTGGTATTCCAGAATTGAATTTTCATAAAAATTCAGAGCCGTTTATTTGAATGAGCGAACTTTTATATAAGAATGGCGTGAACCGATGTTTAAAATATAACCGAAAACTATATTAATATCTTTTATTGCTTTGCTTTGATTATATTTCAAATTAAAAGTATCATAAGAACATGCTATTAGGAGTTGGTTGGCTAGTCTCTCTGTCTCCTCATGAAAATAGGTTGCCTCTGTTATCCTTATCGTCGCCCGAGAAACGGTGTTTCCTTCCTAATTAAGTTAACTAATGGCACTATCGCTTCGATCACATTACTAGGTGAGATAAGCCTTAATGTCCCTAATCGCTGCTCTGGGCATTTTTTATTTTCATTATATTCAGTTAATGTCTTTCCATCGTTTCATTTAAAGTCTTATGGAAGCAGTATCGACTATTAGTTGATCAGTTAGTTTGGCGCCACCTTACGTTTGCGCAAAGCCTGAGAGAATCGATAATCACATAAGCATAAGATCATTTTCTCATTATTATTTATTTATTGTATACTTTTATTATTCGCAATTACATAATATAATATATATCAACTTGATTCTCAATACATAAGTATTACATAAAGTTGTGTCTTCGCTTCAGTTAATTTTCTTTTTTTTTTTTTTGTTTTTCTTTATTTCTCTTTTTAATTAATTTTACTCTCTATTACATTTCGACATACATACTACAATAAATGTCTTATTCGTTTTTTATTATTATCATAATTATTTTTATTATTATTATCATTTATTATTATTATTTATTATTATTATTATTATTATTATTTTTGTGTAATTCACATCAGTTCAAATATTTGCATCTAAAAGAGTTAGTTATTTATTTTTCTTTTTCTTTTTCTTTTTCTTGTTCTTCATGTTCTTCTTCTATTTTCTTTGGCGAAAAATAATAAATAATAATGTGTATGGCGATGCGTGTGTATTTGCATTTAAAATTTCTCATAAAAAAAAAAAAAAGTAAATAAATAAATAAATAAATAAAAAACATATGAATATTTTTTTAATTTAAAATTAAAAAATGAATGTTTAGTGGTGTATGTGGTTTTTACTAATCTTAATAAAATAATTCACATTAAAAAAGAAGTCAAGTTATTAGCTACTACTGATGACCGTAATACTATATGCATGTATATGTATTTATATGTCTTAAAAATTTTGGTAAAAAATCTTATTTCAAAAAAATTGATTGCAAGAGTAAAAAACCAGACTTTAAGATATTGACCGAAGTAATACGAGGACACATACATATATAACCTACAACTACTTATCGAAAAAAAATCCCTATAAAGAATTTTTAAATATTTTAATAGCTACAAGTTTATATATATTAAAAATATTAAAAATTAGAAAACTTTTTATTTATTTATTTAATTTTTTTGTTTTTTTTTCATATAAAATATTTATAACTATAATTATACACATACACTTTTACATATAAATTAGTTTAATTTATAACACGTTTTTTTCTGTTTTTTTTTTTTTTTTTTTTTTTTTGACTAAACTTTTTGGCCTCAAATTATTATTAATCATATCTTGTTTATTAGAGCGAAATTGCGTAGAAAATATTTATACCGAGCAATAAATGTTTCTTTTTTTTTTTTTTGTTTTTTTTTTCTCTAAAGCTTAGAATAATATTTCGGATTATGCTCTATTGGCACATTTATTTAGTGGAGAGATTGATTATTGAATGATTTATTTTATATTAAATATAGCGAGAGATTTGAAAAACTGCTATAAATGTGAAACTTTAAATTCATTGATACGAAAAAAACAACAAAAAAAACTTTTTAATGCTTATCATAATACTAGAAAGAGTTTACCGTTGAAAAAAGTGATCTTGATCACAGACTAGCTTTTTTTTAATGTTTAGTAAATAAGAATGACTTTAAATACGTTTTCACGTCAAGAACAGTTTTTCGGTTCAACATTGATTAACAATAACTAAACAAACAAAGAATTGCGCTCGGACCGACGCCGCACTTGTCTTAAGAGATATAAGAGAATGATTTAAGAAACAAAAAAATAAAACCTAACTGCTTTCAAATATAACCCTTAGCTATGCAATGCTATGATTAACAAAAGCAAATCAAAAACAAGTAAATACACACTATAGATAGCCATCGGTACCCTACACTAATTTGCAATTATTTTCATAACATTTTTTTACAAAAAGCTTTTATATGAGAAGCGAAAAAGTGTTCGGATCCGTACCGGTCGTTGGGACAAAACACGTCAATGTATCATATCTCATCGGAATACGTAAAAAATTCGCGAGCTGCAGGTTGAACGCAAGACGAACAGGTGGACAGATAAGCTAAAATCGATTCGAAAAGTGTTTGTGAAAGTGATTCAGATGGAGAGACGGACGAACAAGCTTGAATAGATTTACAACGTGATTTTGGAAATGAATCCGATGGACACACGAACAGAGGAACAGACCAATAAGCAAAAATAAATCGATGAGGAAGTTAATTCTAAACACGATTGAAATGGATAGACGGACTGACAAGCTTAAATCGGTTCAGAAATTGATTCTGAATTGACCGGGATAAGAAAAGCAGGGTGTAATTCAAGTCCTTCTGAGTGTTTGATATATGTGGACCTTGTATAGGACGTACTAACAAAAATTACTTGATATTCATTCATAATTCATGCTTGTTTCCGAAAATATCAATGCAAGTGCTGAATATCAAGAGTTTCATTTTTTATGTTCTCTCTGTCTCGCTCTCTCTCTCTCTCTCTCTTATTACAGAAAACATAAATTGTTTTAAACAAAAAATTGCGGAACTTCTCATTATTGATTATAGCTATGATAAATATGAACGACTACTTATGATAAACATATAATATATTCTCTCTTTATCAAATAATCTTGAGATTTATAACCAATCAAAAACGCTTGAAATTAATGCAACGTAAACAATTTTTATAGAAAATTTTGCAGAATTCTCTCGAGCGATCTTTTAAACGTTTAAATATTATCATCGAATTTTTTACGAAATACAAATGATAGAAATAATAAAGTAGAGTAAAGCAAAAATAAAAGTAATAATATTAGTAATAAAATAATGAGAGCAAAGAAAAACGAAGAAATCAATTAAATAAATTTTCCAAGCGCCTTGGCTACGTCTTATGGAAAAGTATTAAGAATACTGTTTTTTTTTTTCAAACTTTTACTCCAAAAATTGTTAAGAAATTTTCATACATTTTTTTGTATTTGGAGAGAATAGGAGAACTATTGCCTAGCATTGCAAATAATATTAGTTATCTTACTTTAGCTTGTAAAAATTAATGTCTTCTCCATGTGACACATACTCATATTGGATAAGTCTACTTATGTTCACTTCTGATCGAATCTTTTATATCCATCACTTTTATCTTCAAAAAAAAAAAAGGAGAAAAATTTCAATTCTAAGTAAAATTGGCTGATTTTCTTCTTTCATTTTTCTAGAAAATATGTGAAAATTTTTTAAGTCTATCTAGTGTAGTGTAGAAGAAGAAAATGCATTATTTTTCTTCTTTTAAAAGCAGAGGTGTTCTGAGTTAATGTTGTAATTTAGGTGACTAGGAGAATGTTTCCATAGATATTACACAAACGGACGGACGGACACACTTAAGTCAATTTAGAATTTGCAACATATGAGGAATATGTATACGTCATAGAGTCTCCTTGGTATTGCAAGCAATCCCCATCCTTTGGTTGTGGGTATGAAAACCTTGAACTTTGCTCCTAAAATTTGAAAGTTCTTCACCAATTTTTTTTTCCCCAGCTTTACATACGCGAATGAAGTCTAATGCAAGATAACGCAGAGAACATAGCAAGCAAAATGAAAGAATTTATATAAAATGAATAAATTTATAATATGCTGGACAAACAGCCATCCTTCTAAAATCAAAATTTTCTGTTAACAAAAAATGGCATTTTTATGGAAGGCTTCCTTTAAATTTAATGAGTGACTGCGTGAAGGCGACGTCCATTCACATGTGCCCGGAATGAAAGTATGCATTTTTCGATGCGCATGGAAGTTCGGAATTGTAATGAACAATTTGATCCAGTGGCATGCACAAAGCATAGTCTCATGCATCGTGGTGTGTATTTTTGGGCAGTACTCGTGATGGCCGAGAGATGCAGGTGGGTTTTAAAGCTTCACATCTGGTACCTCGAGTTTACTATAGACCTTCTCAGATACAGGATTGTCTTAGTGGTGCGAGTTAAAGCCTAAATTTTGACTCATAAGCCTTTAGGTTTCATCAAATTAGATTGAACCACGCGGTAGCGTGTAGATGTTAATTCAAAAGCGATATAATCTATCATAAATAAATTCAAGAAGAAGAAGAAGAATTCATAATTCCTCTTAATCAGCATAATGTAACTTAATGAATTCAAAGGTGCACATCATAGATCAATGCTTACGATGCATAGTCAATGGCAGTGTCACTGTCAGCGGTAAAAGAGGATTTTTGAAGATTACTATTTCACTATATGAAATACAAACCACGAGAACGTACTTATGAAAAACAAAATAAGTCCTGAAAATATCGATTTACGTAAGATAGAAGCTATCTGAAGTGAGTTTAAAACAATCAATCTGTGCGTCTTACACAGTAGCGGGAAGATAATAATTGCGTTAAATATTAGCAGCAAATGTAACTAATATTCACTAGCTTTGAAGTGAACAGCACAGCAAAGTTGGATCGTTATCCGATTTTAATTCTTTTCCAATTCTTCTGTCGAGTTCAAAGTTTAACTTGCTTTCTCCTTCGCTTCTCTTGATTGTTATATCGAATGGACAACAATTCAATTTCAAAGCGATTTCTAGTCAAGACAGTTATGTTGAAATGCAAGAAAAATTATACAAAATAAAACCGAGAAAGAAGAAGAAAGAAAGAAATGAGTTTACATAAGTTTAGGAAAAAAAATAAAATAATAATAATAAAAATAAATATAAATAAATTTTAGTAAAGCACTTTTATGTTTTCATTAATTTAATCAATCATTTTTAATTTTTTAAATTTTTATTACAATAAATTGCTTCGTTTGGTTTTTAATTTTAGTTTGAATTTTGTTTTGTTTTTCTGTGCAAATTTTTGTAAGTAAATTTTTTAGCAATGAACACACACACACACACACATCAGTCTCTCTCTCTAATCATTACGTTAAAAGTAGCCATCTTAAGCTTAGTTAAGAAATTTGAAAATCTTTTTCTTAGAAAAAGTAATATCATCTGATCAAGAAATAATAATGACAAGTTTCAAGCACTAATTGCGAATTAATTGAGAGCAGCTTACACAAATGCAAATGCAAATACAAATACAACAATAACATAAAACAATTGAATAGCATCTTGCCATACTTGTATGACTTTCACAATAATTCTCAATCAGTTTCAATGTATTGTTTATTGTAATATTTTTTTTGTAATTTTTTTTAATAAATTTTTTCATCACTTAAAGGCTAAGCATTATTTCCTTTTTGAATTCTTCTTATTGTGTGAATGCGACATTATACCCACCAGCCCTTTACAGATCCACCTGAATCGAGGCGTAAATTCAATATCATCTCTTCGTATTATATATTCTCAATATTGTCATAAGGTCGTACGAGTCGATATATATAAACGCTTCTACAACCAACATCTGCTGCTAGGATTATCATCTCCATTATTTCGAATAATTTCGAAATGAAAAGTCAATAAGTGATAATGAAAAGTGCACTTGGA
>KK499773.1:2370824-2470824 GCA_000688715.1 Glossina pallidipes | reverse complement strand
GGGAAGCATACATTCATCGCGGCATTCCGAAATCAAGTCAGCACTCAGCTAAGTTAACAACAACCGGCGAAAGTTGCCCAAGGTGGCCAAAAGTTCTGGAAGTCGGCTGGAAGGGTTCATCGGCAATCTTGGAAAAAGGCTAAGGGTCAATAGCGGCATTATGTGGCATTAATGGATCGACAGAAATCAAGAAAAAAACAACCGGTTAGACTGGAGACTTATTAAGTGCTGTGGTATTCATGCGTATATAAAATTTTTTAAAAATTCTAATACCATGGGCATCTTTACGCTTGAAGATGTCCTTAAAATAAACTTTTGCGTAAACGAATTTACTTAGCAAATTATTAAATTGTGATTGACGATGAAAACTACCTTTTTTTTTGTGGGAATCGTAAATGTCGAAAGCCCTCATCATGGTTTAATTCAAATTAACTCTCAAAATGAAATTAATTGTAGAGTCAAATTGCTTTGGCAAAGACATAATACTTTCTGACTCTTGCTGATGATAAAGGAAACTTATAATAAAATGTGTTATGATAAACTTTTTAAAACATGTCTGGCCGCATACGTATGCTATGTTAGATAAATGAATGCGATAAAATTATACAAAAACAACCTGAATTCAAAGTCATTTTAAAGCTCTTGCAATGAAAGTATTAACCCTATCGCATTCCTTCTCGCATAGCTTTGCCTGTAACTGATGAAAAGAGCAAACCGAGTTGAAAAGAGCAAAGTGAAAAATTAAACAGTTGCTTATTCGCCGACGCCAGTTACAAAAGTAGAAGAGAGTTTTCATATTTGAAATTACACTGTTACGTCTTTAAGTCTTAGAATTATTTTCTTCTTTCTTTTTTTCACTTACCTCATTATTTAGAAATATAAAATACATTTGTATAAATATGAAAGCCATTCGTGTAGCGGGAGTTAAGGCCAGCAATACGTTGTGGCATTTAGTGTCCGGATTAAGTTCAAAATATTGACCAAATTCCAAGCCTGAATAAATCATACTGCCGATGCCAAAAGCTGAAAGAAATGTAAAATAAATTATTCCACATTTTGAACTTACGATGGATGTGACGTATTAATTTCTTTTGTTCTTATACCCATCACCGAAGGATGAGAGGTATTTTCACTTCACCAAAACGTTTGCAACGTCCATAAGGAAGCTTTAGAGATCCCGCAAGGTAAACATATAATCGATCATCATCAAATTCTGTCCATCTGGCTGTCTGTCCGTCTGCGTAATGTTTATTGGTCGCCACAAATTAAGATATCGAGTTCTAATTTGGCAGAAACACTGAAAGCTCTTGCATGCAGGTTGATATTGAAAAGGTGCCAATTCAGTCGAAGGACACGCCTCCTGCACAACGTAAAATAATAGGACGTCTCTTCTTCAGAAGGCATAAAAAATTGTTGATTTGCTCATTATGCATTAACGTTTATAACAGAGATTAAGCAGACGGACAGACGAACAGACGAACCCCTCATACTTCGGTGATGGGTATAAAAAGCAAGGTTCAAAAACCCCGTAAAGTATTTCAATTCTTGGCCAGTTTCAAATTCAGAATGCAACTAAGCATATCCGTCAGTAGGTATTATATGGATGTTCAGGCGCAATATGCAATTTTTTTTGAGCAAGAGACGGAAGATATAGATTTTGTTGGTAATAGTGACTTTTGGACTGCGCTACATTGGGATAAAATTTTTGTTTGATGACTCATGCTTTTTTTGTGGGATGAGTCACGCCTTTTTTGGGTTTTGGGGATGAAAAAAGACGTGGTTCGTCCTATGAACGTCACGACTGATTGTAATTTCATAACTTGCACTTTTTTATTAGATCACAAACCGTGTGGACTTTAAGAATTGAAGAAAATCCGTTCACAATCACTTGCACACTGCTTAGCAACGTGCTTTGTATTATAAGGATTCTATTGCTTGCAATCATTTAAGTTCATTAAGCAATAAGCGCATGGAACGGATGATTAATTATATAAAGGGAATTGTAACGTTTTCAATATCGGCATATATGTTGGCATAAATTGGCCCAAAATGATTTTCGAACATAATGTGATCAAAATTATGTATAAGAATTTTTTAAAGACATAATTGCGTACACACGGATAGATATAAACGCTTGAATCAAATTCTGCAATTCACTTTCATCAAGGATATATAAAATTTATTTGACTCTCAGCGAAACAATTATATGACAAACTTAATACGCTTCCTGTGGCGGTTAAAAATGAAGTTTAACTTCGATATGCTATACATCGTGCAATATATATATAAACCGGATAAATTATTAAATAAAATTTATTTCTTCTCGAAAAATGCAATAAATGAACGGAAACCGGAGAGACTTAAGATGTAATGTGTAAGCGAAAGCAACAACAGTACTCTTCGCTTAGCAGCTGACACACCATATACACATGGAATATATCAAATTTAATTGCCAAGAATTTATAATAATTTACTCAGCTCGCTTGTTCGTTTGTTCGAATGTATCGAACACCCAGAAGGACTTAAGATATAGCCACCATTTATCACACTAATCGGTTGAGAATGACTTTCTGAATCGTGATGAGGTTTTCGGTCCGTCTGTCTGTCTGTTCATTTGAATCACTTTCCGAATTGATTGAAATTTGTCTGTCCGTCTGCTCATCTGCTTGGGTATACTGAGATTTTATGGTCCCAAGGCGAACGCCATTGAGAACGATTCGGTTTGAATTACTTTTTCGACCATTCGCTGTACAAAGCTTTCTTTCGAATAACTGCATTAGGCGAAGTGGTGCACGGTATTTAATGGTGGGCCGCATCTCACCATGACGATTTTACTTTTTCTATAATTAAGTTTCTATTTCGTTTATCTAACTGCGTATGTGAAATAAGGGTTTTTTTAATGTGAATCACTCAACAACTGAACAACTTCCTAACATCCTTTCATTAACGATTTCTCTGCCAAATGGATAAAAATGTTTTTAAAAATTTCTAATAAAATTAAAACTGAGCGAAAAATACTGTACAACATAATACAGTCATATAATTTTGTAAATAAAGTTATAGTAAGCAATACAATGTAATACATTTTTATATTTTTCCCCTTTCAACTTTTAAGGGAAAGGTTAGACATTAGCTTTATTAGGTAATATATAAAGGTCACTTATGTTAGCCATAAATAAAGAGTAATTTATTGGATGAAATAAACGCAAAGTGAGTTAGCTAATAATGAAATAAAATATAGTCAGTTCTTTAAAGTTTTTATAACCGAACCTTTTGCAATTAAAATTCGAAACAATCGTCACGGAAAGCGGGCGCAATAATTTAATAAATCAAAAAAACTGAAAATACTCCAACTTATTATTATTATATTTACTATAAAAATGTTTATATTATAATGTGAAAATTATAAAATGTACGCAAAGCGTTTTCACATCTACGTACAGCGCTTTTCACTTGCAGTGAAATCGGCTTCTTTCTAAGTGAAAAGCTGATCGGATGTACGTAATATAAGATGAAAACCTAGGAGAACTCTTTAAAACAACATAATTAAGGTAAAGGTATGTAGTGACTCCGTGCAGTCTAGTATTTTCTAATCAGTTGAGAATTCAATAGATTGCTGTGTGCAAGGGTACGCACACGCTGAACAAAAACATATTTACTTTATAAGTTCTTTCATTTACTATAATATTAAATAGGCGTGACCGATTTTTTCATATTTATCCAGCCACTATCGCCGTGTGCGGACATTTTTACACTTGTATTTGCTAAAGCTCATTAGTGACAAACCAACAATTTTTTCTTTGCTTTTGAAAACATGGAGTCTTCTCAGAATGATATCAACCAACTATGTGCAAGATCTTCCAATTTATTTTCTTTCTTTTTTTTTTGGCAAATTTGAAATCGGTGGTTTCATTTTTGCAATAAGGACCAGACAGACAGACAGACAAACAAACAGGTATGCTTAACTCTATTCAAAATTTGATGCTAATTGAATGCATGGAATATAAATATTTCATGCCGTCTCTCAATTTTGCAATCCCCGCTATTCGGTGGTGGGTATAAAAAACTGGATAGCTAGTCTCGTCATTTTAATAAAATTAAATAATTTACTGGTTAATGTATTATGTTCTGCCCTCTGTAATTCCTTAATTCCTATGGGATTAACTTGGTTCGAAAGCGAATTCGCGACAGATTTTGCATTTTTTAAAGCTTCTCTGGAGTTGTAAGATTTTTTTTTGAAATCTATAAGCATTTGTTTGTATAAAGAAGAAGAATTTTTTGACCTATCGAAGAAAAGTTTTAGACCTAATGTTCCACTTAATTGCATAACAATGTCCACAAAAAGTGGCGAAAAACAAATTTGTAATATCGAGGCTTTATGTCTCAGTCTAATCTTGCGTAGATATTGAAACGGATATCTTATCTTATGTTAAAAGTCATCCGAAGAGGACATTGAAAAGGCAACGGTCAAGTGAATTGTTAAAGAGAAAAACTTTGGAAATTTGTTTGATATAAAGGTGCTGCCCAACTCGACCGCTGTAAAAACTGCAATTACCTTAATTATGATAAAATAATTTTTCTGCATTTTTTATCTCCCCTCCTCCCCCCTGACGAATTAGCGAAGTACAGATTTCATTTTTTCAATATTTTTAAAGTCTGCACACTACTCTACCCTATTTCTGGAAGGTATGCGTGTAAGTCATAAATCTTTATAAATATCGTCATCGAAAGAGTGTGTGCATGTTAAGAGCTTATAAATCATGAATATATGGACACTAACCAGACAAACTTACCTACTGCACCCATACGCAAATAAAAGCTGCCATAATGATGTTGCCGTCCCAAAGGTGATAGTAACGAAGGTCTACGGGCCGTTGGTATCTGAACTGAGGATAAACGTTTATTATGAACTGAATTACTTTCAGTATCTGATTCATCCATACTTTCCGAAGCGCTGGTTGATCTCGTTTTGGCCGATGATTTTGTAGGTGAAGCTTTGTAATTAGAGAAAAACAAATTTTATTCACTCGAAAACTATGATTAAAAGGCGTGATAATGTGAAATTAGTAAGAGTTTTATAAGTTTTGATCATCGAGCACTAAGATCTTTATTTATACACTTTTTCGGTTTTTTATTTAATGATCTGCAGCAAGTTATCGAAGTAAGATATTTAACGTTGCTTATTGTGAATGGTGACTTCAATTTATGGCATATTATTTTAATGGTGCAAGCCACTGTAACACCATAAAGGAAAGCGTCTACCATGTGAGTTAATAAATTGGAATTAAAATTTTTGCGTTAATAGTGGACGTATTAGTAAACCGATCGAGACTATTTCTGGAGCGAATATGCCCAAAGTTGTGATGAACATTTAGTTAGCAGATTCTCGGATATATTTTCGCGGGATCGAAGGTTATAGACGTAAATATGAAAAGAAAATCGGCGTTTTACCGAGATTTTTTCAGCGTCCAATCTGCCGTAGACGTGTACGTGGGCAAGTCATAACTATTTTTTTTAACCCTAAAGTCTTAATCGATCAAGAAATGTTTGTTAGCGATCTCACAAAGGCTTTGGATCAAAATGATCCATAATGATAAAAATAGATGTATGCACAGTGGATACGGAATACTTAATACCTATATATATATATATATATACTTAACACTAGGACTGCCTACGTTGTGCATATACCTGTTTCTATTAAGGTGTGACAAATTAGTTTGATCCGTTTCCTAAGAGATTGTAAGTAAGTAAGTAAGTAGTGTAGGATGTAGAATAAAAGTGTGACTTTTTCATTTAAAAGTACTGTGTTTAAGGTATGCACACCTGCACAAATTATCGCTCCAAAGCGTGTACAACGGCATGGATTCTAGGAGTTTTTTTTAGGTGCAGTTCTTTGCCAAACAAAACTTCTGGTTTTCCTGTTTAATTCAAAGGTGAGTGCTGCTAATTCCGCACGAGTGATGAATAGTAGATACAGTAGATATAGTACAATATCCAAAACTCAAATTATCGTAAGGCAACGTAGACGAACAACTAACATCGGTGCTAAAGTCGAATATTCATATTGTGCAGGCCGGTAGAGTGTGATCTATTGTGGTTTGTTCCAAATGAAACTATTACAAAGGAGCGCCATCAACAACAACTAATGGAATGATGATAAAAAATGAGTGTGACATGCCAAAAGTCATGATATCAAATTTTCAGTGCAAACAAATTCGGCCCCATGGCGTAAGACTCATCTCCTACATATTCCGCGATTATCACTAGACATTACTCCTTCCAACTGACAAAGGTTTCAATGGGCGACTTATTGTTTGTCGGTCGAAACGTGTTTCCATCCTAACGACGACACTCAAATATGGGGGATAGACAATGCTGTAATTAATTTCATGTTCATTCATTTTGAAGCAAATACATTTTTGATCACAAAAAACGGATCAAATCGATTTGAATCGCCCGCTATATTCACCAGACGTTGCCCCTTTCGACAATCACTTGTTCCGGTTGATGGCACAGGGACATCATATGAAGCCTCATACGATGAAGAATTCTTCCGACGTGGTATCCGAATGCTGCCCGCAAGAAGGGAAAAAGTAGCAACCAGTGATGGACAACAGTTAGAATAAAACGTACTTCACATGAAGTCTATAAGATGAAGAGTTCTTCCGACGTGGTATCCGAATGCTGCTCAAAAGAAAGTAAAAAGCAGTAACTAGTGATGGACAACACTTTGAATAAAACGTAATACATCGTTCTTTTACAACAACAAATTCCTAATTTTTGTTAAAACACGTTCGCCACTTATCTATACCCCTTCAAGAAACCAAACACTTTCTATTGGCAATGCAGCTCATGATTAATGGCAGGATTAAAAAACAAAAAATTTAAATTTGAATTGTTAACAGAGCCCCAAGTAACCAAGTACAACTTTCGGACAAATTTACACCACTTTACACGCTTTATAAAATAATTCGTCATCAAAGACAAAAAAAAACTTGTGTTCAAAAACAACTCAATCTTGCCTAAAAAAAGTGTTCAACATTTCAACAAGACATGGTCTATAGGACAATTTTTTAATTCTTTGAAAAACGAAAAAAGAAAATTTGAATAAAATATGAGTCTACCTGTCGAAACCAATACAAGCTCCGAAGTCATATTTTATTGCTTTTTGTTAGTTCGTTTTTTTTTTTTTTGTAAAAACTATGTGATTGTCAAGTCATAACTTGGTATGATATCTTTTGTCAACAAAACGATAGAACGATATCAATCAAAAAATTATTGAGTCAATCATTCTCTTCTGACAGTTCACCTTTACGTGATGTTTTTTTTTAAACGGTTTTTACTTTCTTTCCGATATCAGTTGTGTATGTGTAGAGATGGATGGTTGAATTCATTATTTTATTATCTTGAACACTTTTCACATGGAGTAGCTGTAATTTTCGAGCTTCAATTTTTTTGCTTTCTTTCCTAATACAATTTTGCAGCTGAATGTAAGGATATTTCACTTAACTTTTGTCCTAAAGTGACTTGCTTTTTGCCATTACTTGCTTGCATATGGTTTACGAATGCAGTCTTGCACGTAGACCCCTATATATAATTGAGCGCAATTTGTGCTTTGAAAATTTGCGCCGTAAAGCAAACCCGAAATTTTCGTACGATGATCCAGAATGCATCGATTAGCTTACTTTCATTTTTAGTAATAAAAGACTAGTCCTTGCCGTTGTTAAATACTACCGTAGGGAGTTAAATCGTGGTTGCCGTCGACTCACCGACAAGATTCGTACAGTTCGTTCAAAGTCAGTTATTGTGCCATGGAATATTAATGCCGGACAAAAACTGATAATGCAAGGTGACTTATTGTGGGATTGAGGCCACTCCAGCCATTAGTTCTAACAACATATGTAAAATATGGAAAGATCACTTAATCAGGCAAAGGTTTT
Source organism: Glossina pallidipes (assembly GCA_000688715.1). Taxonomy (NCBI): domain Eukaryota; kingdom Metazoa; phylum Arthropoda; class Insecta; order Diptera; family Glossinidae; genus Glossina; species Glossina pallidipes. Next base: position 2,462,881 of record KK499773.1, on the reverse strand, counting down.
TTTTTTCACATTGAATTTCAGATGATTCGAAAAACTCTCAAAAAGATACTTGCGCCGAGTAGTGCAAGCCAATTCTAGAGCAAATACAATACCATTTGTTCAAAAGACGTATATAAGATCGCAACAGGTGATGAATCGTGGGTTTATGTGCATGAGCCGGAACGTGAAGCCCAGTCGGTTGTTTGCGCTCAAGTTCCCGAAAAAGCTGATCACGCAACAACAATGCCAATATCCTTGGTGAGAGAGCACAACAAACAAACACTGGTAGATCATTCTTCATTACGACAATGCCATTCCTCTGGCGCACAACTCTTATAATAATCGGCTATTCAAGTACTTAAAAAATCAAATTAATTATTGTCATCCACTGTGCAATCGATATTTGGCACCTGATGACTTCTTTGGGTGAGCGCAAGTCAAGCATACGTTATACATGGCCAGAAAGAACCGTGGATACGTCCGAAACCCATGTTCTGTTTGAAAAGCAATAAAACAACTTTTAACGACAAGTTACCGCTCGTTCATTATTAATTTTGAACTATAATGATTCACGTACGTAATGCCTAACATTATGCCTACGCTATAGAGTCGAATTTTATGCGATTTGTTAAGTTTTTCTTACGTTTCTTTATGTTTCGATCGCGACATTCAGTCTCCAAAGTCAAAAGCAAATTTAGTTTATTTTTAAATTTCGAACTTGGAAGAAGAAATTGATGAAATGATTTCTTATTTAGCTTAAGAATCTCGTACGATATTATGCTGTAATGTCGAAATCGATGCGAAAAAAGATGAAGAAATGAAAATTGATAAAGACATCTTTAGCAGCTGGATAGAGATGCCTGCCTAGTTCGATTTTTCTTACTTTATAGCCATGCTTTTAAATTTAGAACCCCGTTATTTATTTATTTCTTTTTTTTTTAATTTTATTTTTTGTTTAAACATTTCAGTCTAATACCATTTGTACCTTGAAATAATTGTGATTAATTCATTCTGATAGTTACCGATATTAATGGGTATTTTAGGACGTCCCCACAACAGTGTCGCGTACATGAACAGCAAGAAGATCATGCTACCAATATATAAATATAAATAATACACCTGAAAAGATGGACAAAGAAGGGAGAAAAAAGTTGAAAAAGTGTTAAATCGCTATAATACTCATATACTTATATACGATGAGGCAACATTTCAGCTTCAAATTAATTGTTCTTTCTACGCTTTTACAGTCTTATTAATAGTTGTAACAAACACATTCAACTAATTTCGAATAAATGCGAAAATTGCAATTACGCGTACGCGCAACATTTGACGAATCTTGACTGACTTGAAACTTGTCGAGCAGAATGTCAAGTAAATGCAAAATGTTTTACTTATTGCAGACTTACGAGTAAGCGATCGGGAAAATTTTCATACCGAAACCCAGCGATGTACAAGTTATGGAGTAAATCTTGTATTGTTCGCGGCAGTGTGTTTGTGTGGGTGTATGTGTGCCAATCTTAGAAATAATATTAGAATATACATACAATGAGGGTGTGTTCGCTTGCTATCTTAATTCTTGCGTAGCCATTGATAAGGTTAATAACACGCAAGCAAGATAGATGGGAAAAGCGGGCACCAATTGAAACCCACTCTACGTTATCGAATCTCCTGCAGGTATGTTTAATAAGTAGTCGCATACAGGACGACAAAACTAATATATACGTATACCTATGTGGGTATATATGATAAACACTAACTTTGCATGTAACAGCTGCAATAAAATAACCAACAGCCATATATCACAGAGTCACATGTTAGTGTTAAACACTACACAACAAAAAATGAACATTTGTCCTGTTACGCTACGTAACATAATAACAATCCAGACATCATGTCGCATAAGCGTTATAAACATTATCATGAATGTGTCTATGTGTTGGTACAAGAAAAATTAATGTCGTGTGCATTTGAACATGACAGTCGATCTCTATATATACGCGTGGCCATAGACCCCATAGACACTCATTTACCCAATCATACATATACATACACACGACCATGGATACACGGGATAACGGACAGATGGACACACGGACACATGGACACAGTTGCACAAAACTCAAAATCAAAGATTTTAATGGTAACAACATTCTCTCTTAGTTGTCATTTGATTTACAGATGCAACTTAAATACACATACACAACACAAACGCATACATATGACACTCACTTACATATAACACATAAACATATACACAAACACTTGGCCTCAAACCTTCAAAGTGACACGAAATGCTACCGTGTATTATTTATAACATGCATACACACTAACATTTCGCATTGTGTCTATGATTTTCAAAATTGATTTTCAGTTACGGATGATTAATTTCCGGTTTCATTTTTCCCCAGATTGAAGGTCTTTTAGGAATTTCTATTTCTATTTTTATTTATTTTTCTTCTTCTTCTTTTTTTATAAATTTTGTACACACACACATACACATAAAATTTAAGAAAAAGGAATGTTCTCTGTATTATCGACAAAAGCAAGACCGCATAATCGATTAGTAGATCGTAGTAGTAAAGTGATGAAAATGTTGCTCGCAATTAAATTCAAAAATGTCAAATACATATTACGATGTTGACGAATATTCGAAGAAAATAATCATTAAGAGAACTAACTTACCTCGTAAAATGAAGGTGGTATATAGGTGGATATAACTTCGGCCATTGGAAATGCTATACCCATAACAACCAACAGTTTACCATATAAAGCTGAAAACAATGTTGCCAATGCATCACCGCTGAAAAAGTGAAATAGAAAAGAAAAAAGAGAAAAAAAAAAAAGCGAAATGATACCATGGCATGTAAAAATTGTAATAGACTGCATAAGAGGAATTATTACGATCGTTAAAAGATGACAAGCGAGAACATGATTGCATAAAAATAACATCAGGATAATCTTCATGCTGCTTTACCCGCCTCATAAAGCTGGTGATCAACGACAATTCGCGCGGAATATTTCGCGGAAAAAGTGATTAACACCATAATGTCGCAATGATGTCGTGGTGACGTGCTTGTTAAAGAGTATATAGGCAGAGTACTTGCGGAAGCCAAAGTCAAGACTCATAATATTCCAATGGGCAAGACCAGAAGAAGTATTTAAACGTCGTAAATATAAATTGATTTGTAAATAGATCTCTTAAGAATTGTAAATAAAACCTACGCTATCCTAAAACTCACAAGGTATTGGTATGAATTTTATCGCAGAGAGATTCGACTAAAAACATAAATTCGCAAAGAGGCAGGTTATGCAACAGTATGTGGCATAGAAAATCTATTGAAAATATTATTTTATTTAAAATGCTTTGCTCGTCCGGAAGTTCTTGAGAGACCTAAGTCGATCAGAATCCTTTTGTGTCTTCTTGTTCGCTTGCTATCATTTTCTAATTTTATCGTCAAGCTGGTATCCGATGTGATGTTTTCTGCAAGATTCCACATCACTTTTGTCGGCAACTTCCGATGCATTTGCATTAATGTTAGCATTTTTCAACAATTTTTCAAAGCAAAGTTCCGAGTCCTTCCATCATCTGGTGCCAACAACTCATAACATGGCGTATATCAAATATTTACCATAAGCTCGGCCGCGGTTATTGCGAGCTTTGTAAGCGATCCGGAGGCGATATATGTATATATATATATATATGTATTCTTTTTTGTGCACGATATTGAAATGATAGCAAACCCATAAAAATTACAGATAGGAATTCGATTCATCTTCGGCAAAACACCAGTAGTATGTTCGGTCAATGTGAGTTTTCCTACAGGTTATGGGGGTTTTCTCTGTTTATATCACAATTGTTGTTTTGGCTACGTCTTGTTTGTTCTTCTTCTTTCCGTGATTATGTCATATATTATTTAGTTTTGGTGACTTTTTCTCAAAGGGCTAAAAAATCAGCTCATGTTGTTGTTATAGGATAGAGATTTGGAGTCTTTCTCAGCGCCAGTGTAAGATTTGTTAAAAACGTAAAGTATTTTCCCGGTTCAGCTACGATCTCTCAAATTCTAGCTTGTCGTAAGTAAACACTTTAGTGCATTTATTTCGCGTCTGTAGTGTGATGTAAAGGTAAAAATTCGATCAAGTGAGCTTTTATTGAAATCATATCATACGACGCTTAAACGCCAAGCAATTTTTATAGTCAGTTTTCTCTAACGCTCTTTACTGCTTTCTTTCGCTTTTCTTAATAATCGCAAGAACACCATGGAGCAGTGAACTCTCTTTGAACATCGAAAAAAAAAAAAATCCTTTGCTTTTTCTTTACTATATAGAGTCTTCAAATAATGTTCCAGTTCCAGTTTAATTGTAAATAATATGTCAGTAAATTATTTAATATAGAGCGTACATATATATGTATGTAATGTAATGTAATGTAATTGTTGAACAATTCACTAACGTCTTAACGTGATAAAGCAATCAAAACAAATACGCTAAGAATTAAAAAAAAAAAAAAAAAAACTCTTTGAAAGCACTTTCTACTTCAGACATACGGCTGTAATCATGGTAATGCTTGCATACACATACACAAATTAGAGCAATTTTAGTGCAATAACCTGCAATACAACATGCAAAGGCAAAAGGATCATCTTGGCAGCATTATGCTATAACTATGGCACTTATTATTGTTAGTGTTATTGTTATAATAAAGCCACATTTTTTAAATACATGTGTGTACATGAATTTGCGCACATATATCGAAAACAAAGCATGCGGTGAAATATTAACAAACCCATACAAAGCACTGTTAACCAAAATCCATCGTCAACCAACTTCAACCGCATATTTCATGTATTTGTATACAAAGTATTCTATTGACAATAACAGCAGTCATATATATGGGAAAACACCAACACCAACATCAGCACCACCACCACGACGAGCACCATCATCGTCGTCGTCATCATCAGTACATACACAATTGCCGCTACTATTATTATTATTTAAAAAATTGGTTTTTTTTTTTTCTTCTTTTCCTTTTTTATGCGTTAAATGTCATCACATTCACCTACACTCCCATATTTACAACGAAGAGAACAACAACACACGCCCAACATTTGCCTAAAGTCATAAATCACGTGCTTATTTGTCTTTGCTTTGTCGTCACTACTGTTGTCTAAGGTTTTTTTTCCCTCTACACCTGTATAAACGATGTGTTAATATCTGCGAGTGTTTGTGTGCATATATCATATGTGTTATTCAAATAGTTGAGATTTATGAGTATTCCACACTTTAACTTTAACTTTGAATTCTCGTTTGTTTTCGTGTTCTTTGTAAGAGCAAAAAAAAAAAAAAAAAAAAAACGAATAAAACCCCACTTTTTATTTGCTTGGTTGGACTAAGTACAACTAAATACCGCACTAGTGCATGTAGTTGTAAGCATTTTGTATGCGGTTTGTGTTTTGAACAATTAAACAGAAAGTGTTCTGAAAATTAATTGAAATATTTTCAATGAGTATGAGTTCAAACTTTAATTGAATACGAAATTGATTTTCTTCAAAACAATAAGGCTGGATGCCATAAACGTTTGGCTTCATATGCAAAAAAAAAAAAACAAAAAAAAAAATGCTTTAGAAACAACTTTGCTCCTGATTAGTACAGGGTGTCCCAAAATTAACGCGGATATAGCGATTTAGCGCATCATCAACAGTGTAAAGATATTAACTGAAAAATGTAGGGAAATAAATCAATCAATCAATCAATAGACATTTGGGCCGATCTATAGCGCAAAATAGTGAAAGAAGTTTTCTAGGAATTCACAGACATCACAGACATCGATCCCCTAGATCAAGAACTAGACATTTCAAAAAGTTTTCCGCAGTATCTTCTCTCGAAATATTTGTATCTTCTCATGCTTATAAAGTTGTACTGATTTAAGAATTGAAGCCTAACGAGCATGTACAGCGGTCCAAGTTCATTGTGAATGGATCAATGAAACAATGGAACATTAAATGTGGATCACATTGTTCATAGCTATCGATATCGACTAAATTCGAGAAACTTTGCCGCTGTCGATAAAGTCTGCATTTTTCTTATTATCAACTGAAACACCTTGCGATCGTCAAATTACTATCGAGTAACATGTCAGCAAAAGTTTTATCAATCAACATAAGGTGCATAATTTTTAATTAAAAGGCGGTGACATCTATCAAAGTTACTGCTTGCATTAATTTTGGAATACCTTGTACATGTGTCTTCACAATTAACTCTTTTATCCCGTAAATTTTAACCATAGCACGTGATTTGATTCCTCAAGCAAAGGATTGTAAAAAATGTGTTATTATAGGCTACGTCACTTGTGGTACAAATTTATATTAAGTTTGTGCGAATGTATGTGACACTCAGAAGAATTTGAGATAGATCCACCTTTTACTTCTCGGTCTGTCCGTCTTGAATTTTTATGTTCAACCTATACATCGTAATTTTTGAGAGAATTTGATAAAATTTGAACACGTTTCGGCCCAAGGACGAAAGCTATTAAAAATGCTTCGAACTGACTACGCTCAACGAAGTGGTGCAAAGCATTTGATGGTGGGCCGTGATTCGCTACGATGTTTTAACAGTGTTTCAATAATAAAAATTTTTTCTGCTTTGTGTATGTAAAGCGAGAAAAAAAGACCTTATTTTTTTAGGTAACCAACTACTGACGGAGAGACAATCTTCCGGTTAAATATTTTTAACATCAGAAGATTGTTAAGTTTGTAAGGTTTTTTTGCTTTTCTTTTCCTTATTTGAATCATAACTGCGTGCAAAATGAAAAGAATATAATTTTCCATATGAGCATAGAAAGCGATTTGCTGTAACTTCTCGATCGGTATCTGTAAGTGACTTTTTTTTCTTTTTTTTAATGGCGGTACTTACGATCTCACTCTCGGCATCGGTGGATATATAAATGAGGGTCGATGAGTCCGTTTAATAGCTGGCAGCACTGGTAAATTACTTAACTGACTAGAATGATACATCAATGCCAAATGATTGGCGGGGCGATCATCACCAGTTAATTGCTGTTGGGACGAACTACCCGGCGATGATGGTCCCGAACCATTGCCATTATCATCGCCACCACCCCCGCATACGACACCAGTTAAATTTGATTCATCGATAGTAACACGATGCTGGGAGCCCGAATCGCGTAAGCGACCAGATAGCTTAGCAGGCGACACTGTAACTGTGTCCGTAGTTACTAACAAACTGTACGATGTTGTTGTTACTGGCGGCGGTGCCGATGGTGGTGGTGGTGATGAACGTCTCAAAATGCTCTCATCGCCACTGCTACTAGGAGCGCGAACATGACGCCCTTCTTGCAGTAAACTCGAACTGGTGTACGATGCTGGAACCGTAGGGGTAGGCACCGGGACCACACCATGTGAATGTGTATGATGATTCTGATGATGTGGATGTTGAAATTGATGTGGCAAATGATAATGATGATGACTGCTTATCTGATGACGCGCTACTGGGAATTTTTGCAACACTGTCACCTGCTGCTGTTGCTGCTGCTGCTGCTGCTGTTCGTCTTGATAAGAAATAGCAGTAGTAGTAGTGACAGTAGCCGAGACAGATGAAGATGTGGAGGGTAATGATTCGGTGATAGTGCTGCAATTTGAATTTGAGTGAGAAATTTTCATTACGAAATACATAAAAGTAAAAAATTAAAAATACACAAAAACAAAAGCACTTTGATGCCAAACTAAAAAAAAAAAAAAAAAAAAAAAGATTGTTATTATTATTGAAAATGCGCCCGATTATATCTACGTCCAACTTGTGCATTAAATTAATAACAAATGTTTTTTTCTTAAACATCACGCGTTACACAGACCTCACAGAAAAACACAAAAAAAAAAAAAGTACAGAAAAAAATACAGAAAAACATAAAGAGAGCCAGATTCTTTCAATTGAATAATTGAGCACAACGCCATGAAAGAAAACAAAGTTAAAGTCGGTGAATGTGAGGTGTATATGTGCAGGAATATGACGTACATGTTCAGTTCAAGTAAAAACTATTATCACATTAATATTAATATGATGTCACTTTACACATAAAGCGCAATCTTTAAATTAATATTTCCCCCGAGTATTTTTCGTATCTTTTGCTTATCTCTTCTCAACACTGCACATCATTGAGGTCTTCGTCTTTCTTTCTTTTTTTTTTTTTTTTGCATACTTTTGCTTTTTTTTACGCCGCACTTAGCTGCACTTAAATTATAGGTTAACTTCAGCTTAAAAAGGACTTTTTTCCAATGCAGTGCGCAAAGGTGTATTATATATATCATGTCGTTGTTTGCATCCTAACCTAACCTAAAAAGTGCGTATACGTATTAGGGTCGATTGAATTCCGTTTCATTTCTCGCCTACTGTATTATTAGTGCTCTTATGAACATGAAAATCTCAAGTCACTTGAGCCAATTTTATTATGAAATCACGACCCAAATAGTAATGCTTTGGATATCTAAGTATTATATAGTGTCACCAAGAAGGCAGAACTTTTCTTCAAGCTGCGTGAAAGAGGACCGTAAGGATTAAAGCCTTAAAATTTTGCACCACAATCTACTATAATCTATGATTCGGACAATTCCACCTTTAACGTTAAAGCCTACACACTCGTATATTTCGCAATTACTTTTTCTCCATATAATCCCAATACTTCATAAATGGCACACAATTTATGTTTGTATTTATTGTACATCCGCAAAGCACACTGCGGATGTCAAGTGGTTATTAAGTTTGAATGTAGGAGACCCTCTTTTTTCTGTGCATGTACATTATGAGAATATCATGCATACAGATACACTTAACAAAATAATAATAAATTTTTAGTTAATCCGATTGAAGGAAATAAGCAACAAATTTTTTCTTATTAGAAAGTAAAAATACATTATTCGATTATAGGAGAACTAATGATATTCGTCAAAACACCTGAATTCAGTATATATCTGAATGATAATTATTCAAGATGAAAGTGAGTCCGCTATCATTAATATCTTGATTCATGTATTGGACTTGGCGATGGCGATTTTGAAATGAAAGAACAACAGCTAACCTAACATTCGCAAGCAAATTATTTTAAGCTCTTTGGAATGGCGAACTCTGGCATAGGACATTTAATGTAATGATAGCATTTAAAATCTTGAACGTGCTGATGTGCTGGTGCGAAGCAAACCCCGCAAAGACTCCAATGTAGTGCAAATATATCGTCTTGTACAACGTAAGTATTATTACACAAAAATCCGGCATAGTAGCATATAATTACTGCTGCCACTATATGGGCTCCGCACATGGCACTACCAAGAGGCTATATACCATGTATCATCACGTAGAAATTTTACGTTTATAATTCCGTAATTGTAGCGTACACTTACCGTTAAAGTTCTTCGTAGAAGAATTTCGTTATTACTACTAACATAGCGTACATACCATTAATGCTACGATATTCGTTACTCTATTAAATATCGAATTCGGTTTCGTCCCTCCAGCTTGAGGTTTCTTATGAAGTCCGCCACATTCTTTGGTTCAGAGCACAATTGTTGTTCGAAGTAGTTGGAGAATTCAATTAATTTATCATAGATATTTTTTCTTTCTCTTGCTACATGGATATAATATAATGTAAAGTCTCCACTTTTCTCTCTCTCTCTCTCTCTCTTTCTCTCTTTTTCTTACCAATAAATACACTCTCATTACATAATATTTAGTTGAAATGATTTCATAGTAGCAAAGCTGTCGACCTATTATACAATAATAAAAGAATCTCTAGATGACATTCCTTCGAATAGCATTCGCTTTTAGCCTAATGCCAAAAAGAAAAAAACCAAGAAGAAAACTATTTATCTGAATCACGTAGCAGCAAACTCTGTAGACAATAATTGCAAAACGTCACTTTAGTTTTTCCAGTGCATTATTGTCTGGTTTTATTTTTTTTTTCTTTTTTTTTTTTAACGATAAATTTAACAATTTTAACTGTGTGTAAGCTTTAAACCAGCGAAACAGGTCATCAGTTAAAGTTCAAGTGTTTTTCCTCTTCTATGTTTGTTTTATACATTATTTGCTTGGCAAAGCAAAATGTAAATTATACGGATTAAATACCTATGAAAGCTTAACGTAAACTAAATCAAAAGTAGAACGCGCACAGAGTATCATACACATATATATTACCAATAAATTTAAAACTTTAGTGAAATGAAATAAAGATGAATTTATAAAAAAAAAAAGGAAAAAAAGAAAAAAACAAATGAGAAAATTATATTCAATTGTGACCGAGTCTTTCATACGCATGAGTGTTATTCTGAAAAAGAAACTAAATTTTCATAATCTATAGCATCGGGTGGGCGCGGTTAATTTTTTCTGTTTTCAGAATAAAAGTGCAAACGTAAAAGTAACCAGCAAAAAGAAAAGAACACAGCAGAAAAGAACAGCAGAAGAGTTCTCAATTTTTCTCAAAAATTCGGATAGGCGTGTAGGCGTTATAGGTGTGTCCTTTGAAAAGTTTCGGTCATTTTCTTTCAAATTCTTTTGCAAATTTGTAGTGGTGGTAGTTTCATTTTTTTGAACAGGAAAATGTTTTTAACGCAGATATTACACAGTTGGGCCGACGGACAGATGAACAGAAAAACAGACGAACATGCATATAAGTGCATTCCGAATTTGAAACTGGCCATCAATTTATATACCTTATGAGGTTTTGCAAGCTTGCTTCGCTTGCTTGCTTGCGCGTTGCGCGTTTAAGGGTGAAATTAATTCCACCATGGAGTGGAAGTGTTCAAAACTGCTCAAGCAATTGCATGATGCCAGGCATCGAAAATTAAACGTAAAATAATAATTTCTTGAGAAATGAAACTTTAAATGCAATCTTCCTCAGAATTACATTTTATATATGTATATATATACATATATATATATATATATATATATATATATATATATTCAGCCGATTGCTTTGAAACCTTCCAATCTCAAGTTTACGCTAAGGCAGAGTTATTGACTTACGACAACCACAAAGTAAAAGGTAAATTGTACCCATTTGTCCTGGGTGTCAAGATTTTATTTATCAATTTGAGCTTGTAGCACAAACTACAAGATATCTCGTAGCCAGCAATATTTTTATGCTTTCTCGTGCTTATTTAGAGACCGCTTTTATCGTTGTTTGGTAGAAACATATGTTTATACATATGGTCTACCAGTTATTGTGCGCAGAATACCATGTAAAATTTACCGATTACATGCCTGATCTTGGAAAGCTTATCTCAAAAAAAAAAAAAAAATTACAAATCGCTACTATTTACACATCATTTGTGGTACAAAGGTATAGGAAGTTTGTTGCGAATGGATGCAAAACCCGGAAAGGCGTCACATCATAGACCCCGCTTCTATTATGCTGGTCGATTCAGAATCAGTTTCTAAAGTACCTTTATCTCTAGATTCAAATTCAGAATCACTTTCTAATTTGATCTGAGTTTCTCTGTCTGTCTGTGTGTCTGTCCGTCTCGTGTTGTCGTGTTCAAGCAACAGTTCGCAATTTTTAAAATATTTTTATGGAATTTCGTACACAAATATGTTTTGGCCCAAGGACTAAGTCTATTCAAAATGATTCGGATCGGACAACTCTTTTGACCACCTTCCGCATAACGCACTATTTCAAAAAGTCATTGTATGGAAAAAAAGTGTAGTTTTTCAAATTTCTTGACAAAAGTCGCAAGATCCTTTGAAATTCTTAGTTTCTATGAAAAATTTGATCCGCCTAGGGCAAAACCTTCCATAAATAGTAAGGCCATCAGCAAAAGATTTTTTTTTTTTAATTTAATCCGGCTTAGTTAACCTCTCTTAAGATCGCATCACCTTTTTTTAATGTTATTGCTGAACTCGACTTGATATAAATATGTCTGTGTCCGTCTGTCCATGAATATGCTTTATTCAGGACGTAAATCGTAAATTTTACCTAGAGTTTTTTTTTTTTTCTCTTTTAATGCGACCAACCAGTCACGGGTGGTGGTCCTCTATACGTGCAATACGGTTACAGCCAGAAAGAAGTAAGGAAAGAGGAGAAAGAGAAAGGCACTCGGAGCCTAGTGGGTGTGCACATAATCGATAAATGTCACGGTTTTACCGACTAAGCACTCACTATAGCTACCACCAAAGAAAACTCTGCCGGACTGAGATTTGAATCTGTCAACACTAACTTGATAGTTGCGATTTTTACTCACGCGGCTAGTCAGGCGTACTTTAGGCCACGGATGAAACGTGTTGAAAAGGGATTAAAGAGGAATATTTGTACAGCCTCTCTTCTTATTTTTTTCAAAAAGACGGAAATTTCTCAACAAAAATCGCTGAGAAATAACATTTCGTAGTACATTAAATTGGAGCGAAAGACTTGAATCGAATGGACCAATATATATATTTTCTGGTCTCGGAAGTTAAGCAAACAATACTAACAAGGAGATCTAATTTTTAACGTTCCATGACAGAATTTGCTCCATAATAACATAAACGTTAATTGTATCAAGTTAAGTTTATTTTTTGAGCTCCACCCCATGCAGGCGTTTCTTATGCAACGTAAACCTTTACATAACAACAAAGTCTAATTTGTTGTACTTTATGACGAAAGTAGATGAAGAATAGTAATAAGATCTTTTAAGGAGAAAATTTAATTTTCCCTCTCATGAGAAGTAAGCTCTCCATCAACCTCAGTATTGCATCGGATTCGAGAACTTGAACTTGAAGCAATAACTCGGCAGACAATTTTATAAAAGGATTTGCATTTGTATTCATTCGAAATTCAATTGGTACAACACCCTATATATGCCTATAAGATCCTATAAGTAACGTAATAACCCATTCGGCCAACGTACTTTCTATATATATTTCAAGCGATTGATAGAAAATATTTTCTAAAAGACTGTTTTCTTAGTCCTTCTCATTGACTCTGTCGTTTTTTTTTTTCGCTTTTAAATAAAACAATAATAATTCGCACATTCACATATTGCATATGTTTAGAGAAATTAAGTGAGGAAAATATATTCTTTTTTTCACTGCTTAGTAAAACAAAAGGATCGCTTTTTGCTTATATATGGCATTTTCGCAGCCCGCAGAACTTGGGAAACTGAAATGTAATTATATCATCATAATAACATATTATAATTTTTAATTTTTGAGATAGTGTAAGCGCATCGCTATAGCCCTAGTGGTGGCTTAAAAGCTACTTGAGAGATATTTCTTCCTACACGCGCGCAAATGTCTACTAATGCACATGAAATTAATAGTGAAGTGCAAAATACATGATAATAGTATTTGTGCGAATGAGACGCACACTCACCCATGCATGCACCCAACATGATAACGTAGCAGACACAAGGAAGAGAGACTAAAGGAATACATATCTGATATTTAACTGTAACTGTGTGCTTTTGTTAAAAGGGTTTGAGTGGCGATGGTAGAAAATTATCTTTTTCTTCTTTTTTTTTTTTTCTCAAATATTCGTTTCCTGGCTATGATAAAATGCTTGAATTGATGCACAGACGAAATGTCTGTAAGTTCAGTCACCGATATAATTAACAATTACAGCTACCAGACAGTAAGTTAAAATCAAACGCTATCACGCCAACAACATTTTGTTGCTTTACATACCAAAATGGAAAAAAAGAAAATGCACCGAATATAATGCGCGCTATATCAAAGTTATTATAATATCCTATGCGAGGAGCATACGAAGTCTATTTTTGCATATAAGCGTGACTTAAAGCGTGAATCAAATTTTCTTAACACCATAAGATCTTACGAGATCAAAAAATTTTAAACTATTTTGAAAAATTTATATAAAAACTCGATAAATTTTACAATTTTCACTTTTAGCTTTCCATTGAACCTAATGTACCCTATGTACCCTAAAGGTGTTTCAAGTTCAAACTAAAACTACAATTCTTGAATGTCCTAATGAATGTTCTGTCCCCGACGGATCAGTAGTCTAGGACCTGCAAATCATTTAATTTATAATTACTAAAACTCGATTCACATACCAAGCGATGGGTTAATTTTAAATTTTTTACGCGACCCAAAGGCAGTTCAATGTTTTTCTTTTTTTCTTCATTCAGCGTATGTCCCCTATCCGTGTAATACAGTGACGGTCAGTGACAAAACGCGAAAGGTAGAGATAGGTAGGCGGCTGCAACCTTGTGGCCGTGTTATCCCTTAACCAAGTTAGTATTCGCTATAGCTACTCTACCTCACTTAACAATTTTACCCGCGAGCACTCATCACTCATGCGGATTATAATAAACGAAGAGATTGGAATGAATCCCTAAAAATTGCTTGATATTTACTCTTCTAAGTTAGACATGTTAACAATTTACGACAATGTCAAAATGATATCAGCATCAGCATCAGCATCAATACAATATTAAAAAAATTAATTTAAAATTCAGAGTTTTGTTCTCCGAATATCATTTAGTTTTCATAACTTGGGTTTTTTTTTTTTTTTTATTATAAGCCTTTATGTCAAATCTATGTCAAGATTTTTCTAGTTGTCTGTGCTTCTTACTGACAAATGTATTTAGGAATTGCCGCAATTTTTGTTTGTTATTCCATCAGTACAAACCTTCATAAACTTCATTTACTCTCTGATAGTCTTTCGTGCAAGTTCGTGTCAATCGATAGTTTTTCTTGCCTGCAAAATATTGACGATAATGTTTTGAAAATTTCCACCTTTTTGCTAATCATCGGATTTAAAAAAGTTAACTGAATTGTAACTTTCTTCCGATCTTATTAGTTGAGGTATAGATATTACTTTACGGCTGCTATCTGTGTTGAGATTCTGTAAACAAAATGACAAAAAAAGTAGAACTCGATTCATTGTTGCCCGATATAAAAATATTTGCGAAACTGAGAAACGGAAAAAACAAATTAAATGATTGGGATGTCGAAAATGCTAAAACGCAAGAGACGGCGGCGTCAATTTTTGAATTCTCAAAACTATCCAGCGAAATATTTTTCGATCGTAAAATTGCTGTTAAGTAACATATTGAAATTCATCCACCTGAGGTCAGTGGTCGCGGGTTCAAATCTGAACTGCAATAGACTTCTCTTCAGTCGTAGCTGTAGTGAGTGCTTGGCCGATGTAGGCATAACACTTATCGATTGGGTATACACCCACTAGGCTGCGGCCATACACTCTGTGTTTCTTTATCTGTCCTCTTTTTTTGTTGACAATCACCGTGCTATACGAATGATGCAGGAAAAATCATGCAAATTAAAGTCGAGTTTACTCGATATCGGTAAATATAAACCAGCCCATGGTTTGCATTATCATAATTTGACTTTTCCTCTAAAAACAGAACACAGGATATTGTTAAAATGAGTGCAGTTGATGTGAATTTAAACTGCAACTGGTGCAACAATGTTTTAAAAAAATTTCTTCCTAGTAGCTTAGCACTACCCAGTAAAAGTGGCATAAATCGCTACAAAGTATTGTGCACAAACAACTGCAGCTTTGTTTCTAGTTGGTCGCGACATTTCCTTAAATAAGAAGAAGAAACCTTCCGGACAACCTAATGTTATGCAGTTTTACAACAATCACAGTGGAAATGCAAAAACTTGAAGTCATTCATATATCATATCACTCGATGCGAATATCAGAGCTGATAGGGGAAAAAGTATGCACTCATACGACATATGAATGGTAACATTTTACATTGTCGAAAGAAAAAATGCGTATTGTATCGAATGTTAAATAACGTTAACCACTTAGCTGAAAGCATATCTTACTTAAACTTGGGTATCAAAACTTACTGAACACCGACCGACTAGAAAGCTTACGACAATGTAAACCTAATTGATCTGATATCTCCGACACAGCCACGGAACAGTATATGATTCTCACACAGCTTTTTGATATGCAGCTTATCATGTATTCTATTCTCGTAATGCATCCTTTCATCCCTATATCTACAAGAGGTTGTAAAGCAAGTGATAGGCCATCGTATACGAAGGGCGGCTCAATCAGAGCCATCATTAGACTTACATGCATTTTGTGTTCTGTGATGAAGTTTTTAAAATTGTATTTAAAAAAAAAAAGGGATGGCCCAAAGTGCATTTGTATTGACAAATTGGAGCACGTGTATAGCGATTCGAACCTTCTAATCTTTGCGCTGTGGAAAAAAAAGCTTGCCTCACTTATCCTTGATCTTTTCCAGTTTTCATTTCTCGCAAGGATAGGGCTGATGTACATCAATAAGCCACCTATGCTCATAGCCTAATAGGAAAGAAATGCGACTATTAAGTCACGTTCAGCTCTCCATGCGACAGACCGCACTTTAATTGGTCGATCGGTAAGTCATAACACTTATCGATCAGGTGCATACACCTACCCATCTGCGACCACACACTAACCCTTTTTTCATTTCATTTCCTTCTCCTTTTTTCTGACGATTGCCCTTTTTACACAAATATAATGAACAAATATAATGAACATTTTCTGAGTGATTTATCCTAAAAAAACCAAAAACAAAGAAAAGTTCGCTAACTTTTCTTAGTAACTATGTAAACACTATTTAGCGGATGCTTGTCAAATGAATAAATATGTGCAGTCAAATGCGAAGCATCTGCGTGTTAAAATTGCATCATAGATAAAAGAAAACATAAAAAAACAGAAAACGGGATAAAGGCCGCTTCTAATGAGATAAGCATTAGTGATCGAAATATCGCGGTATACAAGCCGCAGTAAATCAAAGCGCAATGTACACAGAATGATTGCAGTGTTCCAGGGGAATTTTGGAAATGTTTTCCTGCATTCGACGGCCAATCACAGGAAATGTATATGGCAAAAGTCGATTGCTACCGGGGAGTGTAAGCAATCACGATGTATCCAAAGGCGTACACTTCCATCAAGCGATATTGATATGTTTGGCAAAAGGTAGGTGCAAAAGTAACGTCAGGGTTCTTATGCCGTATGACAACAATTTTCAAAAGTTTAACTCAATCGAATATCTCTTTGAAAATGTTCGACAAAAACTTAATAATCTCGAGCAATTTCAGTAGAGATTGATTACCAGTAATGAAAAATGAATAAATTGTACAACAACAAAGCTTACAATCTTTGATAGCAATAAAAACGCTAGATAGCAAGGTAGCCCCCCATTCTCCTGGCTGATAAATGCAGTTTTTCTAACCTAATAATAAAATAAATATAATAATAGATGAATAACCAAAAGTCCTTAATAGAAAGCGTGCCAAGCATCATCATCTTGAAAATATCAAATGGAAGAACGTCAGTCATTTTTTCCTCTCAGTCTCAGTAGAATTCACTGTACAAGGGTATATAAGTTTCAAAAGCCTGCGAAAATCATACATTCGCTGCTACATTCGTTATATAAACCAAAAAAAAAAAGATATATAGCTGGAGGATAAGGATGTTCTTGGGAATAGAAAATGATACATATAATGTCATATTAGAACGTAGCTCAGCATTTTTTTTAAACATCTATTAATATTAAATTACTTTAATGAAATGAATGAGAATTTCAGGGAATTTTGAAAACTTCAATTATAATGTTGACTTAAGCTTACGTAAATATCTTCACGAATACATCCTGAAATTGTGCGATGAAATTAAATTAATTTGTGCTCTTTTTTTGTTTTTAAATTTACAAAAAATTTAAATAAACTTTATTTTTTGTTAAATACCTCGTACCTTATCTGCTGAATACACTGTCTTTAGAAAAGCACAGAATGAAGAAAAAGACAAATAATCGCAAAAATAGAAACAAACATTGTACAAAAAGATTTTCGTTGTTGTATATCCATAAACACACAGCACACAGCACACAGCACACAGCACACAGTGCACACCATACATTTTATGCATAAAAATCATGTAATTTGGATTTTTATCACCATACGAAATGTATGCACAGAGATGAAGTCATTTCCATATTCTTATTTATTTGTGTGTGTGTGTTTGTGTGTTTGTGTTTTTTCGTAAGATTTAGTTTTGCGAATTTGAATTTAACAAGGCTGCTACAGCCTGACGGCTACTGCTGCTGCTGCTGCTGCTGCTTATGGATGGAGTTGCTTTTCACTATACCGCACTTATATGCCTTTTAAGCTACCACTAGACTTTTCCATTGCAGTTGTTATTTCGGCATTTTATTTTATTTTTTCTATTTTTTGTTTTTTTTTTTGTTTTTTTTATTTTTTCAAGTTAACATTTTGTATTTGCAATACATAGATATACACAAACACCGCACATGTACTTGGAAAACAAATAAGAAAAATCATAATTATTCTGTACTTTTTATGGTTTGTAATTGTGTGCTACTCTGCATCATTTTTTCTGCTCTTTTCTCTCTTCTTTTTTTTTTTTTTTTTACTTTATTTTGAATTTCTTTTCAAAGGGCAAAAAAACATTTTCTGCATCGAGAGGCAGAAAAAAACCATAGAAAAAAAAAAAAAACCAAAATCTAGGCGAGTAGGCAAAAAGTTTAATGAACTAGGAGTACAAATAGAAAACAATTTCTATGTAATCTTTAGTGAGAATTTAAAAAAGAAATAAAAAAAACAAAATAATATTCAAGAAAATTTAAAATAATGCAAAAATTTAAACGTAGGGACAATAGATGCTCTTAAAGAGCATCCACAATATATTCAAAAACTTCGCTATGCAATATTTACTTCATGGCGTTTGATAAATGACATAGTGTGTGTATGAATAATATTTAGATCATGGCGTATGAGTATCTTGTAATACAAATTAAGTTATGCGTTACATTAAATCCGCAAAAGATTTTTCTTCACATCTATAAGAGAGATTTCTTCAATTAGCTTTACATTTATAATTAGAGATTGAGTGAGTGAGAGAGTGAGAGAGTGAGAGAGAGAGAGAGAGAGAGAGATACAGATTTATATGTACAAAAGCACGAATTGCGAAATTACTTTATAAGAATTTCGATCTATGAAGGACGCACAAATAAGAATAACTAATAGGTAAGGAATTTGTAATCCACTGTGAAAGATGAAACTAAATTTAAAATATTGGGTGGGGACATTTGATTTTTTTTAAAAAAAAGTCAGAAAGCGGAGATATGCTTAGTTTAAGTTACATTGCAGGCGTCTCCTTCACCGATTACACCACATTTTGAATGTCGACCCGCGCCCAAGAATTTCCAATGTTAAAAGGCACAGGAAAAGGGAAGAAAAAGAAAGAAAGAATATTACGCATACGCACAGACGGTCATACTTAACTTGATCCAGAATCTTATACTAATACTTTGTAGGGTATGCGAAACCATATTCTAGTTGTTGCAAGCAAATGACAAAATCATTATATTCGGTGATAGGTATAAAACGTGAGCCCATCTTGACTAGTTCTATATCCTACATACATTCGTGCGAGCTACACTTGAGTTACAATTGGTATAAGTTCTAATGTAATGAGTGAGAGAGGGGGTAGAGAGAGCGTGCTCCTTCGTACCCAATGATGAAGAGAGAACTGACCGTAATCGTAATGAATCCTCTATACGTTGGAGAAATGCCAATACTTGCGAATTTATAGGATATGAGAAAACTACTTATTAATCACTTATTGAATATTTTTTATTCGCATTAAAAACATATTTCACATAAATGGAATTTTCTCAGCAAGATTTACGCACACACATGCCACTTTCAAATAAACAAAATTCTATTTGTATACAATAATTACAGATTAGACTTGATTTTTCTTGCAAAAAGCAGCCGGAAACCGAGCTTACTTATCCTTCATCACCTTTCACTTTTGCATCACAATGCACAACAACGCCTACCAGTGGCTTCTTCTAATGATTTCTAATTCCAAAATTTCAATTCCCTAAGTCTGCACCAGTTAAGATTTCATTGGGTGCCAGGTCTGGCAGATCTGGAATATCGACGCAGCAAACGTTTTCCGACAAACCAATAATCAGAAATGGATTGCATGGAATGGAAAGCTCCATAAAGAAAAGTAATTAATTTATTAATTCACATTGCTTCTGTTCTGGATCTGTTAAAGATTTCGACATTGCCTCATTCAAGGCAACAGGGTGAAGTGACTTTTTAATTGAAATCTTAGGGTCTAGAACGTTAGTTAACAATAACCCGAAAGGAAAAGACTATGTTTTGAACTTATGTTCCCAAGATATTAAGGAGTAATTTAAAATTCTTTAGGGAGTGAGGAAAATAGATGCTAGCTCTGGTTTTTGCCTTCTGCATCACATAATTTTTTTATTTTCCTTTTTTCTCCTTCTAGTTCTTTTTGAAGAATATTGCCACCACATTAGTAGCTTCTTTTCATTAATTTAGTTAGCGAATAGCGGATTATACCATTTTACAAATGCTAAGACTTAAGAAACCGACAACTCCACCACATGAGCTTTAACATGCCCTATTAGATCGAGTAAGGAAAACATAGAACGCTTTATATGGATTTCATGTCGATGAGCCCCTTTAAGCCGACTTAAATTCCAATGGCTTTCAATAACTAATAATAAGAGGATTTAAGTTTTGTGATATGTTTTAAAAAACTCCCCCTCAGGGTGTACCTACGTCATATGAACTAAATTTATTCAAGTCACCTTTTTTTTTTTGCTGCATCAAAGAGTACACAAGTTTCTATTAAAGCTAAATAGAAATGTTTACAATTGGAACGAAATCGTTTTAAATATATGTAATAAAAAGCAGAAAAATTGTGCCAACACATCTTCTCATCTTTTCAATACAATCGACGTTAAAAACAGAAAAGAATAACATTACAAATTGAACTGTTTGTTGTTATTGTAAACAAGGTGGATATATACAATTGTGCTTACCAGGCCATGGTAAGGTAAATGAAGAGAAAAACTTGCAGACGCCCACATACCCACACGCATCTATATATATATATATGTATATACATATACGCAGAGTTATGAAAACAGGATACACAGAATGCCTGAAGCTATAGCATACCTATATTGCATTCACACACACACAGCACAGCGTATAAGTGCGAAGATGCACTTACATACACACATGCCGCGCATACACACATAGCATAATCTATATAAACTTTTATATTCTTACACTTTGTCTTGATTGTGCTGATTGTAATATGGAAAGACAGAAAGGGAGAGAGAGAGAGAGAAAGAGAAAGAGAAAGACTGAGAGGGAGATAAAGAGAGACGGAAATAAAGGGAGAAAGGCCAGAGAGGGAAAGAGAAAAAAAAGCTGTACAATTGCAAACAGATCCTAGCTATAAGTTTAAAAAACTAGGTCAAAACTTTAAGATTATTTCATGGTGATATGCTTGCCTATGCAAGCCCCCTAGCATGCAATTGTTATTTGTAATTCTATCGGAATAAAAAGTTTTTTTCTTTTTCTTTTGAATGTAATGCTGTTAAAATCAAGACTGAATTTCTGAAATTAAATGCTTTTTTTCTCTGCACTACTTATTATTTATTTTAATGAAGGCCACGTATACGAAAAAGAATCGTTTGGTTTCATCTCCTCCTATCATCGTAAGAAAAAGCGAAGCATAAAATGTAAAGGTAAAAACTTCGCTTGGTTTTAATTGAACTAACAATAATTTCCAGCAGATATTTGCCAGTCACGAAAAGCAAAATGAAAGCTTTCCTCATAGGAAAATGAAGCTAAAGTGAGTTTTATTGCATTTTTTGCAAGACACAGCCATATTCTTCGCATCGGACCCATAAAGTGCACAATTCGCATTTAGGTTTACAAAATGCATATGTTCTTCAAAGAATTGCTTGCACTACGAATGTATAAAATGAGCCATGAAGTTCATAGTAAGTGATGGAAGTAAATGCAACCAACTTTAAAAACTAGGGAAATAAAGAAAAATTTATAAGCGTATGGCCATCACAAACATACGAATTACTTGAAAGAAATAGCTTTTAGAGACACTCTGTACTCGTCGTCTTATTTATTATAATTTATTTTTTTACGAACAAAAATGTTTTTAACGAATTACTCCAATAAAATAATTCAAAAACAGAAGAGAATTCCCTATAGCAGAAATAACTTTGAAAAACTGGATCTAGTTTTTTATTTACTATGTTGATTACAATTAAGTAATCGGAGATATTCTTCATTGGCAAATGGTGCAAATTAAAAGGGTATAAATCAAATACTGTGCATGTAGAGAGTGCGAGTTATATATAAGGTATACTTAATCAATATGAGATCATGTACATACATGTACTTAAATATCTGTCTGTATGGAATCTAACAACTTGCACAAAGACGCGTGAAAGAATCTATTATACTATGCCTGTCGAGGGAGAGCTTAAGACAAGAAACGTAGTTAGAAGTATGGGTTGCTTTGAGTTTGCTTCATACTGAGATTGAAAAGGGTAGGCTCTTATCTTCATAAAAAATTATTCACAGTTCTGTTGAATTTCATCGCCTCTGGTGAGTTCCTCGCGGCATTAGGTGTCACTCACGGCAACCACTTAGCACTCTATCCTCAGTGATTTAGCTCTGCCATATCTCAATCCACGCTGACGGTATTAAACTGTTTTTTTCCGTTTACCTGCAAATCCCACATTTCTCTCCTTTAATCTGATTTATATAACTTGGTTGCGCGTTGTTCAGTAAAAAGCAAAATGCAAGAATCTTTCATCTTTCAAAGAGAAAATCATTTACTACCAAGTATTTCGCCGATTCACAAAAAATGGGAAAATATATTCATTCATTGACTTTAGGTCTTTATTCGACGAAAGACTCCATTTTAATTTGCGTTATACTTAAGATACACGCAGTTATACAAAAAGATCTACAACTCATATGTCACGTGACCTTGGTGTGGCCAATACTTGGATATTTCCCTTTCCACAGATTTTATGTGCATTCAACAGGATCCATTCAAAAACATATCCTGTTCCATGCTCTTAGGGTGTAGGCGTACTTGTTGCCTTGACTCCTGACGCAATAGATTGGTTACTGGCATTAGAGAAACGTAGATCTAACCTTAGTATTTCTCTCTTAGTTAATTAAGTGAATAAATGGTACCATTGTTGACTGGCCACAGTTACAGTTGACGAGGTCAAGTTCAATGCTCCTAATCGCTTCTGTAGGAACTTTACATTTACAAAACTTAGCTAATACAGATATAATTATGAGATTTTCAGTCCATTTAGAATCGTATGTAAAAATCTGAAAGATATCTATAACTTAATCTCAATATCGAATTCTTTAGATTCACACTTTGCCTATGGCGTAGTTAAATTAATTTTTACTCTTGAAATCTTCTATCTATGATTCACAAATTGAACTGAATATATGTATGCAGCTTTCATTGATTTCATCTAAACAGTAATTCATCCAAGGATTTTTAAGAGTTACCGGTCGTACATTTGTCAAAGCACACACACATATACGACACGCATAGATCTTATCACTCAATGAGTTTCCGATCTAATTGGCCATTTCTTTACCGTTTCATTATTCAAAAGAATTTCTAAAGCTACAAAAAATTCATTGTTAATCTTTGGTCGTTTCTCAACACATTCAATGAATATTATCATGTGCATCTCAAAGTACGGCCACCATAATCTTCCCAATCGACTGTTGACTTCTTCTTCGCTTTCGATGCCAATCGCGGCTTGCTGTTCACTCCCGCTAGTTGCCGAATTAACTCTGGAGTGATAAATCTACCTTTTATCCATTGTCACATATCGAATGAAAAAACCTAAACTAAACAACACTGTCACGTTGTTGTTGTTGTCGGTCAAAAGTGAACAAACGCGACACTGCACTTTCTCGTGGATAAATGTTCAGGCAAAAGGGCAAATAGTCTAGGGTGTCAGCCATCTCACCACTCACAAGTTTAGTTTTCGGTTTTACAAAACGATTTAGTGCACTTGTTTTATGGAACAGCTGCCAGATTCGGGCGACCACAGCGTTCAGCATTGCGGATGTCCGTACGACTTTGTTTAAAATTGGCAAAGCACCCACAAATTTATTATTTCGACAGACCGGTGTCGCCATAACACCTTTCAAGCTAATGCTGATTGTGAGTACTTTCTTTTCTTGTCAAACAACAACAAATTAATAGACGAAATTCAGAATTTTGTATTATTTTGAAAATCACTAAAATAACTGTAGCTTATAAACTAATTATCAAAATGTCATGAAATGTAAACACGTATGGTTTTAAGGCTCGCAGGAATCGTATGGATCTGTGAATAGCGTTGCCACATATTTGTCAGACCAGGGACTAATCGAGTGATGTACTACGATGGAGATCCGTTGTCCCATATCAAGCCTAGTTAGTGTATTTTTTAAATATGAAAAAAAAAACGATACGTTCCCGACCAATGTAAAAAGATGTCAGAAACATCCAGAAATACATAGTGTGTAGAGAAAGAAAACTGACTATAAGCCAAAGTTCGATTTTGAACAATGCTTTATATTGCATTTGATGCTAAGCGCACTATATGCATTCTTCAGATGCTCGATTTAATAAAACACGTTGTACGACGATATTGGTTTGGTAGCGATGCAACCGTCGAAAAGTTTTCCCACTTCTTCAACATTTCGTAACCGCCTACCAGCCAAGTCATACTTCTTCGGTATGAACAAGTGGTATTCAGAAGGCGATATGTCTGGTGAGTTGGTTGTAACAGAGCTGCCTATTCGAGCTACAATGGTGTGTCCTGGACAACTCTTGCAACAAGTGGCCAAAATGGCATTTTCAGTCAATGCAAGTGGCAGTCATTTTAGCCATTATTGCTTATCTTTTTTGCCACAATACATCGTTTACATTGTGGAATTGACATCGGTAGACATCTGTTGTAACAGGTTCATTCGATTTCAGCGGCTCGTAATACGCTACACCCTGCTGATTACACCATATGCACAGCAAAACTTTATGGCCATGAATACTCCACTTCGGTCTCGATGTGGATGGCTCTCCTGGACTAATCCCTGAGTTCCAGCGCTTCGTATTGTCGTGGCGGGTCCAGTTTTAATCACCAGTCTCAATACGCCACAGAAAATTCTTCTTGTTTTTTTGCCTGGCAACCAATGAAGCCGCCATGTCGGAACGGTTCAAAATGGCATTTTCAGTCAATTTGCGACGTAGCCGGTTTCCGTTCTCTTTTTGGAACTCTCCGATCGCATGTAGATGTCTAGACACAGTTGATATGTCAACTGCTAAGCTGTTGGAAAATTCTTTGAAAGTTTCAGCTGAGTTTTCGTCCAATAAGTCTTGCAATTCATTGTCTCCGAACTTTTTTGTCCTCCAAGCCGTTCCTTGCCATTTACATCAAAATCACTATTTCTCAACTATTGAAAGCAAAAGCGACTATTGGGATATGATAAATTTAGCATCACCGTAAGCTTCTAAAAGTGTTGAATGGGCTTGGGCAAGAGGATTCTTCAATTAACAAGCGAACGTAATGAATGTCGAAAATGCATTTTTCAACGTTCGAAGATTAGCGCCTGTATACACTGAATCACTGAATAATACCAAATGGAAAACTGGTATTTTATGCATCGAATTTAACCGTTATGTCTACTGGTATTTCATATTACTTTATCATTTTGACTTGTAGAAGTTGCTGGTCAAAATTTGAATGAAAGTCCTAATAGTTTCCCTTGCAATTCATTGAATTCTCTAAACAATTTTCTATAATTTATATAAAATTACCTATTACTCTCTCCCTCTCTCTCTCTCTTTTTCTTTCCCTCCTTTTCTCTATATTTCTCTATATTCTCTTATTTACTTATAATCTTTCCTAATTATTTTGGTTTTCCTCCACGAGTTTTCTTGTAAAATACTTTTTCCCTCTAAGACTTTACTTAATCACACATACATGGGCAGGCATGGCAGGCAAGCAAAGCCACATGTTTCTTATTTTCACTAAATTAATTTCAATGTATACCATTAACACATGCACATGCATGGTGATAAGAGGGTGCTTTGATTTCAATAACTCCAAGTTTTACCACAAATAAGTTTTAGTTATGCACAATCAATTCCAATTTACAGCAACGCAGAGGAGTACGAGCAGCCTATATCGGCACGTATCCGCCTGCTGCTGACGATTGCAGCTTGTATATGTTTGCATATATAACGTGTGTGGATGAGAAATGTAAAACTCACAAGCGCATAAAATTGAAATAATTAAAAGTGAAGAAAATTATCTCAAATATGTGGAAAATTTCAAATCATCATCATTAACTCATAAAGTATTTACTATTACGATTACAAAGTTAATGTATGTTTATATATATATGCATGTGCTCTTATTATTATTATTATTATTATTATTATTATTATTATTATTATTATTATTATAATTGACATTACACGTACGGTTAGTTGTCAAAAAAGCAAACGAGCAGATTTAAGCGAACCACACATCTACATGCATCATCCATACGAATGTATAAAGAGAAAACAGAAAAAACAAAAACAAAAAAAAACATAAAAATACAATCTACACAACATCGTATGATTTATTCAATTAAGAATTTCATATTCAGAAGCAACTTAATTTCAGTTTCAATTTCCATTTGAAATTTATGTCCTTTCTGATATTGTTTTTATTACGGCTGTCATTGCTGTACGGTGCACTTAATTGAAATGTATGCTTATTTATGTAAATCATTTAAATTACATACAATAAAAACACTTAAATGCTTTTAAATCTTACTAAACGCGAAAAAAAAAAAAAAAAAAATGTGCTGGATTTTGTGATGAGGGGGACCGAGTTGGCAAACTATTCCCCTGGCCATTACACTCGGCAACAGCAAGCAATTTTTTTTTTTGTTTTCGCTGATTTTCGACTTAAGTCAGAGATTCACATACTTATTTAAATATTGTATGAAATTTATACATGCATGTTGTTCGAAGCAAGTCGCGCTCAATAGCCACTTACAATAACAGCTGATAATCCTTTTAGATTGAAAGGTCTTAAGGATTTTCTTGTTTTTTGTTTGCTCTCGTCTCTCGTGCATTAACCCATCGTTTTTTTTTTTTGCTTTAATGAAAGAAAACTAAGGTCTGGTTAGAATCATGAAATTAAAGATAGAAAATGATGTCGACTTTATACATAAAAATAATTCCCCTTACTTTTACAAAATAAAATAAATCAGAATGAAATCAGAAAATCAGTATATCGTTGTAGACATTTGAACCTTAAACGAAAGAGTTCTTAAGTACAGCAAATATTTTTGAAAATTTTTAAAGAAAAGTTCGCGGAGAGAATGCAAAGTTTAGTATAGAAGAAGCAAATAGGTTTCCTAGAGCCAAAAATTTTTGATGAAATCGGAGAAAACTTTTTGAAAGAACTCAATTCATTGGAGGAATTAATATTAATAACAATCATTAACTGTTTCTTTATCGTTAATAGGAAGCAGTAGAGTAAGGATTCCTTAAAGAATATGAAAGTTAAGGTCGATAAAAAATTACACACTGAATTGTATTCGAAATGGGACTTAAGTATCTCTTCTGTTCAAGGACAAATTAAAATATTCCCGATTATTTGTCTCATCCCTAGAGAAATGTTAATTGTACTTTAAGCAGCGAATTTTTACTTAGCCTTGAAGAGGGCTCGAAACTAATTCTTCGGAAACAATAAGTATCGTATAATTCAAGCCCTGATCGTCGACTACCAATACAATGACAAATATTAATTTGCTTTGAGAAACTCTGACTAAGTTAATATTAGTCAATTTAAACTTTTTTTTAATTTATTTATTACGTGTACCATGGTTGGCTATTTGCGGGTAAATGGAAAATTAAGCAAAACCTCAAAACACTTACAGTTATTTCGTAATTTATGATATATGCATATTTAGACCTTGACATTAAATCTGATAATAAATGCAACATTTTTTCTAAAATATATTTAATTAAATTTTTCTTTAAAAAAAAAAAAGGGCGAGACAAGACCATTTCGTGCATTTCGTTTGCACTTCAGTGGGACACGATCCACTATTACATACCCTACATCGCTTCGCTTAATACAATTACCGATATAAGATCTTATCTTGGAAGTGGTCGAAAACTGTTTTGAATAGGCCTTGTCCTTGAACCACCACATGTCAGTACACGGGATTTCGTCAAAATTTCTCAAATATTACGATCTGTAGGTTATGTAGAAGACAATAAGGCAGAGAGGCGGATAGAGAAACTTGGATTTAAAAATGGTTTCGAAATCGATTGCTTTAATAAACGGGGGATCTCTCTCAACTTTTTCTGGTTGGTGCACACATCCGCAATAAATTTAATATATTTTTGGTACCATAAGTCGCGTAAGGTATAATAATGATAGACACTGACCGACAAAATTCTTTGTATTTTATGATATTGGATAATATAAATATATTATCGAACAGTACTTATAATGCTAGCGAAAAATATAACGGTTTTTCTTATACCTAAATGGATTTGCTTTCTTTTCAAAATTAATAACTTATTTTAATCGTTGATTAAAGGGGACTTCTGGGGATATTTCACTTTTATTAGCTTGTTTTTAATTATGAGAACAAAATACTTATCAGTTTTATGAAGTGGTATTTGATAAGAATGTATGTCGTCACAATATAATTTTTGTGATCAATAGTACTTATGTTCTTGTCATTGGACTGAACAATTTCTATCCGCATTAGGACTTTTACTTTTCCAATTTGAGCAGTGTATCTGTTACCATAAACTAAAATGAGCTTTTTAGAAATACTACTACTTCCTCTTATGCTCTGGAGGCTATAGTTTCATTCGAAAGACACATATTCAATAAATATATATAATCCGCTTATAATATGAAATTCATACTATTAGGTTAGCGTAGTATGCTCTAGCCATCATGCCATTTATTGGGGAAATTTCAAGTGAATAAAATGGACTTACACCACTTTCAAAACAACACGTATTTTGCACTAGCGTAGCTATAGCTAAAACTTCCATCTTCCAAATATTAGGTAATCTGTAGTATTTTGATCACAAATTGTTTACCGAAAATAAAGATCATATCAAGTTTTAACATATCACTCAATAAGTTCGTCGCATTATTAATAGCTAAACAATTTTTTAGGCAAAATTCGACTTTATTCGTTAACATAAAGTCCTTCAAGAGTAATTGCATTGATTTCAATGCTTCTCTAACGTTTCTACGCCTTTCTTATCGAACGGTTTGTTTAACTCCTTAAAATACGCTTCCGTGTCGCCGATCGTCTCTTCAATAGGGCCATACATCTTTATTTTGCTCTTCTTCTGCCTTTTGCAAATTTATTTAAGTTATTTTTATACATGATACGAGAAGATGAGAGAGACCAGCATTTCCATACGACTATTCCCCCCCCCCTCCCCTTCACTTAATATCAAAAAAGAGATTCGAGAAAATAGGGGTTGACTTGCGGCGCGGTGCATTGTCTTGATGCAAGAGGATCTTTTCCTCCTTCATTTTTCGTTTTTTTTCCTCACCCAAGCGAAACAATGATCCTATGCAATATTGATTATTGATCCTTGGTCCCTTTTAGAAGAGAGCTTTCTCATAGGTAGAAAATGCTCATGCAAACCGGTACATGCACTGATTTCTCAGCCAACTCACGCAATTTCGCTTCTCAGTCTTACAAAGCGATTTTGTGCACTTTCTTATTTTTTCCTCAGCATATCGTTTCCACTTCTTCATTGTTTTTCTTAAGGAAAATAATCTATATAATTTTCGCATAAAAAAGCAATACTTTATCAAAACAGGAAAGGCAGATTTTTCTATATATATAATAACTTTACCTTCTACACTAAAGGTAGGAATGTGATGAAATTGTGACACAATTCGTTTAAAGGTTGCTATTATCCGGGATCCATAAATTGCTACATATGTGCCAAAGAGAGGAGACTGATCCAACGATGTGCTATCTATAATCATCATTATCTTCATTTCATTTTTTCAAAAATGGACTTGCCCCACTTTCCAAATAAACGGCTAGTTTAGTTGCTATGTAAGTAATTTACGAAAAGTAATGAAAACTATATAAACAAAAGTTTCATTCCAACGAGTTTTTTGTTACTTCGTCAACAAACAATAAGAGCAAAAAAAACTCTTGAGACAAAACATACGGTCGGTTCTAAGTTACTGGCTTTTGGTCAGGACAATATTTGTGAAGAGTGACAAGTTTACTCACATTGACTTTACGGTAGACAAGTGTACATATATATATATATATATATATATATATACATATATACAAAGCCACAGGGATATATAATATATAGGCGAAGGAAGATTCGCATAAAAGAGATAAGAAATTTGTATAATTTTTGTGCTCTGTATATTTATCATCTAAACATGAAATCAATTTTAAATGTGTTTTAAAGGAATGCATTTATACATGAGTCCGAAGTACCCATGCTATATATACATATTGTTTATTGATGTGTATCATATATGAATATAGAAAATACGAAATATGAAATATGAAATAGGAAGTTGGAAATAGGAAATATAAGTAGAACAGCAGACGCATATACTTATTTGGAGATTTTGTTTGTTTGCCTTCTGTTTCCCGCACGTATTCCTTTACGTTAACTTAATGCATTTTTCTTTCAATTTTGTATTTATTTTTTTATCAGGGTTAATGCTCCTTCAGTTCTCTTCTTGTTTTTTTTTTTTTTTTCTTCTCACTTACAAAGCTGTTGCACTTATTTAAAAATTCAAACGGTATTTCAGCGACCTCTGCGCTCGCTTTACTGGCTGTGAGGCAAGCAAGCACCTTTGTCTGCTTGCATACATACATAAATTAATCCATCAACGAACACGCATACACGCACGAATACATGGTGCATATATATATATATGTGCATATACATATACATATATATATATCTACATATCCATACAACATGTGAACATATTTGCTTAAACGCCGTAAGATTCTTTTAATTATTTTTACGCCAGAGGAAATGTTGTTTTTATTATTACTATGCATGTATATATATATATATATATATATATATATATGCACATATATATATATATATGCACATATATATATATATATATATATGTGTTAGTTTGTAGGACTTAACATCAGTCGGGTCTCCTTAGAGACAGATGCACATATTTATAATGTACAATACATTGTTACGAAAACTGAATGTACACGCGTACAACAAACGTATATAAAACATTAATGAAAGGATATAGAAGTAGAATGTTTTTTTTTTTTAAATTTAAATATATAAATAAAAATACATATAAGCAACCACTTAGCTTGCAGCTCCTGTACGAACCTTAAACACCCGCTACCTGCAATTTAAGATAATTTATAGAACTATGGATGACTCGGTCGTTCGATCAGGACCACATTTTCAAAAAATAAAACCATATCAACATCTATGATCGGAACAATACCTAATAGCCTATTATGAGCGGCTGGATGATGGAAACTTGATTCGTATCCATCAACTAAGGAAATTTATGGCAATTAATCGATTTCTATATTGGGTTTTTGTAAACTTTTCAATGCCAAACAAATAAATGGACGGCCAAAAAAAAAGCTTATAATCACATGAACTCACAATCTTGCCTAATAGGTCGCCTAATACCAACTTTTATATATGACACGACGAGACAACAAACTAAATATACCGCCATTGTTCGATTTGAAAGAGATTTTAAATACCCGATTACATGATGAATAAGAAAATCACATTGCAAGAAGGATAGAATATATCGTCTACTTCTTTACTTAATTTTATTTTTATTAAACAAAACAAAAACAAAAAAAAAACAAGACAACAATTTAGCAATTTCTTGCTCTAATGTTATTTTATACAAATAAAAATAATGCCACTAAGAAGATTTCAGTGGTCTCTAGAAGCACTCTAGATGGCAAATCTATTCGTTCACATAGGATTCAGAATTTTTTGCACATTTGTTCTCCTCTGCTGAATAGAAATTTGCTTAGATGATAAACTGAAATAAAAGTAAAAAGTTATAAAAATTTCTTATATGCTTTATGCAAGTTTCGTGTGTTCGTGTGTGTGTGTGTGTGTGTGTGTGTGTAATATCTCGAATTATTCATCAAAAACTTCGTAAAGCATCAATCCTTATAAAATGTTGAGGTGATTTATCCTCCTCCATATATATTATGTGCCCATCCACTTGCTACTTGTTTCTAGAGCGCTTATAATTGCAAAAATTGAAACCCAAAACTTAGACTCGGCCACAAATTAAGTTTAAAAAATGGCAACACTTTACGCCTATACTAGGTAGAAATCTATACCTTATAATTGAAAGCAAATATTAACTGAAGACTCGTTATCAATGATTAACGCCAGCACGCTTAGTGCGAAATAGTCTCGCGTAGCCAACTAATAGGCTTACCTGCCCGCCTGCTTTTTAAATCACAATCGAAAAATAGTTATAGTTTTGTTTGTAGAAAAATATATAGTTTTGTTTGTTCGATTTTTGTGATTGGTTTTGTGATTGGCTTTGATGGACTTTATAGCCGATCTTTAACAAATATTTTCAACCAATAAAACTGAAAACGAGCCATCGGGTCGCACAAATTCAAACCAAATTACATAATTCACTAAAGCATATTATTGCGAAGCCAAGTGACTTAATGGTACGGCCAAGTAAATGATATACAAAAATATATTTTTTTTCTTTTGTTTTGCAAGAGATTTGCGAATGCGCTGTCAGTTTATTGTTCAATAATTGAATTGAAAAAGAATTTTGAAACGTCTCAACAAATATGCAGACATGTATGAGAAATCGGTTTCGTGGGCATATTCAACAAAGTAACCCCTTCCATTCGCACAGTTATTGCATTATCCCTTAAGGTCATAGATTCAGCGCGAATATGCTATGCCGTGCTTACGATTCGCCTCAAAGTGAACATAATTTTTATATTAATTTTTCAGTCAAAATTCATATGAGAACTACGGTGCGTATGACTTACATATAAATACTCTTACAAAAGTTTCTGTGTACTGTCTGGCGTCCATCCATCTCACTACATATCGTTAATCTATTTGCATTTTATTTATTAGTGAAATTTTTGCTTGAAAATCTATTAACGGTTCAAGGAGAATTTTTGTTTTTTTTATGGCTTAATAAATGCTTTCCTGAACCTTCTACTATATAATCGAGAATATTCAGGGCTTAAGTTTTTATAAATAAATTTTCATGCGGTTTTCTTTAATCACTTTTACTTCAATTTCAGACAAAATGCACGAGTCGGTCTTGGACAAATGCGCCAAAGGATGAATTTCCGAACAAAACATTTTCGAGGATAGAGAATGATAAGAGTACATTTCAACTCACACACAGAGCGCACCCTCCTTATAGATTAAAATAGAATATGCAAATATTTATTGTCACTATTTATGAGTATGAAATAAAATGCTATCCACCAGTTGTGCGGACGGGTTATGTTAAGTTTTGTGCGGATGGTTGTAATGTCCATAAGGACTTACTCAAGTCCTCCAGATTCACTTCCACTTTTCCAAGATCCACTTTTCATTATATCTATCGATTTAAAATCATTTTCTGATTCCGAATTCTGAAAGCACAAACTATAGGCCGCAATTTTTTTGATGAATTTTTCTACAATGACGTGTTTTGGCCCAAAGAGAAACACTATTGAAATATGAAAATATTGAATATTTTTCGACCATTCCATGTAAGGCCTTATTTTGATAGGTCATTATAAGAAAATATATTATATTTCTTAGAATATCGCGAAAAAAATCACTTGAAAACTTTGAAGCCGATGGGACAATTTTCTGAACCCCTTGTCATATAGCCGTTTCTACGGAAACTGTATCTTCATTTGCAATATCAAGTTGTGCGCAACAACTTTGATTGCTTTTTTCGAATTTTCGCAATCGGACATAAGTTCACCATAAACATTATACAGACCGAAAAAGAGGCAGACAGGCAGAGAAACGCGCTTAAATGGGTTCAGAATTTAATCCGAATCAAGAGTATGTATGAATTTTATGAGGTCTCTGAAGCTGCCTTCTCGGTGTTGCAAACGTTCTGACAGAATGGAAATGAGCCGTATTTTAAAACTTTACACGCCTGCTTTTGAAAGCGGGATTTTTTTTAAATCCTACATACGCAATTCCCATAGTTTATATAATTTTTTATTTCATTTGCTCTTCTGTCTCTCTGAAACTTTCAATCGATATATCTCCCTACCAAACCAAGGATTTAAAGAAACGATGATTTCACGGCGCGAAAAAGTAAGAGAATTAAAATTTTTTAGAACTGATGACGACACTAAATTTTTCAATAAATAATAAAATTTTTGGTGGTCGCTTGTAAGAAAATGGAATTTGGAATAGCAATCAACGGTATAATATCTAGCATAATAAAATGGTACAGCAGAACCTATCACATTAGAAGAAGCCTTCCCTGATGAACAGAGTGCAAAGCAATACTGAAAAATTATACGTGGAAATCGTTGCAACTTCTTTAAGGGCCAAAAATTATTCACAGCTAATGGCTTCTTTACCATGGAAAGGAGAAAGAGGGAAGATGAGCTCTGGTATAGTCGCTAAAGGAATCTTCCTAAATTGACGATGTAAGTTACACAGAAATATTTATACCAATTGCAAGAGATGAAGTCACATGACATGAAGTATAACCAACGCTCGTTTGCATAGTGAGCTAATCCTGGCCGTGCACATGATCCAGTCGGAAATGTTTGTCGAGGAAGGTTTCAATAACTGTGTTTTAAGCTGACGAAGTCTTTTAATGGATTAAAGCAACCAAATTGGTTTTCGCCAGTGTGAAGGTGAACTTTATATTTAATCAATAAAATTAAAAAAACAATTGCCGGCACAAGTTGAAATGATAGACACAAGAATTTATCTTCAGTACTTTTCAACCGTGGAAGTGTAACAAGTCGTAGGACTGATTGCAAGACACCAACTGGTATGTAACGCCAGTAAATGTGAGAACGTAACAGAGACCAAATGTGCCAGTCTTTGATATGGTCGCTTATGTTCTTCATATGCAAAGTAATCTAAGCGTATAAGGAATCACATGAAAAACAAAGGTGTGTAACGGACAGTATGCTAAGGTATTCGAATGCAACGTTAAAATCTAACAAGTCAAGGACAAACAAGTTGCAGGTTACATATATGCTGACTGAATGACTGACTGACTCCAAGAATCGAAAATGGTGTGTTGAAAATGCATTTTCCTTAGCGAGAGGAATCCAAGAAACAGAATCCAGCATAAGCAAGCACACAAGCGAAAGGACGCTACATACACGTGAAAAGCATTTGGAATTCGCTGAAGCAATTGTGCTAAACAGCGATAATATAAGTTCCATAAACTTTATAACTTCAACCACATCTGTCACAAGGAGTCGGTATATTGATATTCGTTACAACTGTGTTAGGTATACCTGTAAACGATATGAAATTGGGCTAACATTGCAACAGCACCTGGAACATGGTCGTTGATCTCTTTAGAAGAAACTTATCAAAAGTTAGTTATGAAAAATTTATGAATTTATTAAATTTATCTTAGCCTAAACGAATGTATATATACATATTTGTATATATGTCAACTCGTTGAGAAGAGGGGTTGACTTATCTGCATTCTTGTGTGCACATTATTAAAAAACTTATTCATTCCTTTACGCAACTTTTTCTTGTGTTGAACTATAAATATTTTATAATACAAGACAAATGCACATTTGGACAAATATTATATATAAATATAACGTACGACGCTACAAAACTTTACAAACGTTATTTATGCAATCAACACAATCTGGATTACGTACGAGCCTTAACTGATTCAATGGGAATTTTTTATGTTGATACGATTTCTCTTCGTCTTCAACTTAAGCAGTCCCTTATCACTAGATCGGTCGACATCTTGCACATATCTATTTCTATCATTGAAGCTAATCTTTAATCTTAGTCTTTGTGGAACCGCTACTGTCCAAAGAATGAAACACAAACATTTAAAGATACGAGTTTAAAAGATGGATTTAATCTGCTTAGATACCGCGCCCACAATATAGAAAGAATTCAAACAACTTCGGGAAAGCCTTGTCATTTTTTGATCCCGTACTCGCGTGAACATATTTCCGAAAATTTATAAGAAAAATGTTCCCAGCATCATCGGCATGCTTAGTCCAAAAATTATCTCCATCGATTCACTAATAACTTCACAATTCACGATATCATTTTAGTTTCAATTTATTTCCAAGACAGATAGGAAATGAAGTAGAAGTATATGTCATCGGTATCCCCGACTAGCGATGACATATTCTGCCGTATAAAATTTCATCATGGATTCGATCTCCGAGAAAACATTCAATTTAAAAGTTAGCCGAACACGAACAAGAAACTTGAAGAACTAAAAGAATACCTAGACGTCATTTCCATTAAACCGGGAAAAATTCTCAAATCGCAACGTTTTGAATCTTTAATATCCAAAGTCAATAAAGTAGAAATGCAATCGATATCTTGCCTTAAAGATCGAACAAGGCTGTGCCTGTAATTTATTGCATTTATTTCGTAGAGTTCCCTCCAGTTTTGGCGGACAGTTACGGCTAATCACAAGCTAAAGCCGATTGCTGCTTGAAGATCTTTTAGGCAAAGACTTTTACGTAGTCTAGGTTGTGTCATGTCCCAATGCGATGCGGGACACATCAAATCGTGGAATCTTGTGAATGAATAAGACTACAATCACACTGCACAACAATCTGCGACCAAAGAATTCTTCTTTTTTTAATTTTCAGTTTCGTTCAATTCGATAGATGTCGGGCGTTCAAGGGAAACCGGAGATTATGGAAACATTTCAGGATTAAGGAATATTTCAAATGTAATAGAAGCTCGTGTTTGCGATCACGCTAATACAAAAAAGGTCACCTGAAGCTAGTAACCTTGAGCTGAAGCTTATGCCTAAGAAAAGTTAATGAATTTTATGGTCAGAAATTTAGAACGCTATAGAAGACAAGATAAATAAAAAATTGAAAATTTTCATCTAAGATGTATAGTTTTTGTAACAATTCCTTTAATTAATTAATTAGATTGTAATTCTTGTTTAATTTTTCGTCCATTTGCTTATATAGACAAACGTAAGATAATATATATATACATGTACATGTGTGTGTACATGTGTGTGTGCGCGTGTGCGTGTAGTACAACGTTATATATTAACAAATAAAAGAGAGAAAAAATAAACAAAATCTCGTACTCAACATCAAGAACATTTACTCTGACCTGAGAAAGGATTTCTTTAGCAGTCAACACCTGAGGAAGCACAATGTTAACATTAAGTTTTTCTACGTGTAAAACTGCACTCTAAGGAGTGTTAAAGTGTTTAGAACATAATTAATTTATATACATTTTCTTTATTCACGTTGTTTAGTTAATGAAGACCAAAATAGACAACGGGGCACAGGACATGAGTGCTACGGTTTATTCATTTTGATTTAACTGAATGCGACGGCTGTGCATGCATATAAGTAACTAAAACGAAACGACTAAGGTGACTTCTACAACTGCCTAATTAACTCGGGAGGAAAGGAAGAAAAAAACCAACATGATGAAAATGCTAATGATAATGGCAATGATGATGATGATGATGATGATGATGATGATGATAATGACAATAATGTCGACATTAGTAACGTTGACGTTAATGAGACGAAAAGCTTGTACAGGCTTTTGCGGAAATTCTAATGTGAAATTGAAAGAAAATACTTTTTACTCTGAATTTAACTGTCGACAGCTTGTGGAATCACTTTACGTTAGATAAAAGAGTGTTCGGGGTGTAAGCAGTGGAAGTACATATACAGTAAAGGATGTACAAAAAAAAGCAAAATTAGAAGCAAATAAGGAATGGTCTGCGAAGGAATTTAAAGAGTTAAGCCGAGAAACAAAATTGACTTAGCCTTTGTGAGGGTCGCCAATAGTTAATTCAGGAGATCACCATACTTTTGCTACATCGTCCCATCAAAAACACCGAATATCATTTTAGAGACGTGGCTATATGTATTTGTATTGTATGTATATGTATTTTTCATGTTTGCATTAACATGAATGCTAATGTAAATGCCTGAGCTTAGACGAAATTTCTTTGCGTTTAGTGTTCAGATAACGCAACAACTTTTCATCAACTATCAGAACATAAGGCAAACAGCTTCTCTTTGATGTTTACTCATACTGGAAGGGGTCTGAGAGTCACACGCAGTTCATACGCCAACCAATTGCCATAATTTAAGCTCAATCATGATTAATCGTTTGCAAATTGCTAGCTGGTCGGTTGTCGGTACTTGAAGAGGTTAACATGAACATCATCTATCATCCATGGATTTTTTTTGTGATTTTTTTCTTCAATTTTTTTTTTTTTTTTTCTGTTCCAAATGCAACATACATGGCACTGTAAAATCACTTTTTTCACTTTCGCCTAAACCATTTCGTTCGTTCTCACTTGAATGGATCAAAAAAATATACTCACGTCCCAAAATTTCCATTCTTGTAGTGAAATTCTTGCTCTTCGAATCAAATTTGTACATTTGCAAAATAATAGTACTCCGAAAATAACCTGCCATGTAAGCGTAAGAATCGCATTAAATAGTTATAACATAGCAAATATGCTAATATTGCGCGTACATACATAGGTTTCCGCACGCGAACGCGACATGCGAGATTATGTACTGAGTTGAGACAATTTTCTTTAATGTCAGATTTTTTAACCATGAGGACGCAAAATTGATCGCAATTGACTAGCTAATGCATCAACAGTTAATAACAACTCTTATGATTTTCATCTGCCTTATTAAAGGGTGAAGATAAAGTTTCCCAATTACAAAACTCAAAAATTTGTAACGGAGTGCCGATAAAGTACATCTACCCGTGATCAGGATTGATCAGCGACCTTATAAGTGTATATTTAGAGAGAAGGCATCAATACTCCGTCTGCGGTCCAACTGTCCATTTGTCCATCCATACATCTATCTGCTATTTGTAAAAATTGTGGGAGCAACAATCAAGTTTTAAAAGGAACGCGTATTCATCTGCACGCGCACGCAAGATAAGCAAACAAGTGCACCTTAGTAAAACTCTTTAGCAGGACTACCCAAAAGTTTTCTGTAATGATGATTCTCGTGCGCCAAACGAACTCCCTGCAATTATGAACATCTTCTCAGATTTTATATAACGGTTTAAACATTTGGTACCAAATATGTGTCGCGACAACCAAGCGAGGGTTTGGCGGATTCAAATCAAAGCCTGATTTTGGCCACACTCGTAACTCTAGTAGCTGGTCAATAGGTAAAGAAATAACATTCACCGGGTATGTACACATCCACTGGTCTGCGGCTAGTCCCTATCCCTTTCCCGCCCCGCATTTCTTTCAGGCGACCACCACCATATTACACGCGCAGGACGCATGCCCTCAAAGATTAGTCATATTAAAAAAGAACAACAAAGAAAGAACATGAAGGAGACAGCATTTCAATGTCTCGTGATAAGGTGAAAATCGAAATTAAACCTGTATGATGTGTACTCTATATCCAACAAACAAATTCTGGTTATTTCCAGAAGATTTTAAATATAATTACGAGCCGTTGTTCGACATTAGAGAGATATTCCTGAAAATGTTTTGCTGCATATTTGGAGAGGGCATATATGGGAGATATTAGTGATGATGAATCTTGAACATAGCAATGAAGCTAGATATGTCTAATAGCTTTCCGAGTCTTTTAAGGCATATCAAGAAAACTGATTTAGAGAAATGCCTCTGAAAGTTGTTCTAATTCCT
This sequence comes from Glossina pallidipes, assembly GCA_000688715.1. Taxonomy (NCBI): domain Eukaryota; kingdom Metazoa; phylum Arthropoda; class Insecta; order Diptera; family Glossinidae; genus Glossina; species Glossina pallidipes. The sequence goes on along the minus strand of KK499773.1, from coordinate 2,423,105 downwards.
GTTGTACGTTATAGTCTTTCAATATTTGTCCGATAACTATGCACGACAATCACTAGCGATAACATGGCTTTTTGTTTTTGTGATCGTAATTAAAGTTTTGGTTTTGTTTTATATGCGCATGTTTCACAGTAAATCGTAACTTAGGGAAGAGATTTGTAGCAAAGATATGCAAACCAAGAAAGATGTGGACTGTCTTGGTAGGCTGGCTATCTTCACTTCGGTAAATTTTTCACGTCAGTTTAGAACGACGAAATATTATTACTTGAAATTTGCAGTTGTTTTGTTGCAAATGGTCGAAGAAGTGGTCAAAGTTGAAACATTTTCACTGACTTTCGTCCTTAGGTGAAAACATGTCGGCCTACCACATTTCCATAACGCATCTTAGAAATTTCCAATCTTTAAGTTGAACGCAAGAATACCAGACAGACAGATGGACGAACAAGCAGAAAATCTTAGTTTATAATAAAAGCTGGGCCTGTCCCAAGGTCTTTTGAGTGTTACATACATCGGCACATACTTAATATAACTTTGTAGCAGAACTTTTGTAGAATATAATAATAGTAAACACTACTACAATGACAGATCTATGCACACGAAAGTTAAGATTTTCATTCAAACGAAACGATTGAATTGAAAAATGAATTATCTTTAAGTAAAAAGTCGGTGACATTCTCTTGCAACGCAAAGTGTCTTCTTTCTTACACTTAAATACCCAACAAAATTGCTTCGAGCTTTCAAGAAAACATACGGTATTCTGAGTTCTACTTAAGCTTTTATCAAATATATTATTTATTTTATTTATTTTTGCATATAATTCGTATAGAATTCAAGTCACATACACTTGACAGAAATACGTGAGAATGCAATTGTATTTTGTTTGAAATACAAATAGCAACGCACACGATATGTTCTCTGTGCATAATATATATTATGGTGAAGACTCTTTAAAACATACTGTTGCTTCTTTGTTAAACGTAGGCACATACATACATACATACATACATACCTACATATATAGAGACCGTGAATACATTTTTTTTTTATATTTGTAGCCATTTACAAACATTTATGTTTATGCTGAAACTTACATAAATATTATATCTGTTGCATTTGTTGTATTTAAGTTTGTTTCTTCTTTTTTTTTTGTTATCTTGTTGTGACATTGAGTCTTCTAAGCATACAAGAGACTCAAGTATTATTATTATTTTTTTTTTATTTTCTTTTTTTGTATTTTGTTGAAATTTTGCCAACAAATTCTTTACACAATCATCGTATGCAACAAGGTTATCAACCTAGGATACAGTTCTCTCTCCATGCTATTTTATTTTTATTTTTTTTCCCTTTAATTCTCATTCGTTTCCACAAAGAGCAGAAAAACATGCTGAAAAGTATGCTTCATTAAGTAGCGCATATAACATGGAAACGAGATGTACATATATATTCTTTTCTATATGTTTTCAGATATTTTTAAGTATCCTCCCGTTGTAACCAACAAATAAATATGTGAATATAACATACTTATGTACATGTGCACGTTTATATAAACGTATTTATATCCTATTTGATAATTTGTTGCTACATCCACTTATAACTTATACGGCATACACTAACTTGTCATCCTTTCTATAGGCATAATTTTGTTTTTGTACATTATCTTTTACACATGAAATCCTTCAAAAGAGTTTGATTTCTATTCAACCATTTTTGCGATTTATTTAAAGCATCAATTGACATTTGCAAATATTTATTAAAACAAGCAAAAAAAAAAAAAAAAAGAAGGGATTACGATATTGATAAAAGGCTTACTATCCATGATGTTGTTTTTATTCACTACCAACTATTGAGAGGATGCATTAAACTTCTTATTGCATTGGTAATATCAAAATTTGCTCTATATGCAGTTCAGATATGTAGATAAAGTACCTGTTATTAGGCAGCATGTCATTGTACGTTACGTTGAATTAATTATTTCAAAGTGCATTTCTATACACTCGTTGAGCATCATCTTACAGTTAAAAAGTTCAAAATTTTCTTTTGCCACCAGTTCAATGGCAACTACGAAACGGAGTAGTTCATGAATGAAAAGAAAACTTGTCACACTATTACTCTAATCTCGTCTGAGATGAAAGAGACTCATTACTCAACTGCATGATACACGACTTTTTTCTTTTTGTTTTAAGTATGGACCGGAAATCACGATGCCGATCAAAAAGAAATGGGGATAGAAAAAGAGATGTGAAGGAATACCGTTACCGATTGAGAGCCCGCAGACATTGTCTTAGAATTCGCGGCTCTAATCCACTTGTCTATTCGTTGCAAATTTCTTCACAGTGAATCCAATTTCGAAATGAAAATTGAAGTTGGAACGTATGGAAATCGATATAATCTCGCATCAATACTTGGAAAAATCTCTTCACATATATACTTATAATTCTCTTATTGCCAATTAGGTTGAAAAAGATGACGACGGTTTTGAGGAAATGTAGTTAATAAAAGGAGAAAATATTCCTTTGAAACATTGTCGTCTAATCATCACTCTATCTGCCCGCCTTTTTATCATATTTTTAATCTCAAGCATTTCTCTATGTTTCTATAATCCGCTTATGATTGATTAACAAACCTGAGACAGCCCAGCAAGGTTCGGTTAAATGTAGACAGAATTCAAATCAAGATCGAAACTTTGGACAAACCACCATTTCTGTCTCCATATAATTTTAATTTCATTCATGAGATTCTTAGGCTTACTTTTCATGGAAAACTTTATAGGGAATTGAGTTGAAAAAAAAACAGATCAATATGATCCAAATTTAGTACAATGGATATACTTTGACATACACCCTACTACTAAATACACTCTACTACAATACTAAATACATGCAACTACATCTTGTTGCCACAGAAATAAGTAAGAAAATTATATTCGGTCGTGACCGAATCTTTTACACCTGTTACCGTTATCCTAAAAAAGACAAAAAAACGAACTAAACCTCTAAATCTCTATAATATTGTATGGTCGTGGGTGGTTTTTCTAGTTTCAAAATAAAGGGAAATGGAAGTTTATACCGCATGTATTGCAATTTATGAGTAACGAGCAAAAAAACATGGAAAGCAAAAGAATTCTCAATGCTTTTCCCGTAGGCGTGTGAAAGTTACAGGCGTACGAGAGAATGTTTACCACAGATACTACACACGTGAGCAGACAGACAGATGAACATGCTTAATTACATTCCAAATATGAAAATGGCTAAGAATTTATATACCCTAGGGGGGTGCTTGAAGCTTACTTCTGTGCTTTCTAAAGTTGTTAACAAAAAATTGAATTTTGATACACTGTAATATTCGCTAGGCGTAATCAACTTTTCCCATTTTTGTAATACGCCTCATAGAATACACGTTGAATACAAGTTTTTTATCTGCTGTAGATTATGAGCAGTGACCAGAACCCCAATTCTTTACTCCTTTAGAAAAACAAAGGTGTTCTCGGTCTACGGTGTACTGTGATAGCTTCGTTTTTATGGCCAGGGGAGTGTTAACAATAGACATTACATAACTGGACACACGGACACGGTTGTATCGATTCAGAATGTGAAGTTGATCAAGAATATGCACGTTTTGTAGGGTCTCTGAAGCTTCCTTCTGAACGTTGCATAGGTTTCGATGAAATGAATATACCTCTCATCCCTCGTTCTTTCCTACAAGAAGATTTACATGAAAGGGACGATCAACAAATTTCAACGACTTTTAGTTAGGATAGTTAGAAATGGCAAGAATTGTCCTCAGAAAGCGTCTTGTTCAAAATAATGCATTATATTCGGCGTTGTTGTAAAAATGTTCGAATCCAATTCGTTGAATCAAACTCTATCAAATAATTGCGGAAAGTGCGCTTTGTAGACCGACAAAAAAATTAACAGAATTACTGCGGATGACGTGCTTATAATCGATTCAAAGAATGATTCTTAGCGAATTATTATAATAATAAAATGTAGGTGTGTCTGACATACTTCGCGGTGTTCGTGTAAACTTAAGACACCCTTTTACGTGTCAGTGGTGTAGGGTAACAACAAGGACATTGTGGAATGTCAAAAAATCTCCTAAAAGCGTACATAATTTTCTTACTTAGTCATGCTTGTCATACTTTCATTCATTTCATTAATATTCAAATTAGACATATTCGCACAACCGCTTAGTTACTAATGCTTTGTGCAAAGAAAGTTGTGTGAATGTGTTATAGAATATATTTCTATTGATATTTGTAAGAATCTACCAAATCTATTCAAATAAAATCAATCGAATGCTTTCGCATAAACCGAGATTAGCATAATTTTCGTAAACATAATGCTTCTTTACATTCATCATGTGCATCAGAACAAACATCAGTCTCAGTGTCAATATGTAGTCGAGCAATGTTTTGAATGTGATTAAATTTTTCAAGTATTACTTTCTCAAGAATTTCCTCAATTTCGTTCTTGTTCGAAAGAGAGTCAGCCCTTTCATCTCAAGCACACATTTTTGCAGCTTCATTCCACTCTTACACAATATGCAAGTCGCTAATCGAAAAAGCGCTGATTTCACATACTTTCCAGCACACTTCAATGACTTAAGTTTTAATAGATTGTTGCAAAAAAAACTTTTAAGTTCTACAAAACAATAAATTGCCTCTTATATCTGTATCTATATCTCTATCTATCCTAATGTAATCGGTGCTCGAGGGTGCTTCGAATCGCAGTAGGGTGATGGGATGAGAGCCGCTTGAAAAGCTTCTTACTTGGAGTGTTATGTAAGAATACCTCTCTCCCACTATCTCTATCTATATCACTCTATCTCGAGTGCGATGATGGTGATATTATATAAGATATCATTTATTAAGAGAGCTAACTCATCAGCCTTTTTATTTATTTATTTACTTACATCTATGCCCTACACCACTTGCAGTACAAGGGTATATTACGATGACGAGAAGAACGTCTTTCCACAGAATCACTTCCTAAGCTTGTTTGTCCACCTGTCCGTCTTAGTATCTTTTGCTTAACCTATAGCTCACAAATTTTCCGATATTCTGATGAAATTTGATACAACGACATGTTTTGACCCAAGGAAGAACGCTATTGAAAATGGTTCTCATCGGATTAGTTTTTCGATTACTTTACTTATAATGCCTAATTTCGAAATGTCGTTATATGAATAACTAACTGTATTAAGCGAAACGCTACATCAATTAATGGACAGAGCTCGGGAAGGAATATCTTTTATCTTTTTCCTGCTACAAAACAAGATTCAACGTAAAACCATACCACTTTTAAGTTAGCTAAGTAAAGGCTAAAGTAATTAGAGACCGTTACTAAATAAACATAACTTAAAGTCGAGTTTGAATAAAAATTTAAACAAAGTAACCAACTTTTGAAATAATATCAGAGGTAGCATTACAATAAATAAAATCAATTCAAATATCGGATATACAGAACGACGTATAGAGCAATAAGTGGACGAATGAATTACAGGCTGGATCGATGGACGGGCGGTCGCAATCATCTGCAACTAATGACTGGACGAAAACATAGATGAGATATTAGGCAAACAAACAAACAAGGTATAGGAACAAGTGAATTTACGGACGAATGGACAGTTGTGTAGTGATGATGGAAGATAACCGAAGAAATGAATGGGACGAGAAATGCAAGGGAAGACCGTGGACCAAAAGCGAAAAGCAGGCGATGCGAAAATCAGAGAGGTTTACTAAAGCACAGAAAATTTTAAAAGAAACAATGAATAGAGTTACAGTCAGACATATAAACACCGAAGAGACGGGAAATGACAAATGAATAAAAGAAAACCCAAATAGATGCCTGAACACACAAACTTATAAACGATCAATAAGTAAAATATATATTATGTATATGTTACATTTTATGACAAATTAGTTTCATACGATTTTAATCCCTTAACAAGAATTAATAAAATTTATAATCAGCTTGATATTGTTTCGAGCCAATTTGAAATTGAAAATTTAAAGAAATGTTCGCAATCTCTGCAATGACACAATACGCACAATTTAACATGAATTTAATTTAAATACATTTGAGATCATAAAAAGTCTTCATATCCTTTATATATCCACATTTCCGCTTGGTATTAAAATAAGTCAACAGCAATATAAAGAAAAGCATTTCCATAACAACCTCTATTTTCTATCAATAAAAATGTTGTACATTTCTCTGATTTCAATTTTACCCCATTTTGAATGCCTTTTACAAGATTCCATAGTTTGCACAACACGAACGCAATCTCTATACATCGTTGTCAACGTCAGTAGAATTTGCTTTTATTAAAATAAAACAACATTTTACGAAAAGAACACCTAAGGTATACATATCATTACCAACATCATCACCATCATCATCATCATAATCATCATTATCAATGTCATCGAATTTATCTAATCTAAATATATGTATGTATGTGTCCATATAAAACTGTTTAACATTATATCTGTATAGACATAAGTAAATAGCCCTTTTTATGGTTAAAAGGCATGGGAACATAAGTAGATTTTGTGTAAATTTGAAAATATTCGATTTCGAAACTTAAAAGTCGCAGTAATGTGAAAAGATATTTACTTATAATTTCAATTGTAAAACTTTCTAAATTCTTTTGAATTCCTAACACACACACACTCACAATTTATATAGAGAATAAATCGTATTAAAAATCAAAATATGAGTTCAGACAAATCGCTGATTTCTTCAAGGATTGAATTTAAGGACTTAATTCAATAGATCATGCAACGAGAGAGAGAGAGACAGAGCAAGTAGGGAACATTTTATTTAGATATTTAGTAATCTAAAATCTACTAAGCTTAAAAGAAGAGACAGCGATAAATCTAAAGCAACGGATATCCTGAGAGCTCAATACTTTATCTTACCTGATATGTACATCCCTCGAAACGCATAAAAATCCATACCGAAGACAACGTAAAAAATACATAATATGCAGACTTATGAATACTATGAGTAACGAAATTCACTTCACGATTTTCGCCTCACTGCCGGTTCTAGAATCCACTTGCAATTGGAAGAAAAGGAAAAAAAAAAAAAGAACAGATACCTTTTCATTTTTTAAATCACGACCTAAACTTGTACTTGGAAAAAATGTCTACTGAGAAATGTGCTGTGTGTATTGTATCGCATAATGACTATTAGTATTCAGAAATATGTGCGTATGTGTTAACGCATATGTAAAGGCAGGTAAATGTATTATATAACATAACATGTGAATTGATTTTTGTTCTAAAAACGCTAAAGGATAATGTGGTCTGACATTTTTCCATTTCTCATTTTCAATTATATTTCCCTGCAGATGCGGAAAGCGAATGGCTTGCCACGTATTTTAATAAATCTCTTATGTTATTGTTCTAAAATTCTTCAGAAAAATTAACTTTATTAACCCTTTGCATATCCGCCGGTTGCATCTAACCTTTTGAAGTTCATACCACGGGAAATAGGATGCTAAAGAATATTCTTGTGTTTGCCTTTTATTCTAAATTTGAAGTAAGTCACGTTTTTCCCGTTTTGCAAAAGGTCACAGGATATATGCGTGTTGTCAATGGAATGAAAAGTGAAAGCAGGGGAGAATATATTATCAAATAGCTTCAAACGAACCTCTTGAAACTACCACCGTCATCGTTTGTAAAGGTATTTCTTTGCAACAAACTGTGACTTATAATACTACGTTACATTTATATCTCAAATAAAAAAACATTCCCTGTATTGTGTCTGAGACAATATTTTTTTGTTTATTAAAAAAAAAAAAAATTGCGTAATTTTCAATACCAAATTATTCGAAAGAATTGATTGCACTACGAATATGCCGTATTAGGTATTAGAAGACCATTTCGAAAATTTTTATCTGAAGTCGTCTCACTGATCTCATATGTGCACTTTGCATACTGCTGCTTTGCAATTTGAAACTTGTGGGACGTAAGTTGTCCTATAGATATTTTTGCTTTCTAATTCTTCTTCTGCTAATGGCATAAAATATCAATTAGCACTTACTGACATTCATAATAAAATTTGATCTAATTTAGTTGATTTAAAGTTCACCTGCTGCGTAGTGCAGAGAATAGGAGCCGTGACTACCATGATGATGCCTCACGAGTTCAAGCCTCAAAGCTATACTTGATGACGATACTTAGTCGTAGCTACAATGAGCGCTTACTCGGTAAAGGCAACCCCGAACATTTGCCGGCCGCGCTCCATACGTCTCTCCTCACTTTCTTCTAATCACAACTCTGTTACAGTGTAAAGGGTACATCCCTTGAGTGAATGGTGATATTACAAAAAAAAGGAAAGGATTAATTGATTGTACATGGGATCATCTTGTTGCATAGTCTTCTTTCAGCCGAAGTAAGAATGCATCGTATGTTTTTGAGACTTGAGACAACGTGATTGTATAACAAGTAAACCAACAGACCAAAGTGAAATAAAAAAAAAGATATTCGATCTTAAATTTCCAACTTTACGCGCATCTATTTACTTTTCTTGATTTGCCTTCAATTCTGTGTTACCGCTATAGCAATTCTTGGATCCTTTTTAGTGCGGCACACTATATCTCTAGAAAAAATATTTTACTCTATATCCCCAGTGAATTGAGGGAAGGAAGGAATATCTTGCAGTATTCAAGTTACCAGTACCAGGAATATTCCATAATCCCACGTGACCATCAAATTGGCATTCATGCCATTAAAAAATCTTCACTGACGTCATTGTTATTGAATTCTCTTATCGTAGCCTAAGTCCTATGAAGCACTTATGGGAGCGTCCTGTTCTTCGATAAGCTCCCAGAATAAAAAAAGCAAATACAAAATTTCCCTTAAGTCTTCGTGGTAAATGAAAATAAGTCATGTTTGTTCAGCTTGCACAGCCTTCGCATTGGAAACTGATTCACTTTATTGATGACATATTCGAAGTTGACTAACTGATCATCGATAACTTTGCACGAACAGCAATAGTTACTGCACAGAAAGCATTCGTAGAACATCATTATTTTCTTAGGAACTTCTTGATTCTTACGAGTACTTAAAAAACATGTTCCTACGATTTCTTCTTCTGCGAAATTGTACACGCAAAGAGGCTAATAAAGAGAAGGTCACCTATGTTAGTTCCCTTCCTAAGTATCCAATAGTCTATCGAAGACAATGCGTTTAATGCTATCCCTACAAATATATAGCGTTTTATGCCTAGAAACCTCTAATCAATGGAAAGTAAACTTCGGCATTATATGAAGAGAATTTATCCAAAGGGTTTCATTTTACTTTATTAGACAAGAGGAGATTACAACGAGATGAAACGAAGGAATATTTATAAAAATTTTTTCAATTCCTCGGGAATTCTTCAATTTTCTCATAACGTTTTATAATCAAAGAGAGCAGACGAAGGGAAACTGAGATCGAATGAGAGGGGAATGACACAATCACAGTGAATATAATTCATATCAATAGGAAACAGATCTTCGAAGCCAGTGAAAATGAGAATTTACAAACTTTCTTATTTGTATATTTGTATATTATAAGGTAGGCCGTGTCTCTGCCTAAGAGCTGTGTGAGAGCTTCTGGGTATTTATTAAGTGTTTGCAGGTATTCTGATAATTTCTTCACTTGAAAAAAGTATTTATTGAGAAAAGTTGGTACAGTATATATAAATCAAAAAATATTTTCCATCATTTTCTGCAACTTTTTCCCATCTTTCTGCCAAAATGTCGAATGAACGATATTTGTTCGGCAGCGATCCAACCATTGACCCATTTTCGCACTTCTTCGGCATATCCAAACCGCGTGCGAGCGAAGCCAGGCCTCGCCGTTCTGAATATGTGGTAACTAGAAGACGCTGCATCTGCGGCAGAACTTGCCATTCGAGCTGCAATAGTGTATCTTTAATAACGCATACAACATATCGCCGAGTCTTGTCATGCAAGGCGACGACTTTGCGTCTGTTAACCGCTGTTGCTGGTCCTTCTTGCAACAAGACATCGTTTAATTTGTTCAGTCAATGTTTGCAGTAACAGTTTCACTCGGTTTTAGCAGCTCGTAATATACTACACCTTGCTGATCCGACCATACGCAGAGCAAAACTTTATGGCCATGAATATACTCGTGGACTAACCCATGACTTTTTGCGCTTGGGATTGTCGTGGCAAATCCAGTTTTGATCGCCACAAGCAATGAAACCGCGATGTTGAAACGGTTCCAAATATCATTTCCAGTCAATTCATATGGTAGTCGTTTTCCCTTCTGTTCAATCTTTCTCATTGCACGGAAATGTCTAGAAAAGAGTTGCCAAACTGAGTTTGAGCTGGGTTTTCGTCCTATAAGTCGTGCAAATTCATTGTCTTCGAACTTTGCTTCCTTCTTCGTTGCCACTCTTTGTCAGTAAACTCAAAATTGCACACAATTGAGAAAAGTCAAAATCATCGAATGATCATTACTTTATCATTTTCATCATCGTCGCTAATTAAAATATATGTGCACGCACACAATACTTTTTATCTACATTGATGACATTTATCGAGAGACGGATAAATTTGTCTTTCAAAATATTTGTTTTTTGCCTACTCTTGGCTGCGGATATGAAAAGTACATTTACTCACTTAAATAGTCTTTAATAACTTTGGTGCTCATACCCTAGTGTTGCGGTCAATTTATGGCTTTGAATTGACCGCAAATTATGGTTAAATTGAAATGGAACATATAAACTACATTATCTTTGATGACTAGACACTCACTTAAAATTATAAACAACACTAAATTCAATGTTCCCCTTAAAAAGTAAAATAGATTACATTAATCTAAGAAGATTGATTGGAATGTTAAGCATTAGATAGGAAAATAATTCAATAGTATATCTGTCTGCCCTTGAATTATCAATTGACATTTATCGACTTAATGGCAAACAGGGGCCCGATTAAACTCATTTGCATTCGTATGCACTAAGCTATTCGTATAACGTGCATGTGCGTACATGCAAGGCAAAAAGTCAACACAATTTCTGCTCCTGCAGTCCTACAGGTGCAATTAAAATCTTAAATAAATTATACATTTTTTTAACCGTTGAAATGAGAACAAAATATAGAATATGTGATGTGTTAATTACTTGAAGTTTGAATAGGACTTGGGGAAGATCCTGCCTGGGAAGACTAAGCAGACGCTAATACAACAATTTAATGTCTATGCCATGCATGCAATTGCCATAAAAGTGAGCCTCGGTTGTGTGAAGGGTTTAATTTTATGCTCAAATTACTTCACAAGGGCGTAATGGCGTATAACACATTGCACGGTTATGTTATGTTATGTTCTATCTTGTGTATTTTGTTGTATTTTGTTTACTTTATCACTCACATACATACATATTCAATGAATGAATGTTCTTAGGTCTTCTTCTCTTTCAGGCATTTTTTTTTTTTTTTTTTTGAAATACAAGAGTCTACAACCAGCCAGCCAGCCAGCCAGCCAGCCATACGGTTGCTGTTATATAAATAGATCGAATTTTGAGTTTTAACACTCTAATAATCACCAAATTGTACCAAACAGCACGATACGACATTAAGTCACAAATCATCACCAACAACAACAACAACATCAACACCAATAGCAACAATAAATAACAACAGCAAATTCTGTTGTTTACCGAAAGGGTGCATACTTAAATACTATACACAATATGCATACACGCAGCATGAGCGAAAGTTTACTTGCGTGCAAACATATTTGAATAACGGAAGAATGCATGAAAAACCTACGGTGACCGCAACTTTTCACATCCAGCAATAGCGGTATGCTCGCGTAACAATAAATGACCTTTATGTGCACAGAGTTAATTTATTTAACATACGCCAACCGAGATGATATATATGCATAATCGATCATACCCTTTGTAACCTTTCGCATCAATGCCAATCTCCTGTTATCCGAATTTTAAACGGTTTTTTTGACTTTTTCTAATTCCGACTCTTTTTTCTAATGATTGTAATAATTAGAAGATAAAGAATTCAAACGTAGCTCAGTTCCACTCAACAACTCCGACTGCTTGGCTACATTTCTACTGAAACTGAAATCGATTTCGAAGTCGAATCAGAACTTGAAAGTGACCCAAATTTCCGATAAGACTACAAATTCTTATTCTTTCTTCTAAATTAATTGATTTTTCGAATTGAGAAATCGATCAAATCGACTAATGTCGAACTTCACTAATCTCGCACATTTACCCAATAGATATGCAACTAGACTGCAGAGGTCAAATAATAATAAGTTTAGACATCTGTCAACGGAACACCATCGAAACATTTTTTCGGTTTTTGGCCCGCATCGCAAAATTATTCTTGATTGAAAATGTCCGTCTCTCGTGTTTTGTATAGAGCTTTAATTTTCCTGTTGAATTCGTCGGATAAAGCTGTTATTACGATATTTAAAGCACAAAGCAGATTAGGTAAAGCGTTGGACGGTTGGATGGACGACAGAGCTGAACGATATCTGTGCTTGCCCCATTTGGTCTGACGAGCTGAACGCGAAGCATTATGACTTATTTCAACCAAATGACATCGTCACCGCCTCTAGCAACAACCGGTGCAATTGAGACGAAAAGCCGACACGATGCACCAAAAGTCATGATATCGTGAATTTTTAGAAAATCATAAAATCATATGGCAAAAGGTGTCCAGTAGAGCATAGCAGTAATAACATGGAATATGTTACACCCTCAAGCTCAGAGTTAGTGCTTCCTCGGGCAATGCTTCCATTCGTATGACGACACCTATAAAATGAGTTTTTATGTATGCAGCCTAAGAACGCCACTTGTCATCCCATTACGGAATATATAATCTTTGTCTAAAAGAAGGGGGGAAAGGACAATATTTTGACAAGTAAATATGTAAGCAACAGCAAAACCATAAACACAATTGTATATCTAATAAAATAAATTAAGTGGAAATTCTCAGGCAATCGAAAACATTATGCAACCTTTCGCTTATAGGAGATATAGAAAAGTTTTGCAAACTTTTTAAACGAAAGTATCTTGTGGGCCACTATTTGAGGCAAATAAATTTTCAAGAATATATAGAATCTATAGGAATATAAATATAGCGTTTTGTGCGAAATTTTACTACCTTTTAAAACAATTTCGACAAGAACACTTAACTGCACGAAAACGTAAACAAATGTTTGCCATTTATTGGCAAAGTTATCAAAATCAGAAGATCGTTAAAATGCTTTCATTGCGAAAATTTTAATTGCTTGTTACTATGTTGCATCACTTATAAAAAAAAAGAAAGAAAAACAGAAGTGAACAAAGAAAGAAAGATAAGTGAAGAAAAACAGTCACAACATCACCATAGAGTTAACATAAGTATCTCTATTACAAAGCAGCGTTAAAAATACGTTAAGCATCGTCACATAAGAGTTTGAATATCACATAAGCTGATTTTCATTAAAAGAACTTGCTCGAACGAATCTCTGGCGAAACGAATAGACTGTTGACGAGTGATTGAAAGTATAAATAAAATCTTTCGTAACAACGTAAAAAAAGCAAATAAAAAAAAAAATAAATAATAAAAAAAAGGAAATGTAACGATCTGTGGTTCTGTGGTGTGGCTCATTGCTCCCGAATGAAAACTAAAGTATAATCTTAACGCATTTTTAAAGGGCACATCGCTGGAAATTAAACTAGAAACAGAAAACAACTATAGTTTTGGGAAAACGGCAAACGTGGGAATGTCAAACAGATTGCTATATTACTGTGGACAAAGCGTGACGCTTGATTGGTATGACCGTAGTGCACACCTGGTATAAAATTTGAGACATCTGCCCTGCTGGGCTACTAATGACAGCATTTTTTTTTTTCGTCTTCGTTTCAAGAATCTTGTTGTCAGTGAGTTGTAGAATGGAAAAATCTGTTGAAGACAGAATTTGTATTAAATCTTGTTAAAAATCATGAAATGGAATCAAATGATTTAAAAATGTTAGAAGAGTGTTACGGGAATGAAGATCACAAGTTTTTAAGTGACACAAATCATTTAATGAGGGTCGTGTGGTCGCCGAAGACGAACCTCGAGCTTGTGCTTATCAACCGTCGATTGCCTTAAGGAGGCCTTGTCCATAGTGTTCGTATATCAAAAGGATTAATAGGAGCATGTTTTGAAGGACAATTTGACTTTGTCTTCCGAAAGTTTTCACACACACACACACACACACACAATTTGTTTGAAAAACAACATCGTGCTGAAGTGTGAAAAAAATGCTTTCTATGAGTAAAAATGTACAACTACTGGCGACGAAACTTAAATTTATGCTTACGACTCGGAGCCGACCTAACAAACTAATAAATATCGCGTTACAGATGAACCAAAAGGAAACTCGCTGATAGTCAAAAAAAAAAAAGAAAAAAAGATCACTAGAATTACTAATCGAACAGGGAACGCGTCTCGAAGTTTATATCAGCTGTTCACAGCAATCATACCAACCTACTAAACTAATACACATATCGATATCATAGCTCGAATATTTAAAAAAAATACCTACCGCAGTATATGTCATCTCATAGTTGTTTTTCTCCAACAACAAACATATTGCCAACCTTTTAAGAGTCAAAACGTTCAGAGGTCAACAATTGTTACTCAGCATCTTTTACTTTTCTTTTTTAGCTAATATTTTGCAGTTTACAGTCTTGCTCGGATAAAGTTTTACTTGACGGGACTGGGTTAACTCTTTTATATGTATTTTATCTATGCTTCACTTTCCTTGCATTTTTACTTTGCTTAGTCAAACAAATAGTGACTTCAGTAGAACGTAAGCCCTTGGAAAATCTTCAATACTTTTCTTTTTGCTAAAAACAAAGTTATATAAAAAATAAAAGTATCCGAAATTCGACTTGTATAATGTTTGAACATCTTTCTATACTTTGCCTACGATTTTATTGAATTTTTTTTTTGCAAGCAGTGAACTTGAAAAATTCCTTTCAAGTTATTTAAAAAACAATTTCATGAGGCTGCCTAGGGAAACATATCTAATCAAAAACACAATATCACATAAGTATGGTTGTGTGTACGTAGTTTTAAATATTTGTTAATAAACTTTGCTTAGATCATTGGAAAGACTGACTTTTGTTATTGCTATACAGTTATTCGTATGCATTCAATGATTCTTGATTCTTGATTCTTGATTCTTGCATGCTCGCAATTATTTCATATATTACAAAAGTGAAACTATTGCCGAGAACTTTGACTGTGAAAGTTTACATCAAATTGTTGCTTCTTATTAAGCATTTTGGTCTATACACATATACGATGCATCCATATAAGCAAATACAAATTAAAACACTACAGGCGGTCGCCTCGGGTACTCGAGGACGTTGAGATTTGAGTACTATAACGCATATGTTGAAAAACATTTGCAGTAGCATTAATAAAAAAAAAAAAAGAAAAAAAAAAAAGGAAAACAATTTGCAAAAATAAATTCTTTTTTTTTTTTGCCTTTTTAGTTTTCAAATGAATTTTACTCGAAAAGTGTAAACAATATGTGTTATAGGTTTTAATTTTATTCCCCCTTATTGTCTAACGTGCATGCACACACTTATTTAATATGATTTCCTTTGTCACTGTCGTCGTTTTTTTTTATGAGTTTTTGTATTTAGTTACACAAAGTAAATTCATACTATTACGTATGTACAGATGTACAATATATATAACTATTTAACTTTTACATACTGTACCGTAAAAAGCGAGTCTAATAGCTTTGTTCCACTGTTCGTAACGGAGATAAAAATTTCCAAAACTAAATAATCGAAATCATCTTAACTTTGTCGCATTCTTAATCCATCATTTCAAATAATAATTTTATTTTAGCTATAGTCTTGCTTAATCTCTTTCTATCCATTTTTACCTGACTATACATCACTCTGTATTCATCTTTCTTATGTTTCAAGCATTTAAGTCAAGAAAATTATATATCCTTCCATTCATCTAATAAAAATACGCCAATTTCTTTTTTAACACGATAGATAGGTTCCTTAGAAAACCGAGCCAAAAAAAATTCGTGTAAAAAAGTGTACTTGTTTGCATTGGTAAACCGTGTTATTTCAAAAAAAGATCGTGTAAAAAAAGATTTGGTTGTATTATATATATATTTGCACACACTACGTGATAGTGCTCCATCATATCCCAAAGAACGACCTGGAAGACCAAAAACGATCGAAGACAGTAAATAGCAAGACTTATTAAATGAAAGCCAAGCTCAAACGTTCAAAAAACTTTCGAAAAGCGTAGCAGTTGATGAAACAACAGCTTTTGAACATTACATGCAATGAGAAAGAACCAACGAATTGACTAAAAATTCCACTTCGAACCGTTTCGACATAGCGATTTCATTGCCTGCCAGGGGTTTTCTGTGGCTGGCTGTGTGACTGGTGATGAAAACTGGATCTGCCACGACAATCCCAAGCGCAAAAAGTCATGGATTAGACCAGACGAGTCATCCACATCGACACCGAAATGGCGTATTCATGGCCATCAAATTTTGCTGTGCATATGATGTAATCAGCAAGACGTAGTGTATTACGAGCTGCTAAAACCGAATGAAACTGTTACAGCTAATGTCTACGGGCATTAGTTGAACAAATTAAACGATTTATTGTTGAAAAAAAGGTCACCAATAACGGTTAACGAACGCAAAGTCATCCTCTTGCATGACAATGCTCGGCCAAACGTTGCAAGAGTCATGAAGGATACAGTGTTGCAGCGCTACAACATCTCAATATTGAAATCAATAATTTTTATTTAATTTTATATAACTTTAGCATATTAGTAATAAGTGATTGAAAAATTGGACCGGTATCATCATTGAATATACACAAATATAATGTGGCTACTCTTACAAAATATTTATAATCAGATTAACGATGTCACAACTAATTTTAAAATCAACCTTCAACTGTTCGCGAATGTGTTCCCCATTTGTTCTTAATTAAATTCTTGTAATTTTTCTTCGTTTCAGAGAGGTTCACTTAGGGGATATCCCATCCATCGACAACAATCAAAAAAATGAAGAAAGAGAAGAGTATAAAGATAGGGCGGTAGCGACCCTAGCTTAGTGGGTATGTGCTTGGTAGGCGCCTTTATCGCCTGAGCCCACATTACAGGCTACGATCAAAGTAAAATTTTATCAATTTGAGAACAAGCGGAGACTGGCTTGATGTAGTCGCGATTCCTACTAACTCGACTGTTCAGAAATACAGGCCAATTACTTCGTCTATTGTACGTAAATTTTCGATGAACGTTAAATCCTGGATTAGTCCTGTTCGTTACTTAAATCCCGTTAATGCTAACATGGGACAGCAATTTCGAAAATAAATCGTAATGAAATCTATGCTTACATGAGTCTAGTACAACCTGACAGACATTTCGATATATTTTTACAATCGACTAAAACTGATGTGCTCATGTCGATTAGAATGAGTATCCGCATGAGTAACCTACTAGGGAAATACCGCGATTACCACACTAGTATTCGCGGGTTCAAATCTCAGTGCGGTAGAGTTTACTTAGGTCGTAGCTATAGTGAGCGCTCAGTCGGTAAAGACATAACACTTATCGATCGGGCATACATCCACTAGCCTGCGGCCAGCACCTCACCATTTCTTTCTTTCTTTCTCTTTTCCCACTCCGTCCCGGCCGTCACCCTTTTACGACAATAGCGGGACATCCCATGTGTAATTGGTCACATCAAGAGAAAGAAAAGAGATTTCGCTCAGCAACAAATGAGTTATCTCCTGTTGGTTTGCTGAATTTTCAAAGAAAAAGAGGAAGAAATCGATACGTAGTTAGCTTGAATATTTTCTTAGGTCTTCGAAAACTTAAGTGGGTGAATAAGTTTTTGATATACATTTCAATTCAGCCAGAATTGATCAGAAGCCATTTCAGCTAATCATAGGTATCATTAATTAATTATTAATTAATTTCGTTGGAGTTGTCGTTGTCACTTAATACTCATCGTACGTAAATAGTTCATATCGTAGTCAGAATTACCATATAGTTTAGTAGATAAGAAGCGCGACTATCAGATCGACATATCCGGGTTAACAGGTTCGCATAACATTTACCGTTCACTTGTAATCTCTAACCACCTTCGTGTTTATACACATATAACAGAAATCCCTTTAAAGATTCGTCATAAAGAAAACAAAAAAATGAAATAAAAAAAAACGCATCTAGGTAAGGGAGTATTCCGGAACTACATTCCCAACACTGTTAAAATTTTGATGATTGACTTTTGTACCATAAACAAAAATTAAAATCAAATATAGACAAAATCCTAAAATAAGCGAAGATCGCCACCTACGACCACTAGCACGTACGCCCTCAATGCCTTTCATATTTTAAAAAATTGTTATCTTAATATAAGTATTTATTGGTGATATCACATATGTATTCTTCAGTTTTATCTCGCTTCACTTTAACCCAAAGTTAACATAAAATGGATTTTAGTTATACTGAAAATCCTAAACTCATATGAAGTATTTAGTGAAGTAATAGCACTAAGCCGGCACAAAAGATGAGTTTCGCGAAAACGCTTCCATATGAAGCAGGCAATGGCTGTTTCTCCGAGACAGTCAACTTTACGTGTCATTCAGGATTCATTAAGGTCTCAAAACAAACCTGATTTATCAAAAGGCTCACGCCGGGTCTCTGTACCTGTCGAATGCAGATACGAGTCAATTAATTTGATCGCCGTCCATAAGGACGGGATCAATTAGACCGGGAAAAAAGCTGGAATTAAACCAAGATAAAAACCAAGTATACCCCACAATTCGTTCAATTTTTCCTTTCTTTTATATTCAAAATTGAATTTCGTCAGCTCCATCGATTTGGACGGAATACTCTTTTGGAATGTCTGCATAAATTCCAACCTTTTTCAGTCAGTGTGCGGGACTTGATATGTTTAAGAGAAGGGTGAACGAAACGTATGTTGCGAAATGCATCAATCTTTGTATGAATTTATACACGAAAAGCAGGTAGAAAGTAATTTAGAAACGTCAAATAGGGTGAATAATAGGCAAAGCGTACATTAAACTTGAGATGATTTACTTGCAGAATAAATTTGAACTAGAAAAAATGGAGGAAAAACTAAATTCTTTCATATGTCACCAGCAAAACGACAGAGTTAATCACTTCCCTTTTTAGTAACTGTACACTCACCGAATATGATATTCGCATAAGCGGATTAAAAGCTGTTTAAGGATTTAAAAATAAAAATATTTGTAAATGAAAACTATAAAGGCTCTCCAATCAATATCACATGGAATGGAAACCACATTTTTTTTTTTTCTCTTTTTATTATTTAAAAAAAAAAAAAAAAAAGTCTAATCCTTAACAGCACTACTTTATATCCCAATGATTGGATACTTCATCTCATTTTATATAAAAAAAAGCAAGAAAATTGTCACATAACCATGTACTTATCTCGGGTAAAGTGTATCACAGCTATTTATAATTAGTTATCATAATTACTTTGAAAAGGCGCTTATGATAATTTATAATTTCATTATCTAAAACATCATTAACGAACAGTCAACTAAGAGTCTAGAGAGTTCATCTTAAAGGAGAAGAAGAAAATTCACTTAAAAATCATTAACTTTAACAAAACATCACCATTAACCTAGTGGTGCATTGACTCCCATTCAATATGCGTACCAAGCAAGTCGCTGTCTGTTTGCATGACATACCAATACGGAAAAATGCTTAAATATAAATAGAAAGCCTCTGTGTATGTTAAAAAGAATTATCCTTCTTTCATTAGGGCGTAACTACTCACATATCTATATATATATATATACATATATATACATCCACATGGATGTTTCTCGCTATAAATAAATAATAAACCTGAAAGTTAACTTCGAAGAGCAACCGGTTAAACTCATAGACAGTCAGTCATTCACACAATGTTTAACAGTGAGTGACATGAATGGTTTGAAGTGCAATGACTTTTTCCTTTAAATTAAAAAAAAAAAAAGGACTATTGATTATATTTACGTGTAGGACTCGTCGCTCGTCATTATCGTTGCAACAAGCTTAACATTTCGTAGCGTCGCGTACAAAAGTTAACTGTAACTTGGACATTTATTTGTGTGTGTGTGTGTATATATATATGTATATATATATATATATATATATAGATATATATATATATATATATATATGTGTGTGTGTGTGTGTGTATGCACGCGATACCGTCAATAACCGAAAAAAGTTCAAAAAACTTTCCATACATAGTTTGCTGGCGCATCAAAGTGATTCAAAAAAAAGTTTTTGGCATAGTTTAACTTACGGTTTTTCTGGTATTTCACTTGATGTTTCCATTTTGTTCAAGAGTGGGCTACTGATCACTTGCGGACTATAGACCCTTGGAGGACTGGTAACCTTTGGTGGACTATGCATCGATAGAGGACTCTTGGCTTGTTGCGGACTACGTATAATCGGTGGTGAGGGCATAGCTGGCGGGCTATCACCCTCTGGCGGTGATTGTAAACGGCCGCCGCAAAGTGTTGGCGATGAAATTTTTTGTGCCAAATTCTTCTGCGAAGCCGAAGGGCTAGGTCTTGATGTATGAGAACGTATGGAACCTGGTGGACTTCGTATAGATTTCATTGAAGTAGGAGGAGAGGTTATAATTTCAGCTTTCGATGCTATCGAAACAACTGCTGATGCTACGCTACCCGCTCTCGAACTTATACTTCCAACTCCGCCTCTTATACTACCACTACGGCTGGCAGGTTCTCTGCTTCCCCTGCGGCTACCGCTCCGGCTTACACTACGACTAGGAACACGACTACCGCTGCCTCCCCCGGCGCTAGTAACACTACTTTTACGTTTCGGAGAACCGGAAATTGTAGGAGTTGGTGTTGCTTGCGAAATTTGCGATATCTGAGAAGTAGGAGTACCGGGCATGGAAACTCTCTTATCTTCCCCTTCACCCTCGGTTAGTTCTTGTTCATCCTTCACCTGAGATGAAGGTGGTGCAGAGTCTTCATCCAAGTCCAAGGGCTTAGTTTCTGAGACTGGCGTCCTTGTTCTCATCTTTTCGTCATCATCGTCGTCATCATCATCTTCTGCTTCCTCCTCTTCAATTGGCTCCTGCTCCGGGCCATCCTCTAAACCTGGAGGGGGCGGAATATTTACTAATAATAATTCATTATCTTGTTGTTCAATTTCATCAATTTGTTCTGTATGCTGACCCAAAATAGAAGAACCTGAATAACCATTTGTAGGTGGCGTAGTAATGGTAGTAGATTCGTCATCATTTGCGGATTTAGTTTCTTCCGGCTCCATTTCTTGATTAACTTCTTGTAAAATTTCCTGCACTAAATTTAAAGAAGGAGCTTCAATCACAGCGGATAAATCAATAGCCTCCTCATCTTCGCTGCCTTCTTGAGGATGTAATTGCATTTTTTTTGTTAACTCTGCAAATTCGGGTGGCGGTGTAGACGTTTCCCTTTCTTCCATATCATATTCAGGAGGTGGCGGTGGTGTTGTTGCCATTATGCTTTGTTTTGTTTTTTGTTTAGGAGGTGTTGGCGAGTTCGGTTGCGATTGATCACTTTCCGATGGTGGCGTTAAAGGAGGTATTTGCGAAACGTGAACAGGTGGCGGCGAAACTATTTTGGCCAAAGAAGTCAATTCTGGACAGGGGGGTGGCGTTATTGGTGGTGACGGGGAAATAGAAGGTGTACTGCCTTGCATGGGCTGTGGAAGCTGATCGTCATCATTACTTGGACTATAGGAATATTGATTAGGTGGTGGAGGAGGAACACATCTATTTTCATCATTTTCTTCGCCGATATCAACGATCCCGTTAACGTTTACAACATTGTTACCATTAGCAATTTCCATATCTTCAGGTTCCTCATCAGGCGTCTCCTCTATGTCAGCATCAGCCCCATCTTCGGCTTCGTCATCGTCTTCATCTTCGGTCTCAATAGGCGGCGAGGGAGGTTGAGGCTGTGCAGGTCTTCGTGCTACGGCTGGAGACATTGGTGGTGGTGGCATCATTTCTAAAACTGATGATGTAGGCGACACCGGAGGCGAAGGCAAATCATCATGTTCACTTAAAGTCGGTAATACCTGAGGTTGAGTCATAACTGACATTACTGGCGGCGGTGGCGGAGGAATACCTACATAATCCAATTCATCTACTATGGGCAGAGGCGGTGCAGTCGGTTCCTGTAATGCCGTATTATCAACCTCTTCTATATCCGAATCAATACCTTGAGCAAAATCCATATAAAAATTATCGCGCGAATCACTTGAGCCACGCCTCAATTTTAAGGATAGATCCGGCGAACTATCCATCTTTACACACTTTTAATCACAACGCACTATATCTATTTCCGACACAAGGAGCCAGTACTTGATTACGTTACAATGTTTAAATGCTTTTTCGCCTTTTTACCGACACACGCGCACGCTCGTAAAAAAGTCATATAGGATTGACGGTATAATCCTGCTAGAGTACAGGAAATTTTTGATACTGCTTATATATTGTATGTTTATTGCTTTTCACGCATAATTATTACGATTTCCCACTTTAACTACCCAAACATGAACTAAATACGATTTGCATGCTTTTACTTTGTTGATCCTTTACAGAAAAATTATTTATAAAACAAATGCTATTTATTATTCGGTTCTTATACCCGTACACATATATGTGCACTGGAAGAAATACTCTTATATATGTACGTAAGTACGTACATAAATATAAATGTATATACTTGTATTTCTTTTATTTTTATTACCAAACTTTCGCTTAAGTTGTACTTAAACATGAAACAACGTAACACATTATTTCCCACTTTCGTATAGAATAAGTTTGAAAAAAAAAAAAAAAAAACAAATGACAAAGTTTATCGTTATAACCACCCTACCAGTTTTCCTTTGACGACTTTTTCCTTTTCTATTAGTAAATGGATTTGAAAAATATACCAAGTAGTTCATATACACTTATATCTGATTATATATATATACATATATATATATCACTTTTGTGTCTAATGACTTGGGGATTTTATTTCAAAGCCTTTTTAGCCTATATGTGTGCTCTTATATATAAATTAAGATTAACAATAAAGAAAATTAATCAGTGACATCGATTAAGGTTAATAAAGAAAAAGCCTATAGATGCGTTGGCATTGAATAGAAACGAAAGTATAATATATGGAACAAGATAGGGAGTGTATTATAAATACCCATCGGTGTCTGTTCGCTTTAAATTCGAATTTTAAATACATTTATAAATTAACTTTAATGTGATTGGAAAATTCAAATCGATCTGCGACAAAATGTTTAGAGTGAATATTAAAATTAAAAATTACAGGCACTGATATATAATATTTATTTATTTAATAGAAAAAAATCGTTCGTTTTGACGATCCGATGAATTTAACAAGGTATGGCGCTATCGAAGAAATATTAGTGATTATCTGTACATTAATAAATTAAATATGAGGAAACTGTTAATACAATAGTTCAAAAGCCATTGCCCTTGGTAACAAAAATAACAAGAAAGTTATATTCGACGGGGGCCGAATTTTGCATACCCACTACTATTTTTTCGCATTCTACTCTCGAAGCTCTTTTATTTGATACCCATATCATTAACCCCGGTGTCGGCCATATTCATTTTAAAATTAACCTATTTTTGGGCAGGTAATATATCTTCATTTAAGGAGTCTACAAATTAGTTTTAAACATTCAGTCTTGTTTGCTTTATGGTAGATAAACATTAAACCGAAAAAAAATTAAATTTAATTAGTCGTAACTTTGTGTGGGCACGGCTGATTAGTTCCATTTCTGGACCTAGAGCGTAAAGTGTCTCGTAAAGCGAATGTGGGAATTTTTAGTCCTCTAACTTTAATAATTTCCGAGTAACGAGCAAAAATAAAAATAAAATATTAAAAAAATTGAGTTGCGTTCAGTTTACGATCCATTGCGCGCTTTTGCTCTGGTCAATTTGGCCCATTTTCAATACCAACTTGCGTGCAGAAACTTCCAATGTTTCTACCTAATTTGAAGTCGATATCTTCATTTTTGCGATGAGAAGATTGCCAAAAACACACACCACATGGACGGACGGACATGGTCAAATTAACGCACAATATATATTCTTTACCGGGTCTCTGAAACTTCCTTTTGGGTGCTACATATATTTTGGAGAGAAACAAAATGAGTATACCGCCATCTTACAGTCGTAGGCATAAAAATGACTTTCTTCATCGATTTGTAATTATAGATCTAACTTGCATTTACTGCTATGATCCAGAATCATGATCAGCGATAAACCATAAAGCAAACTAGGTCGGATTTATGCAAACTCTCAAGGCAAAACTGCCTTCAAAGAAAATTTTATTAATCGATTACCATGAGAAACACCATTCAGATCTTTTGTATCACTTGGCTGAAATATTTGAGAGAAATTTCAATCACATACATAAACAATGAGATAAATAGAATGGCAAAGGCTAAGATAGAATACATTAACACAAAGTGACGCAGGCATTCGCCATAATATCGTAGAAGGAAAAGGATAGGAAACGCATTTATGGGATGTCGCGTATATAACCGTGGAATACCGTGGAGTATATGATAGTATAAGAGAGGAGAAAAAAATTGCAAAAAATAAAAAATATAACTTAAGATAGCCGCATATATCATAGCATACTATTTAGCTATATTATCGTATACTAGTTGGTGTACATATATGCGTTAAATTCTCCTATATCTTTATTTTTTTATGGAAATGGCGATAACACCTTTTAGTGATCATAGGAGAAAGCTTAGCATATAGGTTAGTGAGAAACCACTGCTACATGACCTCAGGATATGCACTGACGGATGGATATCATTACTAATCGTTGCCATCGTACGCATAAAATAATCTATGATTTTGCAAGAGCCTGCATTGCTCAAGTATTTATTATAGTTTACTTTGTTCGTCCGTTTTACGCTTTTCCGTACGGTTTAGTATTTAAAAGGGATACGTTACATGGGCGTGTCGTTTAAAATCCTACAATGTGAAAAATTAAAAGAAACTTGAAAAATCGAAACTATCTTAACCTATTTAACAAAAGCATAAAAATGAGGAAAACGGAAGAAAAAAACTACAGCCAGCGTTCAATGAATAGGCGATATTTTTTTTTGATGAACGAACAACTTCATCGAACAGCTTCATTCGCTTCAAACGAAAGCGATAGTGTGAACAACAAACGACAAAAGATTTCTGTTTCTGTATCATATGCACTATGCAGTTATTTCTCTCTACCTTAACACAAAATGACAAAATCCTTTCTGTTAACTTAACTTTGGAGGTGTATATGCGGAAGAACTAGGAGCACACATATCACAATTACAATAAAAATTGTCACATGTACATATATATGCATGAATGCATGTATGTACATGTACCCATTCTATGTGACTAATGATTTTAAACGCAGCTAATACTTGGTTAATATTAAACTCCCTCCCATTCGTGATTATAATAACAAACACCAACAAATGCATATAACATGCAGCGTAGAAAATAACCAGCAAGCAGCCCGGCCAGGCAGCATCAGCACCTCTGCAAATCGTTTCGTTTCTTCGTTTTCGGGACAATACAGTATTCATAAACATACACATATATAAAATACATACATTCATGCGAACGTATACACATGAGTATATATGTATTAAATTATCCGGCACATTGGTATGTACACCAAAAATATACGCAATTCTGTGCTTTTTTTTTCCTTTCTTTTCTTTTTTTAATATTTTTTCACAGGAAGTAATAAATTGAGAATTTTTTTCATTTGAATTTGAATTACTTTTGTATTTAATACGATGATCACACGTGAGATTATCGTTATTTAATGGATTTATGCTATCAGTAGTTATTCCTTCTTTTCTACTTGTTCTTTTTTGTTTGATGAGATCTGATTTTCCTTTTTTCTTCTTTTTTTTAATTTTTTTTTTTGTTTTATTATTTTTTCTCAACAACTTTTTGTCTCTAGTAAAGCGAATCTTTTTGTATTTAGTTTTTTTCTGCTTTGCTCAAAACATTGGAATTTTTTTATTTTTTTTTTTTTGTTGGCTTATTTTACATTCGGGAACAACCGTAGAACCGTAACGTGCCTTCTGCGACAACACTCAAATGCAGAATAACTGTAAAATGGTGCTCATTTGTTAGAAAACCTTTCCACATATAAATAAATTGAAATAATTTTTCTACCCAGATTCCCATAAATTATTTCCAGTTTTGCTTTCTCTTTTAGATATCAAACTCTCTCATCACTGATAGAAAAAAATAATACTAATAAAAATACTACTCTCTTATATGCTTTTCATATCACGAAAGGAGCAAACTTATAAAATACACGAAATATGAACAGCAATAATTCGTCTTGAAACGGAAATGGGACTGTATAATAAGAGAGAAGCAGATTGAAAGAGTAAGAGACAACGAGACAGAGAAAGAGAGAGAGAGAGAGAGAGAGAGAGAGAGAGAGAGATAGAGAGAGAGGAAGAGAGAGGAAGAGAGAGAGGTACAGAGAAAGAGAATACAAGCGAGTCAAAGATATAACAAACACTATTGGAATTTCTTATACTCTACGCGCTAAAAGTTTGTTTTTCGTTGTTTGTTTTGGTTTACACTTCTTTGTGGGGGTGTGAGAGTTTTATATGATGAATGAACATCAACACAATACAAAGCACACACACATCCACACGCATGCATTGCAATAGCAGCGCTTTTTTACTATCACTAGTAGTGATACTCTTTTTCAGTGCTTGCGTAAATTAATTGTTTTCTTGGAAATATAAATAAAAACAAAAAATGTAACCCAACATATTCAACATTAATATTTTTAAAAAAAGGAAGCTGTTAGTTTTTATTTTCAATAACTTTGTGCGCTACTATCTATTTGTGTATTCGTATAAAGCATTTTTGTAAAGTTTTTCCTTTTTTTTTTCTTTCCGAAAGATTTATCTTTACATTTTTCGTTTTTGGTTATCCCCACCCAAAATTAAAAGCAAAAATAGAAAAACTTTTTTTTTTTTTTTTAATATAATACTGCTGCTGCTAGCTTTTCTCTTCTTTAAATCCACTTGACCTACATACATTTACACATACAAAATCGTTGTAAGCATTGCTTACTCTATACCATATATAAATGAACAGATAAACTCTATATCTCTTTGTTACTAAACACAATTAATTCAGTACATGGTGTCAAACACCTACTGTACCGTTATTAACGAAAATTGCGCCACTTACACTTTAGTTTTCTGTGACTTTGTAGATATATAATAAATTTGTTTGCTTTTAATTCCAGGAACTGAAAGGACTCAACTCTCTTAGACAACAAACTTGGGAGAGTGCAAGATGCTCTTTTCGCTTCGTTAAAACGGTAAGCTTTAATAATAATACACAGAAAGCTTCCAAGAACTTTTGCAGAAACCTCAGTGCCACTAAACCGTTGAAGTTTTTTTAACCTTTGTAAGAATTTTAATACGCAAAAATCTCAAATATTAAATCAAAATTTTCAAATATGCACAAAAAGATCTCGTAGCCTAATTTAAGTCCATAAAATATAATTGCAAAAAAATTCTTTTCCCAAGTGTCCGACAATTAAGGTTTAATCATTAATGGCGCCCTTCAATTTTTTTATTTTTGCACTGCCTATGTGGCATAATGGCATATCTTGTCCTCAAATAATACTAAAAGCAAACTAATCGCAGAGGTAACAAGTTCACAAGGGGGCCCATTTCCAGCACTCCCGCGGATGACGGACGCATGCTATTTTCATTTCTTGATATTATAAAAATTTCGCGACGACTCGACAATTTTCAATCATTCACTTACAATGTTAGCTACGCCGAGCTTAAGTCAGCTTTCGCTACGCGTCACCGCTTACAGGCCTTCTTCCGATAATTACATTACTTATTTTGTCATGCTTTGTCATCTTATAGAAATTACATGTCGAAGGTATTCGTATATTTATTTTAAATTTTTATTTAAGAATTCTCCAAAATTTCATTACCGAGAGACATACTCCTGCAAACTACGCGCCATTGACAAATATTGCGGGTATAAGCGGAGCTCGGGCATAATGGCATACTACCCCTACAATAGTAGATTTCATTTGATCGGAAATTCTGGAAAGTAAAAACAAAGCTTGTCTCCTGGCCGCACCTAACTTTAAGTACCAGGAATCTATGCGCGAGAAACAAATGTGTATGAAAACGGCTTTCTTCTCAAATCACGTTACGATCATATTTTAATTTCTATCAAGAATAAGCAGCAAATCTTGAAAAAAAAATACATAAACACATTGAAAATTCGATTTTTATGAAAACGATTAAATGCTGCGCCTAATAACGAATTATATCAAATTATATATAAATCGTAGCCAAATCTTTTAAGCACACTTCGCTTACTGCTTGTGATTATTATAACGATCGCAAATTGCTAAATCGAATGAATCGAAAACGATGTTGCAAGCATGTTGTAAAGTATTCCAGGTATATTTAATATATACACATATATATATATATACAATATAATATATATATAAATATATAATATAAAAACTATTCATGACATAACCTTCGAAAAATTCCTACATTCTTATCCGATAATTTCCTAAAAGAAATTCTCTTTTTTTTCATATTTATACCAAATTTATTGCTACATTTACAACCGGGATGTGAAAGTTTATTATGCACAACTCAAAATCGTTAGTTCGTTATGGCGTCTCATAATTTTCAGTTTTAATGTCATTTAAACCCAACTCTTCGTTTTGATCGTAGCTCCGCTCATATTTAACAATTTTTAATTTATCATCTGGCTCATCGTTATCCAATAAAGATTGCACAAAACTATTACCAGCCGGGTCATCTAAAATTAGGGAAACCTCAGTTTCTAGAGATATGACATCGTTGAATTTCCTTAAAAATTTCTGTAAACGCTCTTTAGTCGTCTCATCCGAAGAATCGTGGAACATTAAATCGTCGTTTTCCAGTTGATTTTTCATGGCTAACAAAATACCTTCAACAGTTGTGAAGCGACCACCTAAGGCAGAAGGACCAACTTCACAATCTAATTCGGGTATTCGTAAACTGCAAGTTTCCGATTTCAACACATCACGAGTTAAGTCCTCCTTTGTGGCTATAGTCACTTCAAATCGTACTCCCTTTTCTTCTATGCCACCGCCAGACTTTACTTCATTGGTTTTACAACCGCAAACATCACATACAGTAGCCATAATTACGACTTCTTTAAAATGCGGTATATTGGTAAGCTTCATATTAGTTTCACAAGCCGAACGGCATTCTGGACACAAAGTGCGGAATTGTAAAACTTCACCGTGCAAGTCCTCATAAGTCCACGCCCCCTCGTCTAGGGGTTTTAGTAAATGATTATCTTCAAGCTTACATGTTTGTTCTATATCGGCTTCTGCCATGTCCGTTTTATCATATAAACCCAACAAATGGTTTTCCTCATTACTACGCATAAATTGAATTGTTTTGCAATTACGATCAGCAGCCGGAGCATCAGGGTTCTCTATAAAACTGTTGCCACTAATATCCTCAAGGATTAAAGTAAATGAAGTCTTCAGTTCTTTCAAAGCTTGCAAACGTTCTATGAATTCATCTATAGCAGCAGCCTCATCAGAGTGTTCAACTTTACGCTTCTCTTGATCTTGGTTCAAGCCACGTATAGTGCGATCGATTATACCTTCTACTGTAGTTATTTCACCCTTCTGAGTTTGGGCCGGAATTTCCAATTCTACTTCCGGTATTTGTACGCAAGTGTAATCGGAACGCACCACTCGTCGATTAAGGTCCGTTCGCGTCTGCACATGCAGGGTAATCCGTATACCCTTCTTTTGAATTTCTGAAGCAGATTGTACTTCATTATTTTCAAAGCCGCAATATTCACATTTAAAAGACATCAAAACTATCTCCTTGAAAAAAGGAATTTTTGTCAGCAGCAGGCGTGTAACACCAGAGCGGAAGCAGGTCATGCATGCTGATTCAATTTCTGTAGCATCTGCAGCAGTGTCATCAGCATCGATATCACGAAACAATGGTTTCTTCAGAGTTTCGTCTACAGCTTCAATTTCTGTAGTTACGCTTTCTATTGGATGCGAAGACATTTTTTTTTTTTTATATTTTCTCTTCCTTTTTTATTCTATTTTTTTCTAAAATATATTTTAGTTCTGCTCACGAACTGAATATGTCTATCAACAAAATAAAATTGTTAAGAAAAAAATGTTGTAAGTGGCAATCAGCTGTTTTTGAGGGACTGCTTAAAATAGTAGTAAAGAATTAATATTCACCACAACTATGCATTTTAAATGAAGTGGTAACGCTATCAACATTGCCTTTCATATTGGCGCAAAAAATTGTCCAGATTAGCTTTTATTGGTCACTTCTTGTACAGAAAGAATTAAATTAATTAATTGCTTGAAATGTTAGAAGAAAACACATCAAAAACTGCTCGGGTGCCATGGTAATGTCACAAATAATTATTGGATTGCGCATCTTATAATCCTAACGCTTATTTTGCTTACATGTAGGGTAGAGAAATACCGACCTTCGCAGCTGGACGAATTGATATCTCATGAAGAAATAATATCGACAAGTAAATATAAATGGAATTTTGTATCTCACCAACCTTGTAAGATTCTCATTTTTATTCTAAGTTAATCGTTTTATCAATCAGAAACAGTTGCCGCATTTGCTCTTTTATGGTCCACCTGGTACGGGCAAAACTAGCACAATATTAGCATGCGCTAAACAATTATACACACCGGCCCAATTTAAGGCCATGGTTTTAGAGTTAAATGCTTCAGATGATCGCGGTATCGGTATTGTTAGGGGGCAGATTTTAAATTTTGCCTCAACTCGAACCATATTCAGCGGCACTTTCAAATTAATTATACTGGATGAAGCCGACGCAATGACCAATGATGCACAGAACGCTCTCAGACGTATCATTGAAAGATATACTGAAAATGTACGATTTTGTGTTATTTGCAATTATTTAAGTAAAATAATTCCCGCCGTGCAATCTAGATGCACCCGTTTTCGATTTGCTCCATTATCACAGGAACAGATATTGCCAAGATTAAATAAGATAATTGAAGAGGAAAAGTAAGTGCCATTTAATATGCATATGTTATGAAAGTGCCAATATCATTTGACTCCTTAGAGTTAATGTAACTGAAGATGGCAAAAAGGCTTTAATTACCTTATCGAAGGGTGATATGCGTAAAGTACTTAATGTTTTACAAAGTACCAGTATGGCTTTTGCTACTGTCGATGAAGACAGCGTTTACACATGTGTAGGTCATCCATTGCGCCGCGATATCGAAAAAATATTGGAAACCCTCCTGGCGACCAAAGGATTTGCACAGGCTTACGATGGTAAAAAAGGACAAATAATTTAGAAAAAATTAATACTTTCTTTTCATAATTCTTTAGATATACAAAGCATCAAATCCGTTAAGGGTTTAGCTTTAGAGGATATACTTACCGAATTACATTTGCTTGTCATGAGACGTAAGTTTTTCTCACGCTTAGAATTTCTCATATTTACATGAATTATATATGAATTCTCTTCGTATTTATTTTCAGTTGAAATGCCAATGAGTGTTATGAATAATTTAATTATTAAAATGGCTGCTATTGAAGAGCGCTTAGCTAAGGGCTGTACAGAAGCACCACAACTCACCGCTTTAATAGGGGCTTTTTTCATTCATCGGGATCAAGTAACCCTTGAAACTTAATTTTAATCTATTCTCTTACTAACCCACTGCCATTCATATTCTAAGCTTGAAGTTGAGCTTAGATTATCTAATGTTTGTATGTAACACGATCATTTTTATAGCGTTTTTTTTTTGTTTAAAGAGAAGTGTGTTTTGAATTCGTACTGAACAATAATTAATTATCATATTTGATTCATTCTACACTTTGTTCAAAACGGCAATTTTCATTAAGAATATTTATTATTTTTATAATTTACATGTTCGTCACTTAGACTACTTTTAAGTCTTAGAGCATTCAAATAATCCAAACTCTGCAAATAATAAACAGTCATATCATACAAATTTCACCCAAACTTTACAAAAAAAAGGGAATACACTGATAAATAGTAAACAAAATTCTGTAAAGTGTGAATATAGGATGACATTCTTGTAAAGTACTTAAAAGACCTGTGGATAAACCTCAACTGGGATGTAATTTGGAAAACACATATATACTACGTATTGAGACTACGAGAAAACCCTTTTAAAAAAAAAAAGAAATTCAACATTTTGTAGTGCCATCATAAATCTAAAGTTATGTGTTTTATTAAAATAACAGTGAACAGTTTTTCAAATTTTAAAATAAACCTTTGTTCAAACAATGCATTTCCATTGACAAATGGTAATATATATCTATATATATATTTTATACTAACTAATGCAGGACGACTCGAAATGTATTCATATACTGATATACCAGAAGACACTAAAACACGATAGTCAACTTCGAGGTTAACACAAAACAGTCAACTTTTATGGGCATAATTATAGTTCCCGCAGTTTCGATTCGTTAATGTAGCATCAATTGTGAGCGTCAAACAAAAACATAGACAGTCTTTTAAAAAGTTAGAACACTATTGGAGAAATGCTCACAATACGGAATAAAATATATATATAAATTGACAAAATGTATTGTTTAAAACTGTCTCTCGCACGAAAATATGGGCCCAGGGAGACGGCATATACGGCTGGGTGCAGTATAGCCTAGGACATAACATCAACCCCTTCGGTAACGAAGCTCATAAAGGTTTCTGCGCGTGTATTTCTTGAGGGTAACCGTCTGTATGTAATTTTTTGACTATATTAATACAATATAATTATTCCGTTACACACAAACATGGCGCCCTAGCTGGATCTCATTACACAAAAGTATCTGACTTTGAGCAGATGATTAAAAATATTACTTTCGGTTGCACAAATTTTTTAATCTTCATGGATTTATTTTGTTAAAGAAAGTTGATTTGAAACGCTATGCAGTACCCGAAATACAAATCGTATACGATCACTTGCAGGTCCGTTAGCCTGTTTTTGTCCAACTAATAAAGATCGTTAATTATGACTGTTGGTAAATAATTAATTCATTGGAATCAAATTCTATTACTGAGCATGATCATTGAATTGACTATTTTTGACTCTTAAAAAAATTCGACTTCCAATTGCAAAATAAAAGAAAAAGCAATAATGCCATTCAACTTTAAGCATCCATGATATAATCCCAAATAACAGAGAGAGATGTTGATACAGCTAATTGGTTTCGAAATTTAAAAAAAGTCATAGCCAGCATCATTGCAATATATTTCATTAATTATTAATAACTTAGTTATAGTGAATGTTTCGTGAATGAAAAGCAAAAAAATGAAAACTCTCTTACCATTATTCACTAGCACTTTAGTAAAGCTTTTAGGTGTCGGTATGAATTGCTCACAACACTACTACTACTACGGCCATTAGGCCGAAGCTGTAAATTATTATAGTATTACTTAATTAGCGACCAATTAAAAGATAGGCGACGGCTGATTGAAAGTCCATGCAGTGGACTAATCTCGCATATGAGAACTGTTTGTTTTTAGTTCTTCATTTAACGCGATCTTGTACGCGCGCAAGTCCTAGTGTATATAGTTGAATTGTTGAACCTTTGATCAGTCACACAATGCAAGCGAACTTTGCTTTAAAAATAAACGAAGAACCAATTATCTCACCATTGCACGATTGTATAAATGCAATAGCTGTAACTCTCAACTTAATTATGTAGTAATGAGAAGGCAAGATTTATTTGTGAAACATTTGTCAGCTGTTTGTAAAGCTATTTAGTTGCGCTCTGAATTTTGATACGTGAATTCGTTAACTTGACCGCATACAAAAACGAGAGATTTAATAATAATTATTTAATCAATTTTGTAAAGGAAAGCATTTATCATTCGGCACTTCCATAGTGAAATTGGTTTGCGAGCCGAAAATGTTGCTATCATTTTATTATGACTTAATGTCGCAGCCCTCAAGAGCTCTATACATAATACTCAAAATAAGTGGGATACGATTTCGGGATTGTCCAGTTGCTCTAAGGAATGGTAATAATGAAAAAACAAGATTCCAAAGGTACAGCCTAAATACTGATATTGTCGTTCTATGTGTGTAGGTGAACATTTAACCGAAGATTATAAACGTGATATTAATCGTTTTCAGAGAGTACCTTGTATTATCGATGGCGACTTCAAATTAGCCGAAAGTGTAGCAATTTTAAGGTAAACAATGAACTTCACATAAACTTTGAATACTTTTTTTAAGAGAAATCTCTCTCCAGTTATGCTTTATTTTGATGAAAAGAGAATGTGATGAAGATTAATTTCTGCTTCGTTTTTTTCACAGATATCTTAGTGCCAAAGGTAAAATACCCGAATATTTATATCCAAAATATTTTATTGAACAAGCACGCGTTGACGAGTTTCTTGAATGGCAGCATATAACATTACGCATTGGTTGCGCTATGTATTTCCGTCGGATCTGGTTGGACCCTTTATTAGGTCGTGAAAAACCGTCTGAAGAGAAGATTGCAAAGTTGCGAGATCATATGGAAATGAATTTACATGTTGTAGAGAGTACTTGGTTAGAAAATAAAGAATTTCTAACTGGTAACACTATGACGGTGGCAGATATATTTGCTGCCTGCGAAATCGAACAAACTCGTAAGTCGAACTTGTTAATCAAGGCTACTTTGCAAGTTATAGTTCTCTTTTCTTATTATATCCTTTAGGTATGGCTGATTATGATGTGCGTATTAAATATC
This sequence comes from Glossina pallidipes, assembly GCA_000688715.1. Lineage (NCBI taxonomy): Eukaryota > Metazoa > Arthropoda > Insecta > Diptera > Glossinidae > Glossina > Glossina pallidipes. Next base: position 2,388,158 of record KK499773.1, on the reverse strand, counting down.
CGAAAATTCGTACCTGGTTGAAACGCGTTCGCGCCGCTTGTAATCCTCATTATGATTATGCTCATCAATTTGTATATAAAATTTCTGGTACAACACCAAATTCAAAATTGTAAGAAGTATGGCTAAGCTTAAGTAATCAACTTCAATAAATGTAAACTGAGTACGTCAATAAAAGAACCTTTATCTGACAAACAACGTATATGGCTGAAAGAACATATATTGAAGGCATTCAAGTTAATGGATATTTTCCATCTTGCATTCTTTCAATACTTTCTTGATTAAATATCATATATTTATGTGTCCTCTTTGGTTTTCTGTATCTCAGTGTTAGGAACACAGCAGGAAGTCTATGAAAACCTTTTTTTCCCTTCTTTTCAACTTTGTAATGATCATTTATTCTAATTGGCACATGGAACTTCTACTATTGATTAAATCAATTTAATGTTAATCGCATCTTTAAATGTATTTTATTCGAACTTCACAGAGAGTGAAATTACAATTTTATACTCATTTACGAATGCCCATTACCCCAATAATTGCCTAACTTTTTTTAACTGTACCTGTGTTAATTTGTTAATCAGATCTCTTTTTGGCCAAAACCTTTACTCAATCTTAGTAAAAATTTATAAAAAATCTCATATCTGTCTCTGCTAGAACTTGAAAGTTACTTATAATATTTGCGAACTTTAGGTTCTTTTTCGGTTTTTTAGCGGCCTACGGTTATCAACTAAGAGGATATATGCCAACCTTCAGTTTTCTTTCTTTAAATGAAAGAACAAACAGCAAATGTGCAGCAGGACGTGCATAAGTCTATTCAAGTGTTTGTTGTTGTTTTTTTTCTATGACCAGCCGCTCTCCTACATTTGCAGGCATAGCGATGACCAAGAAGAGTTATAGGAAGAGAGAAAGTAGTGTTTGTGAACATTCGACTTGAAAATGGTCACGTTAGACACGATGAGTCCAGACCACACCTGGTAGATTGTGGCAAAAGAGATCAGTGTTGTTAAAAACTGTGTGACGAATGAAGGGTGTGCCGAGGAAGCCGTGTAGTTCTGTTAAAGGGCATAATCGGTGGACAAATCTCTTTTATTTCTGTAGAATACTTGTCCCGGATGAACTTGTACATAAGTGCATCACATTGCACTGCTCTTAAAAACTTAGACCTTAGCTGCGTCTTTCAACACTTTGAATACGTGTTGTGTCCAAAGAACATCGTTTTGTATTCTCATGCCCAGAATATCGAGAAATGCCCCTTCTTCTATATGGACACCACCAAAAGAGACGGGTGGTTCATGACTTCCTGAGCGTTAGGAAACAGCTTTCAGTTTTAGTGGCGTTAAAGCTTATCCTATTAGCCTGACCCCATATAGATATTTTTATGCAGCGCCGATTTAATGCGTCAGTCATCATCGCGCACTTGTTCTGTATCTTGTTGCTGCATAGTTGCCTACTGAAGGAAAACGAGTGACACAAGGTGCTGCCGACTATAAATGTCTAGATGAGGGGTTTTGTTACCCAAAGAAGGTCTTTAATGAATACCAGAAAGTGAGAAAGTGCAGAGCTCTTTGGTGCACTTACATTTAAACAGAATTCGTTCGAGGAATACCCGTCGAGAATAACTTTTATCTTATTTTTCCACAATAATTGCCTATTTTTACTATAAAAGGCTCCTCCGTTCCCCTAACCTTCCAGCTTTGGCTGGAAGCACCTTCTTTGGATCGAAGCACCAAATCCTATCCGGCTTAGTAAAGTGCTCGCCGAAAACTTGGTGTCTGATTCTGTGGATAGCCTCGCATGCACGTGGGTTATTTTGGGATGTTTCGCACATCCCTTGGCCAAATATGCATGAATCGGTATCAGAACTATCTATGTTTTTAAGATAATAATCACCCGTATGTATACCAGTCGCCAAATGTAAACTTCTCCTTCTTAGTGGGAATAGCATATGTGCTGTACTGAGAGATTTTATAAATCTTTTCGTTTGTTCTCTTCGCTTCGCTTTTAATGGTAATCCAATTTTATCTGTGCCCATTCCGATATCAGCGTATTAATATAGCTAAATCGTCAGTGATTTCATTGCGCTCAACAGCAGAATGGCCACGTATTATACGTGCTTGCCCAGCTCATTCAAGTTTTTGGACGCCCTCTAACACAAGCCTATATGTTATTGTTCGCCCTTTCGAGGCCTTTAGATGAGTTGGTTATCGGAGTGATTGCTTTCTTAGGCATTCGGAGGCCCACGCAGATATTGCATAAACTTCTGCTTGGAATATATAGGGAGTGCGCGGTAGCGCCTTTCGAAAACTCAAATCGCATACAGCGACCCACATTTTGGCGTTTTTCACTTACTGTGAATATAGTAAAATCGTAAGTGAATCACACCACTTTTCAAACTCACAGTATTCTGCATTCTGGCGTCGTGACCGATTGCAACTCGCTAAAACTTGCCAGCATTTGCTTTTCATAACGTTTTCGAGTTTGTATCAAATTTAGTATTTCGAAGCAATAGTCACAAATAAAATTCTTCATTATCAATTATATTATAAAATAAGGTTAAGTTACGAAAACCACAAAAAAGGATGTTTAAAATGCATCACTATGGGAGCCTAAAAAAAGCGGCTTTTTGACATTTTTTTTTTTTTTTGGATGGAACGAATAATAATATTTCAAGAGATTGCTTAGCATACATTTAAGGAGTAGAAAAAGTTAATTTGGAAAAATGTTTAGAGAAGAGAAGTTTTTGTTTTGAAAACTTTTTACCCTTTAAAACTGTTTTGTGGCTTCTGACGTGTTTGACGAGTATGGCTGCTAATCTGCCTAAACTAAGCAGAAGACATACGAAAAGCTTTAAAGCGTCAATTCATTTATTTCGATTTTGAGATTTCGGGAAACCGGTGATTATAAAAATTTAAAGAGTCTCCAATTCGTACTCCGGATTGAAATCTCAAAGCTAGTAAGTTCCTCTTCGTTACAAAAAAAATGTAAAAATTACATTATAGGTGGCATTATGCTGAATAGCAAAAATTATGCGATATGGATTAAGACATGTGCACACCCATAAAAAACTTATTACATCATAGAATAGAATTAATTTTACAGTTTTTATGCCTATTAAAAGGGGAAAGTATTAACTTTTGGAGATTTTTCTTGTTTATTGATTTAATAGACACGCTTTTATAGATAGGGCTATTAAAAGAAGGCAAAAAAAACCATCCTGACGAGTAGTAGGCTAAAGTTTTGTCTAGCAATTTTTAACTTCTGTAAATCGCCAATAAATTGCCTTAGAAAGGCGTTATGTTTCGACGGCGATTGGCCCAAGGACGAAAGCTTTTAAAAGTGGTACGGATGGAAACACTTTTTCGACCACTTTCCATACAACGCATTATTTTGGATATTTAATGGTATGGTATAGTGATTTTACTTCTTTTTCTTATTTTCTTTTTTTAATTAAAATTCGCACCAATCTGCCGCAGATTTTCTCAAATGAAAGATACCTGATGAGAATGGCTTCTGTGTTCCCATGCTTTAATATTGTTAAAAAATTACTTTGGCAAGTATAATTATTCTATCACCTTCCATTTGAAAAAGAAAAAATAAATAAATGTCGAAAATACGCCTTTTTAAGCAGTTACACTGGCCTTTTGTCCCCCCTTAAGAAAATAGAAGACGTCGAGAGCAGATTTATTTCTAACGTATTCTTTATTTCATTTTGTGTCATTTATAATTTATAAGTTTCTATTGATCCATCTTTATTGAATATTACACAAGTGGTTCTTTTATATATATTGTTTTTGTTTTCTTTTTCTTTTTTGCCATCTCTTCCTTTTAATACATAAGTTTGCTTTCTACGAAGAAGTTAGATTTAACTTATTATTATTATTATTATTATTATTTATTATTATTATTATTATTATTATTATTATTTATTATTATTATTATTATTATTATTATTATTATTTATTATTATTATTATTTATTATTATTATTATTATTATTATTATTATTATTATTATTATTATTATAATTATTATTACTATTTTACTATATCGTATTCCTTCAAACATGCGAAATTTTGCACACTACACTAGTATCCTTCTCATCATCATTTGCAAGGCTTATATTTCTCTATTAGAAATTGTAATTATATTCTTTGTATATTTAATTTATAGATACATACATAATTTAATGATTTTAATTAAATATGATATCATTACGCAAAAATTTTTGTTGAAAATTTTCATTCTTTTCTGATCTAAAATATACAAATTTTTAACATAATAATTATAAATTAAACTTAACAATTTAAAAATGATAGGAAAAAGTCTCTCGAATATTAAAAGAGAAATAAAAAAGGAATCAAATAAAATAAACAATTCATATAACATTAGAAATACGCAGATTAGAACCAAAATCAAAAAGAGAAAAAAAAAAAAAAAAAAAACATTTAAACAATATTTTATAATCTTTATAAGAAATGGTTTTCATTTTTTTTTTTTTTGTTTGTTTTGTAATCTTAAGGAAGTCTTTAATATTCAAAATATTTTAATAATTAAAAAAAAATATATATACACTATAACACGCTATCTATGTACATACGCACATATATGTAAGTGAGATACATATATTATGTACATCATTTTGACTCATATCAATGCACACGAATATATATATATATATATATATATGTATATGTAGACATATATTATAGTGCTTACAGCGCTAAAGTACTAATCATTACATATTTGAGCTTTTTTTATTTCAATCAATAATTTTACTTGCCAAACAATTATATTAGAAGCAGTTCTCATCAACAATCTGGCGGTCATCTTCTTTGTTTTCTCAGAGCATTGTCGAGGCTATATATCACTTGCCTCTTACTACACTAAGATTCCTTCCAGCGAACCCGCCATTAATTAAAGGGGGTAGCAGCTTGTCTCTCGTTTTGGGGATTTAATATTTTAAAATATCGTAAGAAATGCTCAGAAGACCATTCTTTAGTTTCTCGGGATATTAGATGAGCTTGGTATGGGAAGTCTCTTCTCTTTTTTATATTCCATCCATATGTTTCATTCCTCGATTCGAGTTAACCTTTTTTTAAAAAGTCATTATTTAATCACTGTGTATATACGTCATGATCCGTACGTCCGTACGTCCTTGTCGGTTTTTCTCATAAAATTCTATCGTTATGAATGTGTAGTTGCCATAATATGTGTTTAGGCCATTTTGTCAAGTTACTTCCTTACAACCTAATAATGTCGACACAATTAACAGGTTAAGATAAATTAAATATTGGTCCTCTCTGTTATAATAAATGAAGTTTTGTATTAGATCGAGATTCTATAACGTAAAGTGTAGGTCAGAGTGCCTAGATATTTTATAATTTGCCATTTATATGTATTTAACTCAAATATAGAGGGTACAGGTTCTCGCTCTGAAGTATTGAAAAATTTTTTTCAATTTTTTCTTTTGGTTAACTTTTTAACTAAAAATTTCGCAAACAAGACGGTTTTCGATTGCAAGAATCTCTCTAACGAACCTTCTCGTAGTAAGTTGAATTAAGCTGCTCCTTTTAGTGATTAGTTATCAGGTGACTTTTCGAACAAGGATAATAATATATCTGCCTGCTGATGATATTTTCAAATTTGCAAAGGTAGATATAAAAGCAACTTAAACTTAATACATGAAATTGTTGCGGAGGTCATTTCATAATAAATACTTTGAGAACACGCCTACTTACGCCAGCGATGACCGAATTTATATTAATATGCCTACGCGTATCATGCGCTATTTTGACATATTGAGTTGATTTAGTTATGTTCCTTTCCTCTCGGAATCCTTAAAATCGCACAAATTGAGAAAGAATTTTGAAAACCCGAAAATTTTATGAATTTCCTTCTTACAGCAAAACCGGCAATAATCGAAGAGTTGCAATAACTTCGAAAAATTCCAATTCTCGATACATATGTAACTCGCTAAATCGGGGATATAAATTCATCTTTATCAAGGTGAAAATTAAAGAAAAAAAAAGTTTTGAGGCGATGAGAGGGCATTTAAGATTTTCTTATTACGATTCTTAAAATCAATAATTCTCAAAAAAGTTATCTTAAAATATTTTACTATCAAATGCACAAAATTATATTTTGAATATTAAACGTTGAAATACAGTCGACCCCTTTCCCTTATAAGAAGCTAGATTCCGCGTTTTATAAATCGGTGTTGTACGAGTCACTTACACACTATACAAAAACATGAGCCGTTGGCAAACCAATGCGATTAACTTACTCGTTATGTTCAAAGTTATGACAAAGAATTTTATGGCCACTGAATAAATCATGTTTTTTGTTTAACGAGAGAGAAAGAAAGAGGGAGAGGGAGAGAGGGAGAGAGAGAGAGAAAGAGAAATGTACATATTGTCTGTCTCATTCTTTACTATATTATATCAGCCTCCCCCAGCGTGTTATACAAGAATCTGTCTTATATGAACACTTGTTATGGGCGGATCTACTTGTTATGGGCGGATAGACAGACCTCTTCAAATATCTGATGGGTAAGAATTTTTATAAAAAAAGATATAGGCATCGAGTGTCAGGACATCTAATTTAAGTTATTAGTTTCACACTTTTTTATCAAATATTTTTATTATTAATGCGTGTCGTCCAAAAATTCGTGAAAACTTGGAAACCGAAGAATGGGAATACGTTTCATTTTAGGTTGAGAATCGATCTTTATGTTAGGTTAAGTGCTAATCTTCATTGTCTTCGTTGAGCCCGAGGTTATTTGGTTCGTCGAACGTCCCACACGTGATTCCGCACTTAAAATCAGATCAAAATCATGAATTTTTTTTTTCTTTTTTTTACAATTTGCTAAGGTATTGGTCAATATCAATGTAAATTATTTCTTTAAGATCATTGCAAACAGTTTTTCCTAAGAATTCAAGACTGGGTCTTCCACAACGAACTGTCCCTATACGAAAACGGCAGATAAGAAGAAAGTACATTCTTCTTAGCTCTAATCTAGAACGAAATATTATCAAAAGCTTTTCCTATTCATTGTCTAAAATATACAATTTCCTTTGGTCACCATCGTCTACTAGTACTGCTGGCATCTTCATGTATGGTAAGGGTTAATTGAATGGGAATTTATGATATCCTCTACATATTAAGGGCTAACACTTCGATATATATCTGAGCTCGTGTTCGCTTATCATCAGATACTATTGAAAAACGAAAGTAGGAAGCATTTAACAGAATATTTTTTGCAATATTTTCTTAATGATAGCTACATTTTTATTGTTGTTGGTGTCGTTGCAAAAAAAGGACACAAATTTGGGCAACTTTGCGGAAAAATTTGCAAACTCTGAGAACGGTATCTGGCGTATAGAAGTCTTTTCAGTCATACATGTCATATATAACTTCAAGCTATTTTGTTTATATTAATAAAAAAATAAATAAATAAATAAGCCTCATCATTATAAGAAACAAGCAAACAAACAAATAAATATGATCAAAGATGTGAAAATATCATGAAATTATTGTTGCCTTTCGACGTAGCGCGACGTACTACTAATTGGCGTTTTGTTGATTAATATAATTCCCATTATATATACCCCGTATATTTGTATATATATATATATATATATATATATATATACATTACGCGTATGGGTACGCATTTTCGCGTGCATTCAAACATAATAAAAAAATACGGTTGATTGTGAGATTGCGGTGATGTTGGTGACGATGATAATAATAATAATAATAAAAAAAAAAAAAAAATATAATTAAATAAAAAAAATGACAACGACGACAACAATTTTGAATAAATGGTTGATGAATAATAATAACAATTGATCTTTGCAACCAAAGAAAGAGAACAAATAATACTATTGAGCATTTGTTGTTGGCGTTAATAATCATATATATATATATATTTATATATATGTAACATATAAATATGTAACATATAAATATGTATATATATATGTAAATATATGTGTACATACATATACTTATATTTACATATATACACATATGTATATACATACATAAATATATATAAATATAAATGTATACATATACTTATATTTACATATATACACATATGTATATATATATAAATATAAATGTATACATATATATATATAAATATAAATGTATACATATATATATATATAAATATAAATGTATACATATATATATGTAAATAAATATATATATACATATATATGTACACTCAACTTCAATTTATATTTAATAATAATAAATTGTTGATATATATATTTTTTTTTTTTATTGCCTTGTGTTTATATATATATGCATGTGCGTATGCGTGTGCGCCTAATTTAATTCTTCAATTTTGCCCGTATGAGCAATTTTTGGTAAGCAAGGATTTCTTTTTTGTTTTGTATTTTTTTTATATTTTTTTCACATTCCTTTGCAAATACCGACGAATGATCACAATGCTCTGTTTGTGTGTGTGTGTGTGTGTGTGTGTGTGTGTGTGTGTGTGTGTGTGTGTGTGTGTGTGTGTGTGTGTTTTTTTTTGTCTTTAAAAGCGATTGCGATTAATATTCTTAATGCGTATGCCCACCTCTAGTACGTGCTCACCGGTCGATACATTTCCCATATTGACAGTGGCCGCATTATTACTGCTATTATTGCCATTGTTGCTGCTACCACTACTGCTGCTACTGCCGTCAGTGTGATGGGCATTATTATTGTTATGATTGTTATTTGCTATATTGCCATTAGCGCTTGATAAAGGCATGCGTCTAAGCACCGTCGTTGTAGTTGCGGTAGTTTTTGTCGAAGCCGAACCATTATGTTTGCAATGATGATTACAATTATTTGGAGTACCACCCCCTCCGCTATAGTCATGCGGTCCGCCTACCGTGTGTCTACGTTTGATAGAGCGATTTTGTTTATTCTGAATTTGTCGTTTCTTTGTTAGATTCATATCAGTCTTTTCATCTTTAGTCAAGCCGGTGGAGGGTGTAGAACAACCGCCACCGCCACCGCCACCACCACCACCGCCGTACCTTGGAGAATAATTTCGACAATTGAACGAAGCCGATCTAAAGAGTCGATGATCTCTACGTTTCTTATTTTTTAGCAATAGTGAAGGCGAGGCCAATACTAAAGCTTCTTTAGGGTCACTAGTCGTGGAACCTTCTGAATCATCTTCTGAACAACATTGTTCATACACCGAAGAAGAAAATCTTAAATTTTTGCTTGTCGCATATAAATGTCGTGCTGTGCTGGCATGACCAGCGGAGGTTTTTAAGCCTAAAACAACATTAGTTGTGGCGGGCGTCGATACTGTTGTCGGCAATGAAGTTAAACCGCTTGCACTACCAATTGACGAATTTATAGGCGCAGTAGCCGAATGCTGTAATTTATGGCTACTCTTGTAGGTGGTGGTCAACGAAGACGGACCAGTACTGACTGTTGATGCGCAATCTTTCTCTTTCTCGTAATCATTTGCCGTTTTTGGACCCAGCACTAAAGTGTTGGCTGCCGTACAAGATCTGCTTAACATAAGATTATTGCCCGTCACATTCTCCAAAGGACAGAAGTGAAACAGTCTTTCCGGAGACTCATCGGCATAGGGAATGTTTTCAGAATGCAAATGTAACGGTTGGCCCAGAGTATGGCGTCTATTTTTGGGGAAATCCGGCGATCCATTTTCATCATTTGACTCTGAGCCGCTGCGCAATTTACTTAGCTTTGAATCTAAAGTGTCTGTTATAACGCCCAGAGACATAGAACCTAAGATATAAAAAATAAGAAGAAGATAATATTCAATACATAAGGAATTATTTAAATTTTTGACGTAGAATGAGATCAATTGTGGATTAGTAAGAAATTGGTGCAAAAAGTTGTTATTTTGAACCACTCACCCGTATCACTTATCCTACTATTGCTGGATTCATCGTCAGTTAATAGTATTGAGATATCGACACTACTTCTCTGTTCCTTGGTAATGCTGCTACCACTTCCACTCCCTGAATCTTTTTCATCTAAACTAGCTTTACGATGATGTGTGCGTATGCCATGACTTAGAAAACCTCGCTCTTTCTTTTTTGTAGTTTTACTTGTTGAAATCGTGGTACTACTGCTACTTGACGAAGAGGCTGTGGTGGCGCTCGCTGACTTTATATAATCCAGGGACTGTAAATGTAAACGTAAAGTAACACCAATATCATAAATGGTCGGCACAGCTTTACGTTTCTCTTGACATGATGACGATGACGTCGTCGATATTGCTTCGCCACCAATGATCGTTTTTTTTGATTTAACATGTAAGTGTGGGCGATGGGCAATAATGGATATATTAGGTGTGGACTTGCAGATGTTTTTAAGGGTGTTCTTAGTGAATGTAGTGAGAGGAGTTGGTGTTATGTTGGTGATGAATGGTGAATGTCTTGGGTTTGTTGTGGTGGTTGTGGTGGAAGTGGTGTAAAATGATTTGGATTTATCGCTTACCAAGGCACTGTCACCCGAATACGTTTCAGAGCTTCGCTTATTTTGAGCTCTCTTACGAAGCTGGGGTATAAAGCGTGAGGTACGTGTTGTAGCGCTTGCCTCACGTTCGGTCATCCGTTCAATTTTAGATATATTATGCAATAATATATTAGTTTGGTTTTCTTGTTGTTGCAGAACAGTTACACCTGTGCCGGAGCTGGAAGTCGACGTGGCAGGTGTATTATTACCACAAACATCTTCTAGATGAGGAATGTCACCGTTTTCAAAGAAATAATCGTACTGCAAATAAAAAATTCGATTTTTTTAAAAAGTCTTAATATTACAGTTTGAAGAATTCAAATTCACTTACGTGTGTTAACAGCAATTCGACAATTCGACACTGATGTTTCATATCTTTGACGGCAATATCTAAAGTGTCGTTCGGTGTGCGTATAATGGAAGGACCGAATATGATGGCCAAGTTTTTGGGTTCCATTAGATTAACATCACAATTCTTGCTGACGCGATTCAAATGACAGAACAGATGCTTCATGGTCTCATTCGAATGGCGGGGTAATAATTCTAATAAATTTTTTAGCTCTGTTAGTCGTTCTAAGCCAATTTTCTTATCAGCGTCTATGAAGTTATTGTAAAAGGAACTCGGTAACAATGCGTCCGGCAAACTGCGTATAAATAATTTCAGTAGACTGGATACAACGTTGACATCTTCCCATCTGACGTCAGTGTTGCAACGATCCCAAGAGAAATCCGCTTTATTGACTTGATCCGATAATTCCGAAATGGCAGCCTTATTGCCCGGTATACGATAAATTCCAACAACACCTAGACCTTTGGTTTCAACAATATTGGTGCACACCTCCACCAAAATTGGCACAAATTCATTGTTCTTCGACTAAAAGATGAGATAAGTGAATAATGCACAACACATAAAAAGGAAGAAAGAAAAAAACAAAAAAAACAAAAAAAAAACTAACCATAGGGCAACATTTTAGAGGAACTCCTATAGATCCTGTTGTGCGGGTCGAAGAGCTCAAATTTGATGGCGATAAATCAGCACTGTTGCTGCTACTGCTACCGCCACCACGTCTGAAAAGTAAATCTTTCCAATTTTTGGCTTTCGGAGAGCCCAGATCTTTATCCGGGATATTTTTATGTGAAGAAGATTTACGAGTTTTCATCACAGGCGATATGGAATCGGTGCCTTCCAATTCGCTGCGAGCTAATAAATTTAAGGGTGAAGCTTCTGGTTGCAAGTGTTGGTGCGTCTGCAGTTGTGGTTGTTGTTGTACATTATCATCACAGATTGTTGTTGTAGGCACACTAGCAGTGGCTGCTTTCTTTTGCGGTTCAGCCGTTTGCTTACCTTGAAGATCCTAACAAATAAAAAGATGCTTAGTAGCAAATAGGAAATTTGAAATGAATCTAAAGAAATACTTACACTATCATCATAAATTAAACTATTCTTCCATTGCAGTAGACCAAATATTCGTTTCATTTCAGAGCCACTTTTTGTTTTGAATAATATTTCTGTATGAGGTGATGATTGTTGCTGGGCTTCGGTCGGTAAAGCAATACTACTCACTGTAGCGGTAGATGTAAAATTGAACTTATCAGTGGGATCATCTAAATTCAATTCATTGCCCAGTGAGGCCAACGGAGATGGTTTCGATTGCATGCGAAATATATATTTCTTCTTGTCCACCGATTCATCAAATATTTTAAAATTTCTAATATCGAGTTCTATCACCTAAAATTCCAGTATATATATATATATATATATATATATATATATAGCATAGGTATGTTTAATTGGTCATTTTTTATGTTAACGAAACTTACATTACTCTCGGATTTAGTATGACGACTGGGATATATTTTTAATATATCACCTTTAATCTCGATTTTTACTTGACGCCATGAACGATACTCCGAAATTCTCTGAAGGAAATAATTGTAAATGTACAGTGGATATACTTGTGAGTCCGATCCTTTCACTTTATTACTTACTTTTCCATTGATGCAAGACGATTTTATTTCCATTTCAGTTTCGAATAATTCCATTTCCGTGGTCATATCCTTAGTATCTAATTTACCATTGACATCCATACTCGGTATTATACTGTCAATATGAATACTAGATCAGATTAGATTAAGAAATGACATTAAAAGTTATCCAATAACAAAATGGAAATGCACATCACAAGTAAGTATTACAAACCTATGTCGTATATCACTAGTAACTGAAGCACGTCGACTGTTGCCTCCGGTATTAGCCTGTAATGTTAAATTTTCTAATGCTTCGATAGATTCTTGATGATCACTGACTGTACTGCCACTACCAACGACAACATCGTATATGGGATCTGTTTGTTCTTCAATTTGCACCGGCATAGCTTTAGCTGACACAATATCCGTTGTACATTTTGTAGCAGCACCAGCAGCAGCAGCAACAGCAGCAGCAGCAGTAGCAGCCTCAGTGACCGTCGCTGACGAAGAGGCAATTGTTGAACTATCACAATGATAATCATTTTCGTTATTAGTGGCACGTAAATACGATATACGACGCATGGGCTTGCCTTCGTCGAGCGAAGAGATGGGTTTAAAACGTCGCACCACTGCCGTCGAGCCAGTATTGTTAGCGATGGCAATGCCTGGGGTGCTAGTAGTCGTATTGATTTTATTGATTGTGTTTTCAGAGGAAGTTGCAGATGCTGTTTTTATATATATACATATATATATATATACATATATATACATGCATTTTTTTTTTTTTTAATTTTTTTTTTTTTTTTTTTTGAATAGTTAGATAAAGAGAAATGCAAATTGGATGTATATGAATAACAGCAACAACAACAAGCATAAGCAGCAATAATAGCAAAAATAAGAAGAAATCATTTAATGATTATGCATTGTTACCTTTTATGTTGTCTGTTTTTGTTGTAGCTACAGCAATCGTATTGGCATTATCGCTTTCAGCAATGTCGGTCAATGTTGTTGACTTTTCCTCTATTTCCGTTAATTTACTCGAATACTCTGTAAAAAAAAAAAAAAAAAAATTGCGTCGCAAATATTAAATAAAATATATATATATACAATAAAAACGACGCGCTCTACGTTGAAAAACTTAATAAATCAAAATTTGAAGCGTTTTACTTTTTCGTTTTTAAAGTATTTTAAAAATAAAAATTTTACTTTGGAGGTTTGCTTTTCCTATATATTTGTGTTTATATAAATATTATATATGAATAATAATAATTTATTGCGTTTGTTTTTCTTTTTTTAAACATCATTCTGAATGTGTTTCCATGTGATTAACCAAACAATAACAATAACATCACAAAGAGGCAATAACAGCAAAAACACTTTGTGTACATTCACTCTAATTGCGGTTATCAATTTAAATCTCAAATGCAAACAAATAACATTAGGTAGGGTGAGAGTTTATACAAATCGTTATTCGCCGACTGATAATTTATTATACGGCTGCCTCTCTTTTAAACTAATAAACATGTTTTCTCATATGCGTAGCCATACAACTTACTTTTGCAAGTACTACTACCGCTGCTGCTGTTGCTGCTGCTGCTGCTACCATTGTTGTTGTTACTAGTGCTAGTACTAGTGCTTTTGCTGTTGTTAATTTGATGATCGATTGTGGTGGTAGCCAAACTGGCTTTGTGTATTTCCATGCGACTGCAAAGTTGACCATCTACCACACTAGACGAGTTGGCCGGTGTTATTGTCATTGTGTTGGGGACTGTCATCTTAGGCGCCACAGTTTGATAGTGCTGCTGTTGCTGTTGTTGTTGTTGTTGTTGTTGTTGATGATGTTGATGTTGATGTTGTTGCTGTGCATGATGTTGTTGCACCTGCATTTGATGCAATGGATGATGTTGCAGTGATTCATATAAAACACCCGGCTTCTTCATTAAAATAACATTGCCCGTAGCTGCAGATGTTTCAATGGCATTCGTATTGATGGACAGCGGCTTGAAAGGATCAAAACCTCTAGCCAAATGTGAAACCAATTTACGTTCAAACCTGCACATTGAGAGAAGAAAAGCAATAAAAAAGTATAAAAAAAAAAAAAATCGAACAAATATCGAGAGAATCGTTAGTTAAAATAAAATAAAAGAGAAAAATAGGGGGAAAAAAACGCTTACACTTTATTGGTGACACCAGTTTCTTGCAAGGTTTCCATAAATTCATAATCCTTTTGATACTTATCACGCACATTTCCCGCTCGAATGCCACCAGAATTAATAGCTGCACCGCTACTAGTGCTTATTAAAGAGCTCGCTGTACCGTTCGCTGCTTGCCGGTGCAGTTGTTGACTTCGACACTTTGTGTTGTTGACACTATGACTACTATTTGTTGCTATAGTAGTTACCGTGGATGTGTAATGCATATCACAGCTTGCCGGTAATAATTCTCGTGCGCTCGACGTTGACGAAGCGCTCAACAGCGGTTGTTTCACCAACGAACGCACTTGTCCACGTGTCGCACTCAGTCCCAACGATCCTAATGAAGCCGTAGATGCCGATACTACAGATAATTGCGGACTACCTGAGGGAGGTGTGTGCGGAAAGAAGTGTTGCGCTTGTGCCTGTTGTTGTTGCTGCTGCAGTTGTTGTTGTTGTTGTTGCTGCTGCTGCTGCTGCTGATGTACATGCGGTAGCGGTGACTTAAGAAATTCCTCTTTTTGCTTAATCGATTCATGTAAGCGCATCATTAAATTACTGTTGTCAATAACTGCATTGGAGGCATATAAAGCAGCCGCGTTTTGTTGTTGTTGTTGCTGGCGGGTTAATACTGTCAAAGTGTTTGGCGGAGGTGAGCTGAAAAAATATCAAAAAAAAAATACAATACAATTTTCCTTTGCTACTTGTCGTAGAGATATTTAAAAGAGAAAAAAAAAAACTTATCGACTTTTCTTTGACAGACTAATTTTTCTGTTATGAAGATCATATTTTCATATATAAAATTTAACCAAAGTATGTTTACTTATTGAGCATTGGAAGGATCTTAAGCAGATAAGTGCCTATCCAGTCAACCAGTTACCAAAACCTATGGGTTTTCCTTTTATTTCATTTCATTCGGTAGACTTAAGACAAACTAAACCTGCAGTGCTATGAGGTTTGCATTTGAAAGTAAACTAAACACTACAAGCTACAATTAAAATAAAAAGTTTTCTTAAGAGTTTTGAAATTGCGTAGTGTACAGGTTCCTTATACGATACACATCGTGTAGGGTCCAGAAATATCTGTGAGTCACATGAGTAACGCACGTGAGTGGACGAGTCATACGGACTTTGTTTACAAAAGTCTGTACATTTACAATTTTATGTGAACATCTAATGGAACTTAAAACTTAGCTATCGAAATATGCGCGGATTAAATACACATATGTAGAGTAATTTTCGCAAAGATTTACTCTTCTCGGTGAGTAATTTACGATGCTGTTTGAGTTCGAATTACGAACTATGAGCGAAATATATTTGTAAAAAACAAGTGAAAATATTAATGGTGGGCCACGGCCCACTATTAAGTGTTCTACACCACTGTGCTTATTCATATTCATTCATATAATGACTTTCCGAAACAAGACGTTATATGAGAAATTATTGAGGAAAAGTGGTCCGGCACTCGACCTTCTACTAAAACACGTCGATGTAATATTTTAACTTTCATCGAAATACGCCAAAAATTGTGACCTGTAGATTGGACACAAAAGTACATGAGTAGGCATCAGACGGACGGACCGAGAGACAAACTCAGATCAATTGAGCAAGCGATTCTAACTCAATTAAAAATAATAAAACTTGGATCTACCTAATGTCCTTCGGGGTGTTGTATACGTCCGCACATATTTATATACGCTGATGCCACAAATGGTGTGGCGCATAAATGTAATGTCTATACGTGTATATGTATGTGTATGTTCTCAAGAAACTACATATCCTATAAATATCTGTCTTTCTGAATGACTGAGATTTTTGCATTTGTCTGTTGAGTGATGCGTAGTCCGTCCAGGGAGACCACGGTCGCTAATTCCTTTAAACACATTTACGAGGTTTTGCTTGGGGCTGTTTGTTACGTTCTTCACGGTAGCCACATGGAGAACTTTGGTAAAAGATTATTTCTCCGCTGTCTGTTATATCGGCCACACAACATTTCCATCGCATGTAACTCAATATTTGTCATAAATTCTGCTTTTTAATGTCCAAAATTTTTTTTTTTCTCCTTTTGTTTATGTTACAAAATTTGATTTAAACAAAGACTCGTGACGAGCACATTTAGATATCATTTGAAATGTTGCCAATTATTCAATATTTTTCTTGAGTTATGTTGAAGGAGAGATTTTTGGGGTCAATCCAGTTGCAAATATTGATACAATTCCTGTTGACCTTGGCCGGACGCCTTTGGCCACATTATCTGTTTTTTTATATTATCTTTACCATCTTTGATAAAAAGAACAACAATTTGATAATAAATTATTTACGAGAATATCTCTTAACAAATAGAATCCAAACGAATCTTTTCAAACTGATCTACAATTAAAAATATGAAAATATTGTAAAAAAAATAGAAATAAAAAACAAATCGTCGCTAAAGAGATTAAGTTAAGGTAGTTAAGTTCCTGAGATCGATGTACGATCGGTGATATTTTTAATTAATCTCTCAGTATTTTTCTGTTTAGAGCGAAACGTTTCCATCTGCTTCCTATTTCCGCTTTCTTTTCAATTTTCTTCAAACTCTTTCGTCATACGAGGAATTATAAATTTTGATAGGAACAGATGTTGTCCCTGTTGAAAATTTTTCAATAAATGATGAATGACCTTAACAAACTCCCC
>KK499773.1:2311880-2370674 GCA_000688715.1 Glossina pallidipes | reverse complement strand
GTCTTACAGAAACTTATGTAAATAGTAACAAATTACAATTATGTGAATGCCGTGATCAGAAGTTGATCCGTTTAGGCCCAACACATGTGCCGGTGACTTGATCTCCTACTAAGGAGCATAACCAAATTTTCTAATCATTTCTCATTTGAAACAAATCCGGCAGTTGTGTTAAATATATCTTGTGCTGACATATCTACTGATGACAACATTTTTGATTCAGTCCGTATCAGTCCGTGCATACTTGTTATCAAGTAGCGATGAATGGTTGAGAAATTTGATTCTTATTCCTAATTTCAATATCAATTTTTACATGTTATATTTATGGACTGAAGTTTCACTGTGCACTACTCATATATGTACATTTTGTAATTAAAACAAAATGTTGTTCATTGGATTTCATTGTTGCTCTTTCTGAAGGAAAAATATTTAAAGTTTTTTAGTTTTGTACGATTTGTTGTAAAGTTGGGGAACATATCGCCAAATTTACCATATGCCACATGTTTTTTTTTTTTTTTTTTTTTTTGCGCGCTTGTCTAAGGAACGTATCTATCAAGTAAAAGAAGAGTTGGGTGTAAATAAATTTATCTAAATATTATGAGTGCGCGATGTGCTTGTATTTGACGGCCAAGCTATAAGTAAGGGTTTTCGAGATTTTTTTCTAAAGCTATCGCACATAATGACGGCAAGTATTGAACACATTTCAGATTAAATAAATTTTTAATTCACAATTGCAAAGAGAAAAACATATATATATATATAATTTTAAAAATTCAGACCTTCGACATGATGAGTGACAAATATTACAGAAACAATTTAAAATTGCATCAAATGGACTCATCATCGTTTGATATGTACGTAAGTACATATGAGGTTTTTTTTTTTTGCTTTTTTGTTTTTCAATAATTCAGTAAATGTCGTTGTTATATAGTTGCCGCTGTTGTAGCTATTCCTGTTTATACCATTTCCAAATCATTTAATGGCAAAAATGATAACAAATTAACGCTAATTTCACCGTCAGTTACAAATATACGTAAATGTACGTACGTACGGCGTTCACTGTTAAAAACAATCATATGTTTGTTGCGTGACAAATATAAAATTTATTAATTAACGAATGTATTTCTAAGGCATAACTCGTAAATATATGAATGAATTACGTAGAAACTGGGTGTGGTCGGGAATAAATCCTTAATTTTTCGTAAAAAAAGAGGAGGAAATTAAGGAAAACACTTTATAAATTTAACAAATTGGGAATGCATGCATAGGGCAGCAAGTGGACTTAAGCCTGGCAGCGAGACCAGACAGAGAAATGTGCGCTTATCGCCTTTCATTATTATAAGCAATCGTTTTTGCATGTTATCATGCTTGCCCCGAACGACAAAACGCATTTATACGTTGCAATAAACAAAGCTACACCAATAAGCGCAAGCGCGCTCTTGACAAGTTGTCTAAGACATTCACACACTCAGGTACATGTATATGCATATATATGTATATATATATGTATGCATATATAATCGGACAGTAGTGATAATTCAGCACCATAACAAACAGACAGACAGCAACTAAGTTGATCGAACAACTGACAATCATTAATTATATTATTTCGTTGTCTATTGCACTGGTTGGCTGGCGTTTGTGTGCGGAGGTGATGACAAGCGTAACTATCTAAAAAGTTAGATCAAAACAAAACAAATGGTACGTTATAATAATAATAACAACAACAGAAACAAAAACAACCGTAAAATCGAATAATCAAAACAAACACAAAATCGCAATGAACGCGTTAAACACGGCGACAATATTTGTCCGCCCGTCGATTGACGGACAACTACTGTCAAGCAGGCGAAAAATAAAATGCTGTCAGCACGTTTCAATTCCCATTGCAAGCCAATCATCGTTTGGTGTCACCCAATACTGTAAGTGAATGTTTAAGTCAGTTGTTGTTGTCGTCGTCGTCGTCGTCGTCGTTGTCGTCATCGTCATCGTTATCGTCATCATCATTATTGTCATTGTCATCATCGTCATGCGCTCAGCCGGCGAAACAGCTAACTACCAACAGCTAGTGAGCTATTTAATAGTAGTACAACAGCCCCCGTCAACCATCTTTGCCACAATCAAAAACTTGGCTAACACAATGAAATGAGTCCCATTCGCATTCGTTTACGTTTACCATTTATAAGCCGATAATAACACACAGTTTGGCTCGTGCTAACACACGCATTGACTAACATTATGCATAAATAAATTATCAACATCGTATATGTTAGTATATATTGGCCGCCAATTTTCTTTTCCTTTCCGCTTTTTTGACTTAAATAACGTGTGCCGTGCATTATAGCTCCAAATAACATAACATAACAAAACATTGTTGTCAATATCTTAATGTTTATTGTGATAACCGTACAGTTATAGTGCTTGCTTGTTTTGATCTTGCATTTGTATTGGTGGTATGGTTATTGCTGTTGTTGTTGTTGTTATTGTTGCTTTCGTTGTCTTTATATCCATAACTAAGCCTTTTAGTTTACGTTTTCAGCCAAATATGTTATACGAGTGTGTTTGCTTGTGCCGAGAATTATGGTATATCTGCCGCAAAGCTCTTTATATAGTCAACACTAGTAGCGTAAGGTAGTCAGCCAGCGAGTCGTCAGTCAGTCAATCGCTGCTTGTGTATTGTTTTTTTACTTTTTTTTTTTTTGTTTTGCGCGTTTTGATTCCCCATCAGCACTCTTGTCACACTTAAATATGAATTTAATCATAGAAAAAAATAATTTCATTTGCATTTTAATTCTTATGCAAACTGAGAGTTATTTGTTTCTCTATCTCTATCCCTTTCGCATATTTTGTGTTTTCGCGTGTCTTGTTTCCTCTATCATATAGCGCTTAGCTTACGGTGATGTTGACGGTGTGGCAAATTGTGTGAGGAACGCTAACTAGATCTAAAAGTGGATATATATATATATATATATATATATATATNTATATATATATATATATATATATATATATATATATATATATATATGTATATATATTGAGGAACGCTAACTATATATATATATATATATATATATAACTAAATATATATGTATAGATATATATATATATATATATTCACTTTTAGATCTATATATATATGCCAATATATGTGCATATATTGATTATATTTATAGTACGTGAAAAAATCTCGTTAGATTTTTGTTTATAAAATTATGAGGGTACAAGATGGGCAGGTTGGTTGTATATTAAACTCATCACCACGTGAAATGTGAATTTCTGAGTTGGCAAGAAATTAATTTCGATGCTTTATATATCTATTTCATTCTTGCAAACTTTCTTTCCTTCTCTTTCTCTCTCTTTCTCTCTTTCTCTTTCTCTCTCTCTCTCTCCTTCAAAAGCTCTCTATCTCCCTCTTAATCTCTTTCACATGCATACGCACACACACGCTCACTTTCGCTCTTTGTCCCCCTTTGAGTACGTTTTATTTATCATGTAGCGAGAGAGAGAGAGAGAGAGAGAGAGAGAGAGAGAGAGAGAGAGAGAGAGGGAAAGAGGAAAAGAAAGAGATCGAGAGACATAGGGAAGTAACGTATATGCAATATTCCTGAGCTTTCTTCCTGCCCAATCTACGACCTAATTTGAAATATCCCGATGGTATTATTTTCAGGCAAAAATTATTTTTAGTCTTAGGAAATATATACAAAAAAAAAAAAGGACTTAACTCACGCGAATATATCTTTTGGACAACGCACACTTAGATCATTGCTTATATTTTGTGCGTTCGCAACACTAATTATTGTTGAGTGCTCTTTAAAGTTTTCACTGGTAAGTTTTTGATTAAAACCTTCGTCGGAGACGAATCCTGTCATTTGGCCGCGATTTGTGTTTTTTATATGAAAAAATGGAATTAATTAGTGAAAATTTTCATTCGATAATTTCTCCAAATTTCGACGGGAATTATCAAGACAAAGATGCATCGATCAACTTACTTCTACTTCTTGCAATGATGTACCATTGCTTCCCATTGTGAAACGCACCTGTAATGAGCTTAATCGTCGCCGTTTTTCGCTTACCGACGAAAGACTCGAACGTCATCTAAAATTAAGGGGCGCTTTATGATTTCAAAGTCAATAGTATAGGCCCGCTGTAACGAGTAGAGATCTTACAGCAATTGAAGAAGTATCCATTTTTCTTACTGTCATTAAATTTTTCAATTGTAAGATTGCTGTGGAGTAACGCATTTGAATGATGATCGATTTTACTCGATATCGATGAACTATAAACCGAGCAAGATCGACATGAGATATGCTGTGCGATTTAGGCAATCTTAACCGTACGTTCCACCCACATACTGTATACATCGCAATATCACTTGATCGTTCAAATGGCTTTTTCGCAGTGGATGTCATATAATTTTACAAACTCTCAAAACGACACTTGTACCAATAGGTCCAAGCAAATATAAACGACAACGTGTCAAAAGACGTGTCTAAGACAGTAACTGGTGACGAATCGTGACTTTATGCGTATAAATTGAAAAGTAAACGGCAGTCGACTTATAGATGTTTCAAGATGAAGCAAACTCAACAAAAGTTGTTTCGCTCTCGAAGCACTGTGAAACAAATGGTCAACTGCTTTCTTTTTTCTTTCGTAGCAAAAGTAGTCATGAAGCAACAAAGCGCTTAGATCATCCTTCCTCATTGCAATTCGATCTCTTGAAAATTTCTTATAACAAGGGACGCCATCGGATCATTCTCTAACAATAGACGCACTCGGATCATTCTTCCTCAAGACAATGCGATCTCGTGAACATCCCTTTTAACAAGAGACTCCGTCGAATCATTCTTCCTCAAGACAATGCGATCTCTTGAACATCCCTTTTAACAAGAGACTCCGTCGAATCATTCTTCCTCAAGACAATGCGATCTCTTCAACATCCCTTTTAACAAGAGACTCCGTCGAATCATTCTTCAAATGGGAAAAATTGGCCACGCCTAATTAATTTTATATCTCATTTTTCTTCCAAAATCTAATAACCATCCATCCAACTGTCCAACTGTCCAACAGTCCATATGCGCAACGGTGTAGTATCTTTGGTAAACATTCTCCCGTGCGCAAAAATGAAGAAATTTTGAAATCCCGTAAACTTTTGAAAGAACACTCCTGTAACGCCCACACGCCTGTGCGAAAAAAACTGATAACACCTTTGCTTTCCCTGTTATTTTCTCTTCTTTACTCATAAACTGCAATACATAGTCCGTACAAATTTCCATTTCCCTTTATTGTAAAAATACAAAAATCAGTTACGCCCACCCAATATTAGAGACTGCAAAAATTAGAGACTGCAAAAATGTAGTTCTTTTACTTTTTTTGGTATTTTTTAGGGTAACGGTGATGGGTAGAAAAGATTCGGTTACGACCGAATATAATTTTCTTACTTGCTAAGTTTGCTTTGTTGTTGACGATAGATCGTTACGCAGTGAACTCCGATTCTTATCTTAATCAAGGATACGCAAGCTTTCCTGATGCAAGTGGAATAAAAAGATCATTTTACCATTGGCGTATGATATAATAGTATACAGTATATAGTAGTATACAGAAGCGGTCGATTCTCACTGTATTGCACTTATATATGTGACTTAATAAAAGCTTGTGCGTAATAATTTGCTTTGTATACAAATTTTCATTTAAAATTTAATTTAATAAACTTGGGAATAGAAATCATCCGCTAATGAATCGTTCACTGCAGAAGACTCCAGCCTTATAACATCAAGTGCTTATACGTCTGAAAAATCAAAAGGCAGTTCATTACAGGAACTTTTAACTTGCTTATATCTTACGTACACACGCACAACTGTCGGATGTGGATAAGTGTGAACAAACATGCCAGACTTAACAATTGCAGATAACCTTCTCTTTCCCGTTTAATTTTCATCATTTCTATTATTATGCTAATAATCGATTATGCCTGTCGGCAGACAGAGCCCCATTTTGCATCAGATTTGCAGTCACAATTCATAAATATGGAATATATGCATAATTTACTCATATGGAAATTTATTGTTTTAAAAATTGTGAATGTTTATGTTTGCCAACAGATCGAATCAAATGAGGTTTTTTTTTTTTATAAATTTTACTTAAATCGGTTTTAAGAAGATATTCTAGCCTCGTTTAGTTAGTTAGTAATAAGAACAGTTATTCCCGTCACTTATCGAAGATGCGACCAAACATCCCGCTCGTAGCATCTTATACACTAAGGGATTTGTGATAGACGTCGATCAATTTACATTCATATTTTGAATCGATCTAAGCTTGTCTATCTGTCTGATCTCTTCCCGTGTGTGTTCATCTTCAAATTCTGTTGAAAGCGATTTGGATAGAACCGTTTCTACGACTACTGCCCTTATAACATGTGTTATATAATATAAAAGTTTTCAATTTCCAAAATTTTTCGATACAAATCACTGAATAGTCGACAAACGTCGCCATTCTAAATTGACGTGAACAACTTCGTTCGGATCGGTCAACTTTTTGAGCCCTTTTCCTATGAAAAGCGAGTCCGTATAAAGGTAGCAAAATTTTTAATATAAACATTAATTCTACTAAATTTGGACTATCCCGGACCAGCTTTAACATAAGGGCTCTTTTAAAAAAAAGCATTTTCTCCGGTAATAAGGAAATTGTATTCGTGCTAATCGAAATCTTGGATGCGAATTGATTCAATGAATTTTGCGATCAATTGTGTGAATTCTAAATTATATATATATATATATATTCGACAAAACCGATACTATGGCAATTTTGCAAACATTAACTATACGTAATAATTCACATATATATTATTTTGGAATCTTTAACTTAATAAAGAAAATTAAAGAAATCAAAAAAAAAAAAAAAAACAAATGAAGAAAAACACTTTCACTTAAACCTTTAGATAAGTAAGCCATATACGAAATAATATCGTCGTAAGTGCAATCGGGCGCATACATTACCCAATTACCCATATTTCCCTTGGCTTGTTTAGCTTATGCGTAACTAACTACACCACAAGCATCACCACACAACAGTATAGTAAGTACATTCAACAGCTATCGCAATAAATTTTCTGATACAATACATACTTAAATATACACAGATTTCTTTATGTTGTGGTTGTAATTAATGGCAACTCATTTACATTTAATGTAAATTAACATTTATGTACATATGCATGCAAGCAATTCCATCGCTAACTGCCACTGTATTGTTTCATTGTTATGTTATTTACACATAACATAGGCATATATGTATACATTATTGTATGTATGTATATATATATATATGTGTGTTTGTGTGTGTGTACACATATAAACATATACACAAATATGCTAATTTATGTAACATTTAGTGTTTAATTTTTCGGTTTTGCTTTTCAATATATTAACTGTAATGTCTTTATGCATCCATTCAAAGTCACACATGCAGACAGCGGCATAGCATACTATGCACGCATGCACCTGAATGACGAGTAGTGGTAGTATACCTATATGGGAAGGGCGTCATGCCTCGTCAATATTCATATAAAACTTTTTTAAATGCTTTTCAAGCCACATGCTCAAACGACAACGAATGACGACGCTTTTCTTCCCTTTGGTCTGCCTACTTATTAAACTATTATGTTGTGACGAAAGAAAAATCAAAAAAAAAAAAAAAAAAGAAAAAACATTTCAACTGTTGTGAATTTTTAATTAAATTTCATTTTCACTATTCATTAGTAATGGTAGTGACATTTATTAGATGAACAACTTGTCAAAAAAAAACTTTCTTTATTTTCTTTTTGCTTCCGCGAAATACAAAAATTCATTAAATATTTATACCCATACCTCTCTCAGTGGAGCTAAGAGTATACTGACTTTTTCACTCAATTGCATATACAACTTTCATCAACATGTACATACAGATTTCTTAAACGATCTGACCACATCCGTCCATCCATCCTACCTAGCACATTATTGAAACTGTCAAAGATCCAAATGTTAAAATAGATGATTGAAACTTATGTGCATACGTTTTTAGTTTTATATCAGACACCAAGGTGGAAGGCACATTCACAGAAATCGTCATTTTATGTACACTCGGGAGCAAAAAAAAAAAACCCCACACGCGCCCTATATTTTCCCTTCGAATCTAAATGTTTATTAAATTAAATGTAGGTTGCAACCATTACTTAAATGAAACTAAAACACACACACCCTGTTAGCTTTTGAAAACACATATAACGTTTATCCTTGGTCTTCAAAATGATTGCGGTAGCAACAAAACATTAGAAATACTCAAAATCGCTGGTTACTCAAAGCAAGGTTCCGTGGTAAGGATTGAAAGAAATTACATCATTTGTACACAAACTCGCAGTCTGAAAGGCTCTTTATCGAATACGAAATTCTTCAGAGCAAGAAGAGGGATACCATACGGAAATCGGCGAATGAACTGGCGGCAGTAATTGAAGCTGAACACAACCGGAGCTAAGCGACACGACGATTAAATTTGGGTCGATATACTGTTCGATAGGTATACGAACGATATCAAGCGAGCGGTAGCTATACTCGGGGACGCGGAAGTGGCCGAAAACTTGTTACAACACAGCGCGATGACCCTTTACTTGTCACAATATTACTAAAAATCGCCGGTTGAATTCAGTTCATTTCGCACAGCAGCTCCAGGAAGTTAGGAGGCGGAAAGCAATCGATTGACGGTTAGAAGAAAACTAGTTGAAGGAAGCCTGACGGCTCACAGACCAGCAACTTGTCCGAAATTGACTCCAATCGACCGACAAGTACATGAGAACATGTGAATTGAAGGTAGTACTGTTCCCTGACGAATGCACGATATGTCTTTACGGTACGGAGAAGAATCTACCGAACACCCGGGGAGTGCTTCACACAATACTGCATCTTTGAACGCGTTTCCAATGGCGGTAGTTGGTGGATGTTTTAAGGCGGCATGGCACTGGAGACGAAAACCAAACTTGTGGTCATCGCAGGGCCCTATACCGACCGGCAATCAAGCGGATTACCCTTCTGACGAAATTCTACTGGCGAAAATTTCATTTTCACTTTCAGAAAGATGGCGTCTACGAGTCCCGGAGAGCTTTGTACAGCAATTAAGGAAAAGTGGGATAGGGTACCGCAGGATTGTGTAAAAAGACTTATTTACTCAGGTTAGGGGGGCTTTTTTCAGGTTAGGGGGGAATTTTTCAAAAGCAGGTAGTGTGCACTTTAGTTCAATTTAAGTTATGTTTGTGCACCAAGTTTAGTTTAATAAATATTTGGATTCGAAGTGAAAATGTAGCCTGTGTGCGATTTTTTTGCTCTCCAGTGTATTTCTTTAAGGTGGAGGTATGAAAAATTCTTTTTACGACATATATGGATAACTTCCTTACTTGTTTTATTAATATTCGCTACACGATAGCGAAACGGTTCTACTATTTATAGTTATTTTTCTTTAAAAAAAAAAAAAGAAGAAGAAGAAAATTGTTAATTACACAATGATTTCTTTTAAAATTTCTCCATGTGTTCGGTGTAAGAAAGCGCGACTTCTAGCAAAATAGTACAACGTAATAGATTACAGCATTATGTAGAAATGTTGATAACTAGTATTACCGTAAAGTGTCATAAAATAAATAATAAATAAATAAAAGTAAGTGCAAAAATTTCGATCGGATGGGCCAAATGTAATCTTTCCTATGAGAATGAAGTTTTATTATTTTGTAGTGCGTATTGGTCTACAGTGCAGATTTAAAATAATAATCAAGATAGGCCTCGCCCGGCCCAGAGGGGATGGTCTGGACTATACCCAAACTTTTATTTCTGGTGCTTTAGTCTTGAAATATGCAGGATTGTCTTGCAAGGCTGAGAAGTATGCAATTCAACCCATTAATTGCCAATGGTTCTAGGGGACCCGCCTGAGTACAACTTTATACGAGGCACAGGCGTTAACAATTGACATAATCTGTACAGTAATTTGTTTTTTGTAATAAAAATGACTGGTTTTTGCTTTTATAAACATGTAACTATGGATTTCATTATTACTTTTTTTGCACGGTTTTTTGAAAAACTATATAGAGTTTTTATATCTTATAGGATTTTTTAAAATTACAGAACATATTATCAAATTTACCATATGTCGCATCGATTTTTTTACACGACTTTTTTTTTTTTGCACGGATTTCTAAGGAACGCATAGACCGTGTGAAAAAACATTTTGGTGTAATAATAACAATAATAAAATACCTTAAAATTATATCTTATTGTTTTATAAAAG
Organism: Glossina pallidipes; assembly: GCA_000688715.1. Lineage (NCBI taxonomy): Eukaryota > Metazoa > Arthropoda > Insecta > Diptera > Glossinidae > Glossina > Glossina pallidipes. Next base: position 2,360,375 of record KK499773.1, on the reverse strand, counting down.
TTTATTTTCGTAAAAACGGTTCGATGACAGAATCTTCAATAGCATTAATCATTTCATTCAAATTTCTCTTAATATATATTTTGCATTGATTTTCATCGAAACATTTAAAAAATTGCAAATTGTTTTTCATATAAAGACTTTTACAAATTGGGATCTCGGACTAAGCATAAAGATAAAGTCGCATTCATTTTCGATAGGATTGATCCTTCGATCGAAGTACGCCAATACCAAATCTAAAGTCTTCTAAATAGTGAGGAAATTACGTTCTGAAGATTGCAGTAGCAAAAGAATACATCGACATCTATTTGATGGACAGGCGGATAAGCAGTCCTAAATCGATTTGGAGACTGATTCTTAATCAATTGATTCTATCCCACACAAGTCGGCCTGCGTTTTGCATACATCCGTACAAACTTCACACATTTTTACCCCAAGTTATGTAGTTTACAAGAATAGTAAAAGAGGAAAACATACGGGGTGGGGGGGTGAGGGGCGGGACGATGTTTCAAAAAAAGTTACATTAATTGCATCATTTTATAAATGACGCCACCAAAGCCGAATAACAATGTAGGGTCTTACTAATATGCAGAGTATTGCTATTATAGAACAGTGTTACAAGCATTTAAGTGCCAGCCATTAAGAGAAGAGATGGCGTAACACCTTTGATGCTAAAAATATTAATATGACTCGATATGTATGGACGCGCTATCTTTCTTAAGCAGCAATAAGCCAACATTATGAAAATCACTCGCATTTTTCAATTGTATTTATGTATGTATATGTAAATATATGGACTATTGCTCAGTGTAAGATGGTGACGCGTGGAAAAAGGTGAGGAAAAAGAAAGGGTTAGGGGGTGTGATGCAGCCTAGCGGATATGTGAGAAAGACATTCTTTGGACATATTCACAGCTTGTGCTATCCTTCTAACGTTGATTTGACGATTGTCCCATCTGCCTTCAATATGTTCACGCTTTCAGTTTCAATTGTCCTTTCAAGAACATATGCTCAATGGCATAGAGTCAGATAAACTCACTTAAACGATTGTCAAACAAAAAGTGTGCATTCGAAATGACAAAAATATTTAATGAATACTTATGCATATACATATCCTTTTACTTTTGCGGGCAAGTGCTGCCATCTTCATGTTTAAGACGGAAACTTTTTAGTCAACCTACGTAATTTAATTTATTTTGTGTTACTAAAAACAAATTTGTTTATTCGATTTTTATTCAATCGTTTTGTATATCGAAAGTAAAATATTTATCAGAGGCGTTATGTAAAATGCATTCGTACTCTTAACTATTTCCCGTTCAGATAGGATAAGAGTGGATTGGATGGCAGTTCATCCAGAAAATTTTAACATTTAAATGCAGCTAATGCAAGATTAGTTATGGACACGTTGCTTTAAAGCAACAAAAATTACTTTTATGCGCTTTTCTCTTTCTCTCTCTCTCTCTCTCTCTATGTCTTCATATATATATATATATATGTGTGTGTTGTGTTTGTGTTTGTGTATTTTTATCAAAGCATATTTACGTGCGACAATTACTATCATTTGTTTGCTAATTTTAAATTAGAAAGTTTAGCATATATATATATATTTATATATATATATATATATATATATATACAAGAGTATCTGCCTATCCCCCTTATACATATGAAAATATTTGCCCAATAGCATGCATATATGAAAAGAAAAGTATGTACATATTTACAAAAAATTCAAACATTACATTATGTTCGCTATGTTGTTGCTTTTGCTTTTGGTGTTGCTGTTGCTGTTGTTGGCGCGTTTTGTTTTCATAGTTTTGTTGGGTTGGTTTATTTTGAAATTTATTATGGCACACATGCATGCATACAATAAAGGAAAACGTAACAAGTGATAAAGTAAATCGTCGACATTTGTTACTATATGCGCAATAATGTTACAAATTATTTCCCACACCTTTCCAATGCAATAACTTGGCATTGCGGAAGTGTGTAAGACAAAAAAGCATTAAAAAGGATTTTCTTTTTATATTCATGTTTTCACCATAACTGAAATGGAAATTAAATTACCTTCGATTGTACTATAGCTGGAAGAATTATATTACAATTAATTGAAGAGAAATATTAGACAAACATAATATAATAATAATTTTTATATATGTATGTGAATCGTGCATCGACGTATTCATGGCAATGACAAAAACAAAAGCAGAGAAAAAAAAAAAAGAAAAAAACTACATTATTGTCAATTATCTATGAAAACCGTAACTCTGAGAATTGCATGACATAAATTAGTGGTTAATTAATGTGTTTATTTGCCGTTTAATTAAAAGTAGAGCAAACGGATATGTAAATGAAATAAACAAAGTGCAATGAAGAAGCAGACATTATTCATTAGTAGCGGCATGATTCCAAGAGAACCATCAAATGTCTACAACTTAATTACCTCGGAAACTATCTACTAATGAAATCAATATCCGTCATATACCTTAAGGTGAAAGTCATTTCTTTCATCTCTCTCTCTCTCTCTCTCTCTCTCTCTCTCTGCCGCTGCTACTGCTGCTGCTGCTTGTATAACAAAGTATCTCTGATTTTTAATTAAAAGACGGGGTGTGTGGGTGTGTGTGTGTGTATGTATGCAATGTATAATTTTCAAAGTTATATAACATTTAAATTTCAAACAACTCCTTTTTTTTTGCCTGCTTAGCTGAACGCCATTTACTGATGGATGTTTACGTTTTTGCCGCGACATTACGCTACAGATCAGTTTATATAGATAGAACTGTGGCTATCGCCTATGACAGGGTAACGTTTATCGACCAAGAGCACAAATCTCTTCACGAATCTACTCACTATTTTTCATTAAAATCAAACTGTGTACTGAACATATCCGTGAAAACGCACGAATTCCCACGATTTATATAAGAGAATTCAATAATTCAATGAAAATTCTTTTCGTATATGGACTTTCAGCTAAAATTTGTGCGCACAGCTTTGAAAATGGTGTGAAAACTGATACGCCATAGAGACAAACAAAAAAATACAAAATACGAAAATTACTGATTAAATACAGTTTGGTTGTGGAATGATTCGCTGCATTTCACAATATCACTTCGACCAAAGTAATAGCAGTTCGTGAAGGGTGTGAAGTTATATTTAGATATAACTAGCAAAGACACGAACCAAAATTTCTTTACAGAGCTCTGTTAAGCCCTTAACAGAATTCTATAAAAAGAAGTCTCAGAGGCCGAGTATCATGTACGATGCAAGTACTTATATCATGTACAATGCAAGTACTTACATCATGTACGATGCAAGTACTTATATCATATACGATGCAAGTACTTACATCATGTACGATGCATGCTGTGCTACTTTCATTTTTTCGCACGGCATGGTTTGCCCACCGTAGCTAAGCAAACTTTCGCTTTATCAACCTCATTTATGACATAGTGTTACAATACTGACTTTTCAAACATTAATTAATTTACATAAATGCATGTTTTGTTTATTATATTTTGTAAAAAAATTCTCCAAAAGTTTTATTTTAACTGAATTTTGACTTAAATCCCTCTGAGACTTCGTTTTATAGAATTCTGTTAAGGTCTTAACATAGCTCTGTAAAGCAATTTTGGTTTGTGTCTTTGCTAGTTATATTTAAATATAACTTCACACCCTTCAGTTCCTGTGCTTGTGGAGTTTTTGGTCAAAATGTTTCATATCAAAATCACTCCGTAAATGGTTTACTCATTTTTGCTTTACAAATTCCAAGAAATTTTTTCAAAAAATCGAGAAACGATCAATAAATGCATTTCAAGTTATGACATCGCTACGGGTGACCCAGAAAAATCATTTTGTACCAGCTTGCACAAGGCTAGATACAAGAATAAACTCCTTCTTACTGTTATATCATTCGATTTTAAAAAGAAAATAATAACTAACGAGGAAAAACGGATCATAAACGCATAAACGCGGCTGGATAAACGCATACAAACGGTGGCAAAGTTTAGATTGACGCGACGTAGATTATAGCTTCGCCTTCAACAAGATTTGCAGGGAGGCGACATACATCAGTTCTCTGGTATCAACAGCGACCATGATGAATACGGAAGCGCCAGCGCAAGCGTAAAGCGTAGAAAACTGATCAATAGGAGGAGAAGACTCGATTTCGACAGTTCTAGTGGGAGGCCAAAAGTTGGACCCCCAGACCTCGGTTCGTGCGAATATCCTTTTGTTTTACTCTTTACTTCTTCATGATATTACGCTGTACTACGCTAAAATCTCTTGGTTCAACAAAAATGACGACCGTTTTTCTTGACATGTTGTCATACATTTTAGAAATAGATGAGAGGAAAGCAAGCAAGCCCCCTTCGAACGATGTAAGTATACCTAGGAAGACTGGCATATATTTTTATACCCTATACCGCTAGCGGTACAGGGGTATATTAAGTTTATATGCAACAGCCATAAAGAATTGAGATAGACCGACTAAGCTATGCATCTGTCTCTCTGTCCATGTATGTGTCCATGTATTCTTGTGTTCATTCTACAGATCGCAATTCGTGAGATATTCTTATGAAGTTTCGTGCACTGACATGCTTTGACCTAAGAACGCACGCTAGTGAAAATGGTTCGTCGTCGTGTATGAATAACTGTAACGTAGCGTACGGTATTTAGTGGTGAGCCACGGCTCGCTATAATGTTTTCACTCGTTTATAGCACATAGAAATATATATATCAAACTCATCGTCAATCTTGTGATGTGTGTCCGTTTCTTGCCAAAAATTGCTAAGAAAAAGTCTAAAAGAGAAAAAAAAAAAAAGTTCGAAATATTTTCTTTCCATAACTTGCAACTTAACGCACATATCAATTTGAATTTCGATATAAATGTAATTTCGAAGAGTTAGTTAACATGCACACCACCACAACAATTAATGGAAAATTTTTCGTTTTGCATATCTGTAGGATTAAGAAAAAGAATATCTTACACGAATACATAGCTTTTTCGCATCTCACTTACTTATATTATGACATGCATTAAAAGTTCTGTGGTTTAATTTAATTAAATCAGAAAACGTAGTGCATGCACAAGCAGATAACATTTTAAATATGGGTAAAGCATCGTAGTCTGCTTCTCTACAGTTAAGCGGACCTTGAGTGAAAAGGTGCCCTTTAGACCGCCAACGTATATTTTTTAAGACGTTTGTGACGGGGTTCAATGTTATGTGACTTTGCTTTGCCAGAAATATTACAAATGTCATATCAACGGGGAACAGGGCGTGCAATTCTAAATACATTGTAAAATCTGATCATTGTATTTCATGTTACATACTTTATATTTTAGGTTATGTATAATATATTTTATATATATAATGGGTGTATGTTGTATGCGTTTGTTTGTGCCCTTTTCTTTTCAACATTCGAGGCTTCATTTGAATAAAAGAACTGGTTATATATGTACATGTATTCAAAATATTGTCCATTGCTAGGCACTGCATTCTTCCTAAGTAGAATGCCCTGCCGAAAGCCTTACGGATCTTTTAAGGCTATCCACAAAATAAATCCTATTCAGATATCTCCATGGAAGAATGGAAATACCGTTCGTCTATTGAAATCCTTGCTACTCGGAAGTGGCAATGTTTGTTGATAACAACGGGGAGGGTAAGACATTCCAGAATAGAATCGTGAACATTTGCTAAGCAGCTTTTTCGAAATGGAGTAGAATATCTTCGAAGTAAAACTTCACAATATCATGACTTTTGTTGGTCATCTTCTGACGCAATTACATCAGTTGCCGTCGGTAGCGTTTTCTAGTCATGGAATAAATCTAATACACATAATACACTGTACAAACAAGCGCGAACCCCCGAATTGAAGCAGCCATGAATATTCAACTTTATCATCGAAGTTAATGGTTCGCCCCGTAATGCATCATAAATATTTTGGCTTTGCATATCATGACGTATCCACTGCTTATCATTCGTAAGCAGCAATAGATTTGGAATTAAGCATAGCAAATAAATCTTCCCGCAAATGGTTTTTTTTTTTGGCACAGAACCTATTTATGATAACTAACACAGTTGGATGTAGCTTGAAGATAATACTTTCACATGCAGAAGTCATCAAGTTTATCCAGTACTCTACTGTATTACCTACACTCTGTCTTTGAAAACGGCGAAGTGAAATTCATACACCCACTACTATATAATATATTATATCTTATCTATTATTACTGCCGTACACCACTTGTGGTACGGGATGTATTAACTTAATGCGGACGTATGTAACACCCAGAAGGGCTTAAGATAGACCCAGCTGTTATTACCCCAATCGGTTTAGAATGATTTCCCAAATCGATTTAAACCTGTCTGTCCATCCATGTATTTTTTTGTTCAAGTTGCAGGTCGCAATTTTTGAGATATATGGATGAAATTTGATACGTACACACTTGCTTTGGGTCAAGAATGGACGCTATTGAAAATGCTTCGGATTTGTCCAGTTTTCCGATCACTCCTCATATAAAGCTTTATTTTGAAAATAACTATGAGAATAAATGTATTAAACGAAGTGGCGTAGAGTATTTAATAATGAGCCGCGATCGACTAAAATATTTTTACTTGTTTTTCTTTCCTTGCCTTCCTTAGTTTAAATAAAGTCCAAAATGTCGAATATTAAGCAAAAAAAAAAGGCTTTGACAAGCATACATGTATGTATATGTAATTATAAAATTTAGCCTTTTTGAACGCTTAATGTGTATGACATATGGAAATAATTTCAGAAACCTTGAAAATAAATTGCATTTTGTTTTTTTTTTTTTTTTTTTTTTTTTTTTTTTTTTTTTTTTCGTTTCTGTTGTAAATAAAGCGGAAAAAACTTGCTACAATTATTTAAACACAATTAAGTAAACATATGCAATATTAGCTGGTTTTGAACAATGAGAAATGCAAATATTATAGAAAAATTTTAAGTTAATTAAAGTACGCGGTTATTATTCGATTCATTCGAACTACAACAGCAGCAGTAGCAGTTTTGGTCAGTAAATAATTTGTGTTTTAAATGTAAAATATTTCCGCATTGAAGCTGTCAACGTTATTACAGGCCCCAACGATAAGGTGTCAAGTGCATTAACAGGCAACAATGTAAAATCTCTGTTGTAAGAGGGCATTAAGTCTCCGGAGAGATCAGTTAATCTTTTTTGCCCAATATTTTGCTATCTTAGTAGCAATAATTTTCTAAAATTAAATCCGTCAATAAGCGTGACAATTATCGAATACGCGCATGACGTGTACGCCCATTAAAAAACAATATCAAAACAATAATAACTTCTTCATACGCAACACATCTTTTCGATATTCGGAGACAATCAAGCTCGATATGGCTTTTGGGACAAGAGAATAAATAAACATTTTAATGTTAACTATGGCAATTCTATTCAACATTTTAACACAAGCACTACCACTTGGATTAACATATGAAGTTCGAACATTTCTTGCTGACTCTCCTTTATAGGTGAAGACTTTTAAATACATTTTACAATCATTGTCTTTCTACCTCTAGTCTAGCTTTGCCTTATCCGCCGATATGTGACTGCACAGCTTTCGCTCTGCGGAAAATTTTGCCTAAACAATTTCGCTCTCTATTATTTTACGAAGGCCAACAATAGCAAGAATGTAAATCAAATAACAATTATTTTTCACGAAAGATGCTGGCTGGTTTTCTCTCTCCGTTCCGGCTTAAAAGACGTCTTCCAGACTGTATGAGAGAAAATTCCTTACTTAAAATTATGGCGCACCGAGAAAAGATCTGCTGAGAAGATCTTAACGTCATATCTATTGATGTCTAACTTCGCTGATGCACTACTGGATGGACACACAACTGTAGCTTGAGATCGAGACAAGTTCGTTGAATGGGTTGAGGAGGAGGCTGAGAGCTAATCGAAAGGGAGGAAGTTCTACTAAGTAATTAAAAGCGTGTAATGAAGTTTTTGGTGTTAGTGCGGCGATAGAATTGATGGGAAAATTTTTGTGACCTTGGTAGTAAAAAAATATTCACTTGAACAAAGTTAAAAACTTTAGGGAAATTTCATTTAAAGCCTTTTCTTTTGTTGATCAAAGGTTGCACATCATCAAGACCAACAAGAATCAAAATTTTTAAAACCCCGGACCTATCACACATTAAGTAATTGTATTTTTTTTTTTTTTTTTTTTTTGCGCCAGCTACACTATTTGCCGCAGAGTCACTCGGGAAGGAACTGGCTCTGGCTTAATACTCTACAAGCAGTAAAAACTTTTTTAACACTTAAATGGTGCTTGAAAAGTTCTTCAAAAGTTAAAATTCTATCATCTTCTCTTTCAAATAATCCTAACGCATTACAGAATACAATTATGGGATCGAAGGGGATCAGATTGCTGGCTCACTCACTCTAATACCACATGTTCGTAGCCATAACTAAGTAGTAGAGATAGCGCCGTAAGATACTTTGGTGGAAAGGGCGTGTAAGACGTGACGATTGGGTGCCAAACTTGGGCGAGTACTTGCTTTGCCCAAAGAGAAAGGTTCGGATCATAGCCAAACGTTCATATTTGGTACTCCAATCTTAGAAAAATGCCTTCCCTCTTGCAAAACTGTCTTGCCAGCTTGGAGGTGCCGAAAATCACTTACCCGATCAAACTGCGGCTTTTGTCTTATTAAACCATCCAAGCAAATGCGGACTTTAAAGTGCAGACATTGTCGGTAATTTTTTGTTTTACAAAAACTTAAAAGCAATTGTGATAAAAAAAGTTTATAAGACTCGAACTTAGTAGAGATAGATGAACTTTTTCAATGTATTGTTGTCTTAAATATGAACCGTTTCGTAAACAGTGTTAGTATTTTAGTTGAACTTGACTGCCTACCTATCTGAAAACTTAGGCATTTCGTTTTCTTTCCAATGGAATTAGAGGTCACGAACAGTTCTTATTGAAATTCGATACGTTCGACATCTCTTTGAAATTTCCAAAGTTTGCTTGATATGCCCTATGTATCAGTAGTGGTGGAAATAGTTGTTTTATTTTCTTTTCCTTTCCTTTTTTGTTTTCATAATTCGTTAAATATAAATAAATGCGTGGGAAAAAAATTCCTTGTTTTTATCACCTTTTAATGACATGAAAATGCCAGATTGATAAATTTATTTGTTTATTTAGTTTATTTAGTTCTTGTGTGTGGACATGAAAATTTAATTAAAACACTTCTTGGAATATATTATTTATTTATTATATTTATTCATTTATCTATGGTTTTTTTTTTTTTTTTCTTCACTTTTTTTTAATTTATCGTATTGCGCGCGCTATCAACACCGTTTGTTTGCCTTATGAAATATATGCACGAAGACCACGAAGGAAAGGCTAAAAAAAAAAAAAAAAAGCACACACACAAACAAATAAATAAAATCAATTTATGTATTTTGACATTATTTACGAGTTATTAATGACAATTAGACAGTTATGAGAGGCACAAGTGTAAAATTCCACGCCCAACAAACACACATTAAAAGCATGCACATTTGTATACAAAACAAAACGACGAAAAATAAAAACATAAATTAGCAAAATTTTAAATAAATGAAAATTTTTTTTGTTTTTTTTGTTTTTTTTTTTTTTTTTTTTTTTTGAAAAGATCAATAAACGACAAAATATGTTGTGAACGGGTTTTCAAAACTCTTAATGTGCAGATGATATATTTTATGTTCGCCTCGACGAGAAAAGTAAAAGTGAATAAATATACACTTCGAGCAGAACGATTATCAATTTTCTATGAAAGTAAAATTTCTCTACATTTCATTATTCTCCACACATCATTTCTATTCAACTGAACCCCCATTCAACACTTTTTTTTTTTGTTTTTTTTTCTTTGTTGGACATAGTATTTCATTAGACTGATGAGTAAATAATAGGAGTGTGAACGCATGAAAAACCTATAATTCTGCCAATCAATAAGTTTTAATGTTCCTAACCGCGTCTCTAGGCACTTTACCTCGGTTAAGGTTAGTCATTGTAAATATAATTTAACTCTGAGCGGGTTAAACAGCAGAGTAAACAGCAGAGAACCTAAATGACGTCTATCATCTTTTTTCATTATCTAACACTTTAAAGTCGATTAAAGCAACATTGCTTAATACACGAGATTTGCCAATGTCGTACTTAAATTAGCTCTTAACCCTATGATTCGAAAATTAATTGTTGTTAACTATTATCGGTTGCCAAGCTTATGCATGTTTGCGATGGCTTAGGGGTTCATTTGCAACTTGGTCCTGTACCGGTTGTGGGTGTGGCTCTGTGCTAATTGTGTACATGCTTTTTTTCTTTTTTCCCTTTTTTTTGTTTTATTGGTCTTATACTAAGTTTTAATAATAATTAATTTAGGATTTACTTTAAGAGTCATTTAAACTCGACTGTCATTTGTTTTAGTTGAGTTTCTGTATAAGTGGAATAAATAAATAAATAAATAAATAAATAAATGCTAATCTGAAGTATATGAGAATTATTTGGTGGGTGAGAGTGAAAGCTGTTTGTTCTAAACTTCCATCAAAACTTTCAATCCTGTGAAGGAAAAAATTTTTGCGATATGTGCGTATTTACTATGGGTCATCGCTTATGTGGGTTAAAAATATCGTGAAATGGAACACTTTTTTCTCCCTCTCTCTCCCTCTCTCTTTCTCTCTCTCTCTCTCTCTCTCTCTCTGACAACGTTTTTCTATAAAGGAGTTACTTTACGACTATGGAATCGAATTTACATCTGAAGCACAGAAAAGCACATTTATCCTGACATTAAGACGTATAACATCAGTCGAAAGGCCCCGGCCTGATGTGTTGACGGATCTATATGATCTCTGGATAGTACCAATCTTCAAACGAGATATGTGCAAAAGTCATGACCTTTCAACGATTACTTTACAAGTTGCAGCTGTTTAAGTGATACAACCTTGTTGGTCGCTTTGGACGGCTTTTGCCAGTTGCTGGTCGTTCGGCTGACTGCCCATTTCAATCTAAAGAATGAATCCATCTTTCATTCGCCTGGAATAGCAAACTAAAATTTTCTAAAAATATAAGGTAAACTCTAATGGGTACCGTAAGATTCTGTTGGAAAATTGATTTTGGAAAAACACTGGCGTCGACTTGAATGTTTTCTTTTCCCTATCAAAAAAAAAGAGCTCACTCGAAGATGACAATGGGCATTGAGAAATTTTACTTTACCGAAAAAATCTTATATATGAGAAAATTTTATTTTGTAATTTCAACTGAATTTTCAAGGAAATCTCACAATAGGATGAAAAGGGAAAAAACCTGTAATTAAGCAAACGGCAGAAGCATGGTTTCAAAAAAAAAGTCATCCTTGATACGGTTAGCAAAACTCACTTTTTCGATCATTTAATATTCCGGCCGATGTCCTAATTGGTTCTCATTTTCACTTCTACCCTACTCACTATCTTTACAATGATCTTTTCATAAAGGAAAGTGGAGAGAAAAAAATTTCATTTTTTTATTATGTTGATAACCTATTCCCGGTAATGAATGCCGTTTAATGGTAAAATTTTGATACCTAATCGAGATCAAAGTAAATACAGGGATTGACAGATCTATAATGAAGTAAAAAATTGTTATAGTTTACATTGTTTTGCCTAAAGCGATGTGGATAAAGACTTTTGTCTTCAATTGAATATGACTTTCGTGTGTGTCCCACCAACATTGCAGAGTGTTGCTTACATTCCTTGCTCTTCCCCTTATACGAATACCGCAGTGCAGATTAGTGAGAAGTGGGGTACGGGAGAAGGAGACACGGACCGACCGCAGTCTAATGGTTATGTGCCAAATCGGACAGCTTCATATAGGATTTTTTTTTTTAAATCTTTTTTTATCATCCCGATATTTTATTTGACGATCACATCCCGTGGGGGTCTTTTAAACGGATATCTTTGCTTCTCTCATTAAAAATAATAAAAATTATGATTCTCTTATATTTTTAGCACATAGCGAAAGGCTGCAATCTCTAGAATTTAAATGCAAACCTAAATCTTCTGTGATCATTAACCATCGGGCAAGATGGAGCAAAAGAAGAGGGGAAGGAAGGAAAATATGAGGATTCATAGGTAGGGTGGGTAAAGAGGCAATGAAATAACATCAACATCACCGCCCATGAAACAGCTAACCAGACTAGATAGTTAAGGTAATAGCATGGATGTCTTCTTTCGACGATCAGGTCGTCCGAGGGCAGGCAGTGCGAACTTCCCCATCTAACGTGCTAGAGATCGATTTCAGGCATGATGTGTCCACTCTGTCTATCAGTCCGCAATCCCGTCAGAAATGGTCCGTGCGTCAGTCAAAAAATGTCAATGCCTACGTTTGTTGCAACAATGATGTTCAGAAATGATGTTCTATATAAAAACACGTATATATATATATATATATATGAAAGAAGCGATAATTTTCGTATATTTACCTTAGGATTTAAATCAAAAAATATCATAGATGTTTGCATGTATTTTTAAGATTTTTTCATTTGAAAAAAATGGCTACAATTTATATTAATCAAGATGTGTTTCATCATTTGCTACCATACTTGTATCACTTTGTCGTGCACTCGCGCAATGTCTGATGAGTAAGCTGGGTGCTACAGAACTTCTCATTCGAGCGGCAATAGTGTATCGTTGACAACTCTTGGAACGTGTGGCCAGAAGAGCATTTTCAGTCAATCGCTGACAAAAATACAAGCAAGCGCCTAATACAATAACAAATATCAATTTGACTTGTTCACGTCGTATATATATAGACATTTAATATTTTTAACATTACAATTACAACGATTTGTAAGAAGGGAATAATAACAATTTGATGATAAGTTATTCGCGAGAAAATCTCTCAACAAGGAATATACAAATCGCATGGTTCGGCTGCCTTGGTAGCAGCATTTATAATGTGCCAGAGTGTTAGTAATGTCTGTGTTGTTTAAAAAGAAGAAGAGAAAGAAATCACTTCTGAAGAGGTTAAGTATTTTTACTTTTAAATATTTTTTACGTCTAAACTAATGCGAATGGCGGCAACAACAAGCATAACTTTAGGTAAACATGCAAGTAAAAGTAAGAAAGCTTTCTTTTTCGTTTCCTTTCACACAACTAACTATAGAGGCATGCAGATCGCTTTTTAAGGTTTGATTTAAGTGGTCAAAGTGTATTGTAAGAAGTTCTACTATACGTTATAATGTTTTGAAAATATTCTTGTAATCGTTTTAAAAGAATCTTAAATAAGATCTTTTAACATACTTTGATGAAGAAACAAACAAACAAACAAACATTCTTACCTTTCACTTTAAGAAATTCCTACGCAATCATAAATCAGATCAGAGGAGAAAATTTGCATTCATTTTATCGGGAATTGTTTGTTCTCTCGTCAATTAAGTCACTTTCTTGTGTCGGTTGTGTTGTCGTTATTATTATTATTATTATTATTGTTATTATTTATTAAGGAAGAAGTTTTGACTCTATTTTGAAATTGTTTTAATGAAAAACGAAAAATAAGAAGCAAATAAATAAATAAACACCAGAGCTTGCTTATATTCACGTGTTGAGAATTGGTTTGCTGTTTCTTTTTTTTGGATGACTACGTAAAGATGGACATCTCGAGGGGCAACAACTAACTCACAAGTGTTTATAAGTTTTTATTTGTGTTTTTTTTTTGGTTTTTTTTTTTTTAATATTTTTAAAAAGCAAAAAGTTTTGTCTTTAATATATCTAACACTTGTCTGTAAGAGGTATTTAAACGCACGCGTTCGTTCATTAAAAATGTCGTTTGTGATGCGATCGACCGATAAACGTTGCTGACAAACCATCCGCATAACTAAACCAACGAAGCTATCCGGCCAAATGGCCAAGCAACCCAATCAACTAAACAACTGTCAGACAGACAGAAAAAAAAGCCTGTTTGTCCGCCTGCCAGCCTGCCAGCTTGCCAATCTGTCTGCTTGTTTGTTTGTTTGTTCGCCAGTTTTATTTTTTTGCCTTTTTTTTTCATCTGTTTCGTTTGCCTGTCAAGTAACAGACAGCAATTAAGATCGTTCCTAGTTGATCATCAGTAACAACAGCCTCTCTATCGTAAAATTTCGTCATCGTCGCAAACAATGATGTGCAAATACAAGTGAAGATTTAAGTTTTTTTTTTTTTTCTTGTTTTAACATTTTTAAGTTAGCATTAAAAAAATTTTTATAAGCTTTTAATTATATCATTAACTCTTGTTATTTTTTGGTGTTTTTTTTCTTTTTTCTTTTGCTTCACCAAAGGATTTTCACTAAACGAATTTAATTTTCTTTCACTTTCGCACTACGAAGCTTAAAAAGAAAACAAAAAAAAAAAATTAAAAAAATTTTAAACTCTTCCCCAATGAAATGCTTAACTAATTTGACAATCATTATCACTTTTCTTGTAAGCGAAACCACAAATAAAATGGCAAAGCAGTGAAAAATACGAAAATCTTTGGATAAAAATCACAATATGTTGTTACCTCGACGACCACGACACCAAACTAAAATTTTAATATAAACGACTGTGTGACTATGTAACTAGTTAGTTACTGTCAGCAGTAACAGCAAAACAACAACAATAATAACAACAATAAAAGTGAATTAAAAAAACAAGGGAAAAAACTGTCACAACAACATTTTAACACCACTCACCCATACGAATGTGGAATGGACTGACTTGGTGGCTCAACTGTTGCCCTAATATTCATCCATTCGTACTGTTTTTGTGCGCAAGACAACAAATATATATTGTGTTGCCGCTGCTGCCGCTGCAGCATATGGACGTTGCTATTGCCGTTGCTGTTACTGTTGCTGGCTTCCATTGATTGTAGTTAGTGGAAGCTTGAAAATTTTATGTATTTATATAAACATATATACAAATACACACACACAAACACACACACACACAAATAATATATACATTTATATATATATATATATATATATATATATATCTATAAAGTAAAGTAGTAGCACTTGTCGCACAAATATGATTATTGTGTCGAGTGGCATTGTGTTGAGTTACATTTAAACTTATTTCAATCTACCATAATGTCTCAACATACATAGATAAATATATGTACATTCAAATATTTGTACAAATATATGTACATATGCATATATTAGTCGGACATTAGTCGGTCGGTAAGTAAATCATGGCATGTATCACAGTAGTTGCATATCAAACATATTACATATATACCTACATAGTTGACTAACTGTGAGAGAGAATTTTTTAAGTGGGCTGGAACACAATGACTAGTATGACGGTAATGTTAAACAAAATCTAATTATTAAATAACGTTAAAAGCTTTTTATGAACAATATCCATAAATAAAGACATCAATAATAGTAAATGACATTCAGCGTTTAATTAAGATTCATAAAGGCTGGCTATCTTATGCAGTCCATAGGAGACTTGAAAGCAGTAATAAAACGTTCCCAGGAAAAATATCTGACTAGTCATTGTTTTCTTCCCGTTTTCTTTTTTTTTTTTTTTGGAAAATTTTTACCGTGGCATCGTTAAGTTTAGAGCGAATGTTTTCCAATCTAGTTAATAGAGTCCTTTTCAGTTCGAAATCACTGCATCTAGCAGTCAGTTATTACTATCCTTAATGTTATTTAATTGAGTTAAGCATTGAATTGAATTGAAAGAATATATCGAGCCAGTTGTTCGTGGCGTTACATCGGAAGTAAGTTGGAATCGTTCACCCATCAAACACAAGTTTCCAAAGAAAGTACTCCAAGAATTACGGCGCTTAGAGAGAGAGAGAAGAAGATAAGAAAGCGAATAGAGTATACCAGAGTGTTCGCAACACATGGACCGCGCTAATTGCAACCATCCTCCTCTGCAAAGACGCCGGATGGTCCCACGGAGGAGAATGGCCGATGAAATATTTCTATGGGGGATAAGCTTAGTACGTAGGCGCCACAGATGTCGAATCGTGCATGCTCTGTTAACACGGGTCAGTGGTATCTTTCGAAGATTTTTACCTCCAGCTCGCATAGCAGAAAACATGCACACGCACGCACGCACGCACACAGCATACTACAAAAGATACTTCTTTGTACGCCTACAACTATGCCTCTACTTATTCTATCATTTTCGAGTTTCTTCTGCGTGTTCTCTTTCAAGAAAACAGAAAGTAGTGACATTAGAAAGAAAAACATTTATCGGGGAAAAAAGTGGTTGGCTGAAATGTGATGAAAGGAAGCGCATTATATATATTTTCGCTTGTGCTTCTTCTTCTCTTCAGTTTAGACATTACAAAATGGCTCGTTATATTGTGTAAAATCAAGGCAAACCTTTTCTTTTTAACCCCGCCATGAGAAATCATGTAATCATTAAAAATTTTCAAGTAATTTATTTGCAAAACAAAAGCCAACTAAAACGAATAAAAATAAAACTTCCATCGGCAACATTGAAAAGTTAAGCAAATAATGCATAAAAAAAAAAAAAAAGAAACAGCAAAGCGCCTGAATGTCTGCGCTGAGTCGTCTTTATGTTAAAAAATAAAAAATTAAATTACAAATCTTTTTGTACGAAGACTCTCATACATACGTACATACATACATGTGCATTAAAAACACATATCTAATATATAAAAAAAAAAAAAAAATAAAAAAAAAGAAAAAGAAAAAGAAAAGAAAAGAAGAACACATAAAAAACAAATCAAATGACAATTCCATGCGCAAATGAAATACAAAGTGAATTAATGAATGAATAATAAGCGGAGAGCGTAATAAAACATAATTCGAAAACTGTGATTATTGATGAGTTGAACAATAACAATGTTAATGTGAACCCAGAAGGAAGCGTTTTATATAACAACAAAGCATATTATGTTACAACGAAAAAGAAATAATATTTGACAAAACTTGGAATACATTTTTTGATATTCGCACCACCTGTCGATGACGATATATCAGACTAATTATTTTGCAGAAATTATCATCGGAGATATAGTAATGTCTATGTACTGTTGGAGCTTGGATCAGGGGCACTTCCTCTATGCCGAAAAAAAAACGCCACTTGCGTGAAGCGTTAGCTTTCCTGCCTAATTGGAAAACTAGTGCTACTAAATCCTCACGAATGATGAACAGCGGATGCATTACAATATCCAAAATCTGAATAACCCATAATACGAGGTAAACGAGCAAAGCTGAATATCGACAGTAGCATTTGCAAGATTAAAAAGAAAGGATTTTGAAAAACGAAAATTTTTCTTTCTTCAGTCAAAATTTTGAGACAACAAAGATCTGGACAAATATCCGCCGTCCGCGAACGAAACTCATTTGCTATTCCAATTCGGTATTTCATAGACGATCCAATATATAGACAATTTATACGACTGGTAAATTATTTATCGCAAAGAAATCAATTCTTAACGGCGATGGTTACAAAAAAAAAGGGCAACCGAAACTACGGCATCTATGTAGAAATTTGTACAGATACCGTTCAGTTATTCTTCGATTCATTGGGGAAAAAGATATTTATCGAGAATCGTAAATTTTTTTTTTTATTATATATTTTTTACTATATATTTTTAACTTCGAGACACAACAAGTACCTTTTCGTCCTAGAAAGCGCAAATGCATGAGGCATATGCTTCATATGTATATGCATGTATAGACATTTGTGCCATTGACGCAAAAAAAGGCTTTTAAAATATTCCTCATTATTTTAGTCGAGACATACGCACACACATCGCTCGTAGCGCGGACGCCCGCGGCAGACCAGCGCTTGTAATTGCTGACGAACTCAACGCGGTGGCACTAGCATGAGGCAGTCGGGCTTATAATGCTAGCAAGCACAGCCTGTGCGAAGCGTTTGCAGGACTGCAGGTGCAAAGATTGATGTCACTTTTGTAAGTGATGTCTTGTCCGTAAGGTCTAGGTGGTCGTTGAATGGGGATTACACGGGCAACAACCATCAGGCAAGGAAGGCGGGGCTAGTAAACAACCCAAAGCCACTAGTCCGAAATGCAGTGGTTCATCCTTCGACGAACGCACCTTCAATTTTGCATTGGACTCGAAGCAAGCCGGAGAGAAAACCATAATCCAACTCGTGCAAGCCATGAATAAAATTTTAACCGAAGCATGCGACGCAAGTATGCCAAGAAGATCCACCAAAACCAAAAGACGGAATCCGTGTTACTGGTGGAACGAAGAAATACATTCACCTAAGAAGGACTGCTTGAAATCTGGAAGGAAAGCATAGCGATCCATGGACAGATCGGACTTCGAAACCAACTTACATCTTTATAAAAATCTGCAACGTGACTTGAACAAAGCCATCAAAAACAGTAAAGCAGTTCTCATTTTTATTCTGAAAAGAGAAAAAATCAGCCGCGCCCACCTAATATTATAGAGTATGAAAATTTAGTTCTTTTAATTTTTCTTAATCCTTTTCAGGATAATGGCAATTGGTATAAAAGATTTCGTCCGGACCGGATATAATTGTCTTACTCGTCCTTTTTGGCCTCTACACTACACGAAAGACGTGCTGCTTCAGACACAAATTTCCTAAACTTAGTAAAGAGGGATTTTTGCAGCCTTTTGGTTCATCTGTTTCTTACACACCTTTTCAGGTGGTGCGCAATAAAAACCAATTATTATTTTAAGTTCTGTGACTCCGTAAAGATGTCTTTCACGTTCGATGAAACATTTGGCATAATTTCTCTGATCGATCGACCAAGCGACCTTTTTTTTTCTCAATTTCTATCAACGGCCTTCAGCTACCATTTTTATTTTTCTTTTTTGTCGTCCTTAATATTTGTCTCATTGAGTGGTTATGTTCATAATTGTGTACGATATGTTGAAGCAAAGAAATACAAATAGTTTTTTTTTTTTTGAAGTTTCGTATGAATTTCGCCTTATAATCAGTACTCAAAACACAAAAGCCTTTTCATATTAATTTCTTTAAATGAAATGTAAAAAAAAAAAATTTTTTTTTTCTTTTTTTAAGGTTTTGACTACATTTTTATAGTAATACGTTGTAACTTTTTATCATACCTTCGTGTGTGTGCGGGTATGTCACATGTAAAGAATATTCAAACACACCAACGGGAATCGAAAATCGCAATTTAAGCTATGAGTTTTCCATAATCTTACAAATTCGCTCTATCGCGAGCTTCCAAGTAAACTGCAATTATGGAATACTTCGTAATTCCTTATGTGGAACGCAAATTGACTGACTACGAAGCTACACTTTATTATTGTTGTTATTATTATTGCCTCTTAGATATTGGAATACGATAAACATGAATTGAATATATATCGTCGATTTTCCAGATAATGTACTACAACAACACGTGTCTGAAATTTTGCAGCATTCGCTTAATGGCAAAAATGTCAGGTATTGCTGCTTTGTCATATTCATATTGCTACGCATTTGCAGGTGAGTAGGAGACTCTTGTTTAAGGACAGTGTGATAGACACATTAATAAACTCATGATTGACTCTTGAAGACAAAAACATAATTCCACATCTTGGATCATTGCAAATATTCCAATGCCGCAAGCATATGTTAAAAATGCTTAGAAAGACATAGAATAGCTGAACTGAATATGAATAAGTGAATATGAATAAAAAGGGGGGCCCAGGTCTGAAAAATAGCGCAGGGTGCAGTAAAGCTTCCCAGCCTAAGTTGAAAATCATTTCCTGAATTGCTTTTATTGGAGACGTACAGACGTATGCAAATGTCATTTGTTTTCAAGGCAATAATTTTGTACCCAAAATCTCGCAAACTTCTTTCCAAGTGTTTGGCAGCTTATTGCTATTATTCACTGCAAGCCAACTTAATCATCATTTTTTTCCAGAGTAATTCCGTTAGAAACACGGAAACACACGCAGCGGCGTAAATGACATCCAACTCTTTAACGTGTGATATACAATGAACAACAGTTTGTGAACAATTGAAACTTACGTCGTTCATACATCAGTATCTACACCATTCGCGAAATGTTGCAAACAACTTCGCGTATATATATACATATATATATATATATATATATACATATATATATATATATATATACATATATATATATATACATATATGTATACATGTATGTATACATATACATACATATATATATATATATATACATATATATATATAAAATTCGACCGTATTCTCAATAAAAAAATTGAATCAGTTTCAATGACACGCATTGATGTTTTAATCAATAATGGCATTTCCATTATTTGCGACCATTCATTGCTGTCTTACCGATAGCTTCTTGATTCTCCTAGTGTTGACATTCTTGGACCTAAAATATTCGGCTACTGCCATGGAGATAGCTGCAAAAGGAGAATATTTTTTTCCCATGGGATAATGCTGAAGCAATCCGAATAAGTAGTAATCCCTTTGAGCTATGTCGTCGGCGAATATGGTGGGTCAGGGAGAACATCCCCTTCACGTCAAGTTCATTCAACTTTTCTTGCCTCACAATTGCGTTATAGGATTTTGCAAAATTTCTTTTCTGTTCGGTGATACTGGCCGGTTCTTCTTGACAGCTTCCTTCAACTTATCAAGCGGATTACAACATATATTCGCATGCAGGATATGTCCTTGTTTAAGTAGCTTGTAATACGCTGGATCCTTTGTATTCCACCGCAAGCGGAGCATTGCCTTCCGTTGATCCGTTGAAGATCTTGTTTTGCAATAATTCTGGCTGATGTTTCAGGCTTGCAGCAGACTCTTTATATTTCCGCAAAATCCGCTTTTCATCTCCCGTCATGACTTTGTTTAAAAACGGCTTCCCATTGTGCCAGATGAGGAGACACGAACAGATTCTCACACAATCTGATAAATTTGTTGCAGTGAAATTATGCAGAACACAATTACTCTGCTTCAAGGCAAATTCGGACTCTACACCATCCAGTCTACCTGATTGCCTTGACCTGATAATGAAGAATTGCTTACAGGTAGAAAAATACCGCAGCTCGAGCTTAAAAATATTTTAACGACGATCTCACATATTAGAATATTTGTGTGTACAGTTATGTGAATTTTAATTAATAAAAATAAATTCGTTGACGTTTATCTTAATCATTTATTTATTGATTTTTTTTCCCCTTCTTCGCAGTTATTTTAAAAATCTCACGTACTCACGTATTGACAGTTTTATAATGCATTTCACTCAAGAAAACGCATATTAAACAGATATTGATACAGACCAATCAAATCGAAAGACTTACTTTATCTTCATCTGGAGAAAAAAAAAGAAGTGTGAGACGGAAGAGATAACATAATCTTATAATGCAGCGTTTCTCAAATTGCTTTTATAACGAAAACAACAACGAACAAATGCACATTAACACTTTACCGACTGGTCGCTCGTACGCACAAACACGCCCCCCCGGCACAAACTCTGTTTTGGTTTAGACTGTCACGCGAAATAGCTGGGCTTTTCTTATGCTCACATAAAATTGCTCGCAGAGAAAAGTAACTAACGATACCGGCCGGTAATCTGTTAATAAGACGAGAATTTTGAGAAAGTACTTACTCGTTCCTTAAACCACAATACATACATACACACAAAAACATAAATTATGCGTTTTGTTAATTAAGAGCATCAGAAGCATCAGGAGAATGTTTTAATGGGTTATGTCAATATCTATACCAACATATAGATCCACAATTGCTATTGTTCACCAATGACCAATTTTTCGATTCCCATGATCGTGTTCATCAAATTTATTTTCAACCTTGATCTGTGATTATTGCACGTCTGGTTTTCGCTATCCGTCTCACCTATAGCAAGCTTAAAACAATGAATATGCAACAACAGTGAGACATCTAACCAAACAGGATTTCACGCTGATCAAGACTGTAAACAAATGGGTAACAGGAAGTCCTGTATTCTCTCATTCTTACTTTGCATGTATGTATAAGAAAAATCCACTTCTCACACAAAAGAAATATAAATTATTTCTGCCAAAGGCAACGGGCATCTCGGACACTACTGGGTTTGCGAAAATTTATGCAAAATTGCAATTTTTTGTAAAAGACAATATCGTCGACATAGCAATATAAGTTCATCCAATGTGTGGAGATTAATTGAAAAGAAAAAAAAGAATGAAAATAAATTTAAGGAGACTGGATAAGTTAGTCATATTAAACGCTCCGTAGCGGTCCCTTAACATCCAAACTTCAAAACGGTTGATAAGACCATTGCTGAAAGTTCAGAAATTTCCAAATTCCGCACAGTGAACTATTCACATGCATTGTCCTCACGATAGATTTGCATCTTTACGCTTGCAAAGTTGCATTGTGACAGTGAGCAGGCATTCGGCCTTAGACTTCATTTCAATGAGTTTTCAAACAAAGTCATCCAATGACGTTGTGCCAACAATAACTTGGAGGCCATTTACCCGATATATTATTATATACGACGTAATCCCATACTGTACACGTTATGAAGGAAAAAAATAACATAATTACTTATTACTCATTCGCCTGAGTAGCCAGGCGAGTAGCTAGCGTCTCGACTAACACAACTCAATGGTCGTGCGTTCAAATCTCAAGTGCGGTACACTTTTCAATAAAGCCGATAACCTTTAGCTGCTAGTGCTTTAAGAGTTTAGTCTTAGAATTTATTATCTGGCTAAACTAATAAACACACACACATACACGCGCGCGTAAGTTCCATCACAGAAAATCGTTAATAGCCTTTGCTTTTGCTTTTGCTTTTGCTTTTGCTTTTGCTTTTGTAATAAATGATTCGCGGAGATCGTAAATTCAACCTCTTGAAATTGCTTAAGCCATAATCTTTTCAAGATCTTTAAGAAGTACGCTCTTTGAGAAGATTATTTAAGAATGACATTTTTCATATATATTACGCTAAAGATGCCCACACATATTGAATAATAGCTAGCGCCTATAAGTACTTTTTTTTCTTTGTTGTTTTATGTTTGCAGTGCTTTCACATAGTTTTTAAAAAAATTTGAGATTTTCTTAAAAACACAAACAAGCGGTGAGTATTAAAGACTTAAGTCTATACATTGAATATAAATTCAAAATTTTCTTTTTGTTTTTATTTTTTTATCCTCCCTATCAAATGTTCTTTTAAATAATAAAAGATTCCCAACCAATTCTAAGCCAAATGTGTCTCTTCATTCGCTAGATAGAAAGACAGATTTTTACACCTATGATTTTAGTTTGTGGCTAATAGAAATATATATATATATATATATACATATATAAAATGGGGCTACAAAAACGAAGCACAAATATTTAACATGATCATATAAAAATTTGGTGCATGCAAATGGGTAAATTCTATTTGGGGAGAGGTACAACCAACATTAATAAAAAAAATATTTTCACTTTCACTTGTTTTCGTTGCTGGAAGTGGGTACGCAAGTCACATTAGATATTGATTTTTTTATTTTTTTTCTTGCATCTACTACTGAACAATGGAGATTTACGCATATTAACATAGAGTTTACGTAACTCAAAAAGCTTGCTTGTGAGCCGTGGTATTGTCACAATGTCTACAAAATCTAAAAGAAAGTTACGAAAATCCTATGCAATATATATATTACTGCTGATCAGTATCAAATTTTGAATCCATCTAGGCATGTTTGTCCGTCCATCCGTCCGTTTACCTGTCCGTCTGTTTAGTTGCTTATGGTCACAAAAATAAAAATATCGGTTTCGAATTTGAAAAAAAAAAAAAAATTACAAGTTCGTACAAGCCAATCGCTATTGACAATAGGCCAAATCCGTCAGAGAATGCCCCCATAGTAAGGCATAAACTGAGAGCGCCTACATTTCTCTAAGCAAAAATTTGTTTGGTGTTTTGGCTCATTGATCGTACATTATGACAGACAAAAGACTGACATTTTCTAAATTTACTTTATGGAGGGCCCTACCATTAATGTTTAAAAATTAAAAAAAAAAAAAATCGGTCACGTCGACGCGTTTAGAGATAATTGATTCCAAATTTCCGTTTTTTTTTTTCACTTCTGTTTTCACTTCCCCCAAAGCAGATCATATAGAATTTTGAAGACTATGGCTTACATCATACGCATTCTTGGTTTTTAATTAGAAAAAATTGAACACGCCCATTAATTATTATGAAAATACCAAAATTTAGTTGATTTCATTTTTCATGCTTTTATACTCATTGCTTAGGATTGTTGTACACACTGCATCGATTCTTTTTATCTCAAAGATGGACAAGGACGGCCGCACTCACCTTGGTGGATATGCAAAATTCTGCCTCATTCGAATGCAATTTTTTTACTCTTTTTTTAATTTAATTTTTTTTTATTCATTTTCGGTTCGAGGACATTACAACGATTGGGAATCTCTGTGGTGGAATACAAATATGAAGACCGCACACATTAAGTCAAAGCTTGAATTGTCGCATGCATGTACATAAAGAGTCATCACTTATGAATGCATTGGAAAAAATTGTGATTATAATTGTGAGTAGGGGGATGCTATATAGGGAATAAGAGAAAGGTAAAGAGGGAGAGTTTTTTTCCTCTATATATATTTTAAACGTAGGACAGATAAATTAATATAAACCGATGATATGATAGTAGCAGAGGCAGTCGGTTAGCCATTGTACGTGTGTTTGTATATAAATAGATGATAAATTTGATATGTAAGCTTAATCAAAAATGGGGAGTGACACAATGGTATGTTTTTAAGTTCACATACTACTTTTACATGCATGCAGCAGATAGTGATATTTGCTCGAGAGGAGGAAAAAAAAAAAAAGAAAGAAAAATAAGAAATAAAAATAAAAAGTAAAAAATAAACAGCGACAACAAATCTACATTCTTGACTAGCATTTTATATCATTTATAACAAAATATACCGCCTACAATTTTTTTACTCGTTTTGCACGTACACATGCTCTTACGCGAGCGAACACACAACTAAAAATAAATTCCAAATCCAGCAGATGTGCGGTTATAAAATATGAATTGTAAAAGAAAAAAGCCAAACATTTCTACTTTCTGTTCATCTCTGTGTTTGTGTGTGTGTGTGTGTGTGTGTGTGTGTAGTGGATGACGATGACGATGAGGATGAGGATGATGATGATGTTCATTTTTTGTGTTTTATTTTTTTATCTTTGCTGCTTTTTTTTGCTCAATAGAGTTCTTTTGACACGAGAGAGTGAGAGAGAGAGAGAGAGAGTCATTCCGTCATACACATAACTTACATATGTACGTTCATTTGTTATATTTTGCAATTATAGCTGTTGCTGTTGTACTTGTTATGTATCTGCGTATGGTTTCAGTAAATTTATTTGTTTATTTATTTATTTATTTATTTATTTATTCATTATTATTATCTTTTTTTTTTCTCTTTTAAGCATATTGTACACATATTTCACTAGAACTTTTACTTGTCAAAACGGATATGTCGGTCTTTTTAAATGCTACTTCAAGAAATAACAAGAAAAATAAAAAAATAAAAAAAAATCTCTGAAGTGTTGATGATATATGTATATCTATGTGTTTGTGAAAAATGTTCATTTAATTCGGTATATTAAAAGTTAAGACATAATATAAGGAAAAGAATTCAACAAAAAAAAAAAAAAAAAAAAAAAAACAACGACCTTCGTTAACGCAGATGTTTTCTCATATCCATAAAAACTCTTGAAATTCCTTTCTCTCGCTCTTACTTCTATTAAATTAAGAATTTGCAAAAAAATTAAATTAATTAAACATGAAGATGCTTTTAATGTTTTGAAGTGAGTCTACGATTAAGATTTTTTTTAAATAAATTCTCGGGAAAAAAAAAGATGAAAGATTTGAAAAGATGAAAATTAGGTCATTGTAGTATCTTTTGAACTTTGTGTGAACTGCTGGCAGCAATAAACAGAAACAAATTGGAAAGCTATCAATGGGCGGTATGATACTGTCTTACCGTAAGGTCACTACACGGGCATAGCAAAAATTGATAGTAAATTTCTCTCTGCTACAATTATTTCAGAGAAAATTCACAATACTGTCTTCAAGCGTTTGTCGAATTAGCGTCTTCGCCTTGAAGTCGATCGGCATTTTGCGATCACACAGATTGGATATGATCCCAATGTTAACTAATTAACTTTTCAATGTATTCTATGTTTGAAATTTACCCAATAATCGACTCTGGACTTATGTACAGATGCAATCTATACGTAATGAAGAGAAATTGATTTACTCCTAATGCGTTTGATCATTAATATAACAGTAAATGTAACAGTCATATATAGCAGAACGATGAGATGGGAATTTTAGCGAATTTGTCTGCCGTGACAAGGAGAGCCGTTACAGTTGGTAACAAAGTCTACGTTAATGGTTAAAAATGTTTTGCATTTGAATTCGAGAAGCCATACTGTGCCAATTTCAACAATTATTGTCATCAAAAGGATCGCATGTATCCCACAATTGAAAGGAAAGATATGAATACTCGCTGCCGCTGACACGATCAACTAACTGCTGAGGAGCAGTTCTTCTGAATAATGCTAATAAACCAGAACTGCATAAATGTTATCAACTTCTTGACGCCTTCCGACACGTACGCATATATTTATTTATAAAAAGACGAAAGATATCATAATGATGGCTTTTTTATGATTTTCTATATGCACTTTTAATAAATTAAGGTTCAAGTTAAAAAAAAGCCGACCCCATGATACCAGAAAAAGTCAGACAATTAATAATCCAAGGCATTGGTGCATATCTAGAAATTCTATTAGATTCTAATAACAAGTCTTGAATTTGCTCTCCAAAGATCAATGTTTGTGTTTTAATGTACGTAAAAGAGGTCCGATGACTTTTAAGTCACTACTTTATGTAAATACTTGGGAAAATTATTGCAAAAATATCGCCTTTCAATTTCTGATATTAATTATGTTATATAATGGCTGTTATGGGAGTGAACGGGTAATACATTTAATATAAGTTTCCTTAAATTTGTTTAAAACATCAAGTGGTTGTCAACCCTTTAAACTCGTAGGCGAAACAAACATGTCACAGTAAAAGGTGACTCGGCATTAATATTCTCTTTGATGTAAAGAAGAGGTGGTGCTGAGCAGTTAAGAGTGAGTCATGCTCGCCGATTCAAAGTTCAATACGATTTCATCATACACCTAAACTTTTTTTTACACGGTAAGCCTGTTCCTAAGAAAATCGTGCAAAGAGGTGCACAACGTTAAAAAATCGGGTAAAATGGACAAAACTCTAAATATTTCCTAAACAAAATTAGTAAGAAAAACTAGTATGCAGTGAAAATTCAGTCCATAAGTACAACATATAAAAATTGAAATTGAAATTGAAATTAGGAATAAAAATCCATTTCGCAACGGTTCATCGTTGCTTGATATCAAGCGTACACGGACTGGATCTGGCTTTCCTTACTTTTGTTGTTTGATTTGAAGTAATTTGCTGCTGAAGTCAATCACTTTTTGGAACTTATGATGATACTGCCCCGTCATATCGCAATTGTCAATGTTGGTCTCACCGGTATAAAAATTGTAATTCTGATTTCAATGACAAGGAACGGCCGACCTGGAATACCAAAAAATTTCAAAGACAACAAGTTGCAAGACTAATGGGACGAAAACTCAGCTCAAAGTCTTCAAGAACTTTCGAATTTCCTTACGTTTACATACAATGGGAAGCGTCCAAAAGGAAGGAAAATGCCTACCGTACACATTGGCTGCAAAATGTCACTTCGGACTGTTTCAACATCGCGTTTATTTTTCATGCGAGGCAAAAACAAAAGCGTTTTCTGTGACGTATTTTGACTGGCGATGAAAAATGAGTCTACTACGACAATCACAAGCGCAAATAGTCATGGATTAATCCAGGAGTCGGGGAGTCCAGGAGTGTGCATCGGCAAGATGGGATCCGCAAGGTGTAGTGTATTACAATCCCTTAAAATCGAATGAAGCACGTTTGTGTGTTGTGTTGCTACAAGAAAACAAGAGTGATTTACGGACGCAAAGTCGTCCTCTTGCATGAAAACGCTCGGCCATATGTTGCATAAGTTTCCAAAGATACACTGATGCATGAGAACGAGAAGTTTTGCGGCACCCTGCGTACTTAAAAGATATACCGCCTTCTGATTACAACGTATTCCGATCGATGACGCATGACATGACTGGCACGCGGCTTCGAAATGCTTAAGAAGTGCGAAATTGGGTCAGTAATTGGATCGCTGTCAAACCAATATCGATCTTTCGACACGGCATCGCCATGTTGCGAAACTGATGGAAAATATTTTGTGCCAATTTTTTTAAATGCCGTTTTTAAATGAAACAAGTGCTCAAAATTAGCGGAAGATCCTAAAATATTGTATCAATTTTTCTCAATAAATATATTCAGAAATATATAGCAATTATATATACGAACCGATTTCGATTATTGCACTAACATATTTTATTGAGGTTATGACTCATACTTAATCGTGCGTAGTAACTATGTTTATACGCCGATGAATTAATTTCACCTAAGGTTCTGAGAAGGAGTGACAAACCAAAACACTACTCTGTCTCCAACTTAGTTTAGAAATATCCGTGAAAAACCTCAAGATTTCACAGTTTCCTACCTTAACCCGAGTCCCTTATATTCGTTCCGATACATGACTGTTACGATATATTTAATCAATTATAGGAAAATGTCAGCTTAAGCAAATCGGGACTGACACGTCTTGCTGGGTCTGGGAGATATCTGTAAGAACGCCTAGACCCATGCCTACCATAGATTAAAAATTATAGACTTTGCCTCTTGCGGACGATTTTCTGATGGAGCCGCAACGATAAGATCGCGGACTTGATCTGATTAAGCTATCCAAGCAAGTGCAGCCGTTAGAGACTCTCTGTTGGGTCGCAACTTCATCAAGTATTGGGCAAGTTTCAGATATCTATCTGTGATGCGTATTTGGAACACAAGACAAACACAAGGAGATAAATTTCGTATAAACCAACGTTCTTTCACTTATTGCATGCATAGTATATTTAAAAAAAAAAAAAAAAAAAATCATTTCTAACTAATGTCTCGAACAAATAAATCTACAAATCTTAGTTAAGAAGAAGGCGCTTGGCAACTGAACTGAATATTGCCGTCAAAATGACAATATTTTAATATTGAAAAATACAAATTCTTGCCAACATTTGAACAATAATTTCAATCAACAATGTCGTCACATTGAAAAGTTGTTGCTAAAATTTTTTTTATAAAACGCCGCCTGATAAGGAAAGCCTGATAAACAGTAATATATAAACTAGCAAGAAAACGCTCACTCACAATATGCACTCATTTAAAGCGAATTCTGGATACCCCACAGTAAGAGAAAAAATCTTTCTTTACATGTCGGCTACTGGAGTGAATCCTAGTTTCTAATCGTTACTACTTTGAGGGGGTGGCGTGGAAACACAGAAGTGACATTAATTATATGAAATAAGGAAAGAAAATCGTTTGAAATTTTCCATCAATTTTTTGAGTTTGTTTCAATGTCCGCAACTGATGTAGGATCCTATAGGAATCACGATCATTCTCATGCCATACATTAAGCGAAAAATTTTAATGCGAAAATTCAATTTTTTATTCATTTCTTGTAGCTCTTTAAAGCTTCGAAATCGAACGGAACGAATGAAAGACAATGCAAGAAGCGAGTCCTTATTAAGAAAAGGAATACATTTGACAATGTCTCCGATACCTATACCTCTGAATGTTACAAATGCAATAAGAAACTCGACTTCACTCGTCTTTCGATACTGAATCCGAACACGGCGCCGGCGTCTATATGATTATATTATATATTATATTGTCGGGTATGTATAGAATTTAGAATTAGAAATAAACAACACTGATTACAAATACATATATATATATATATACATTTTCAATAGCGAACTTTTTATTTTGCAAGCTTCGTATTTTCTACGCAAATTAATGGGTAAAAATTTAGGGTATAAGAAGGGAAGAAAGAGTCGCACTACTCTTGCGATATTCTCACAGTCTACGGGTGGGTAGTAGATGATGACTGCAGTAATTCGAGAAAAAGTTCGATAAGCGAATAAAAATTTCATCGTAGGCTTAGAAGCATTGAATATGCAATGTAATATATTAAAGTAACAACAACAATTTTCATTATTAAACTCACTTAGCAAAAAAAAAAAAAAAAAAAAAAAGTAAATAATAAAATGGAAATAAATAAAGAATCATAAAGCTCTTGTGGTATACGTATTTTAGAGCTCGAAAATATTTAAAACGTACAAGCAGACAGACAGACAGACATACATACAAATTTGATGAAATCATCCACATGAATAAGTACATGAAAAACAGTGTTCGCAAAAAAAAAAAAAATTTAAATACGACAATTATTCAAATAAGTCAACAATGAAACGTAATTATACACTTAAGCATGCACACAGTAAGGAAAAAACAAAATAAATTCAAATTTTTTAATTTCATTGTTTTTTTTTTGTCCATAACGAGATTATGAAAATATTACGACCTCCTCTCGTAAAGCAATATTCACTGATAAGATACCGAAATATACGCGAGAAGATAAGATTGCATGCTTAATGGTTATCACCATTGGCATCAAAAATGTTGCTTGCTTATGAAACAAAATAAATTAGCTTTACTTTGTCTGACATTGATTTTATTAATGGTTTACTCTGAGTGAGTGTGTGTGTGTGTGTGTGTGTGTGTGTGTGTGTAGGGAGCAGGGAAGCGATATCCTTCTATAAACGATATTTACCCCACCTTCCATTTATTCTTGTTTACTCCTGAAATTTCGTTTTGTAGTACGTCTCCAAAGGCATGAGCATTGATTCACAAGAGCTCGCACAATCAATCAAAGAATCGCGTACGCAAGCAATCAAGAGTATTGCGTAAGCTATACAAGCAAATCAAGTGTGTGTAAGAAGCAAGTCTCTCTTATATTTGAGTGATTTAAGAATTATTTATATATGTGGAAATTCCATGAGAATGAATCAAAAAAAATATTAGTCTTAGAGTGTCCAATATGTACTTCCGAAGATTAAATTAGCAAAATATGCAAAGTGGTTAAGCCAGGAATCCTCATAATTACGCAAAGTAAGCTGGTGTTCTAAAGAACATGTCTTCAATATTGAACGATGAGCAATGCAACTGGAACAAGGCTTGATCATACCAAGGCGGTCGATGATATAAAGCCGGATAATAGTTCGACACTGAATGCCTCTGTGGCAAAAGTAGGTTAATATACACCTTATACGATGCTGTCACACTTCACAGATTACTAAGCGGTTCTTGCAACAACACAACATCTCCTAATTGTTACAAGAGCGGTATTTGATCGTAGCTATAATGGGTGCTTACATGAACACACACCCACAGCCGCGTTTTTCCGACCATCACATCATGTTACACGTATAAAAAAAAAAAAAAAAAAGTAATTTATTTAAGTTTTTAATCCAAAATCAGCATTAATTCGAAACGCAATCCTGCAATTCGATGTAACACTCCAGTAGGTAACAGAAATCCATCTAACCTAAATCGCATTTACTTCTCTACGAAGCAAGCAAGTGAATAAAGGGTGAGTTACGCAAATTGCGTTCTGCACACAATGCCTAACATTTTTGTTTTTATCGTAATTATAATTTACAGAGGTACTTACCATCAACTGGAAGTTTCGTGAGTGTCAAGGGAAAACTCACTGACTAAGTGAGTAAGTAAAATAGATTTATCTTATGCATGTATTGTGTCCCCGTTGTCGAAGTCTTGTATAAAATGAAAAAAATGCACTTACCGTAAATAGCTGCCACTTTCGCTGCCATGCATTAGAACATGACTGCTGCCGGAAGAAAGATAGGTTTGGGCGTTTGTTAAATCTATATAATCGGCAGAGGTGAAAGGTCGTATTGTATTGCTGTTTGTTGTTACACTACCGGAACGACTGGCCTGCTGAGTATGAGAAGTATATGAGATCAAGTGTTGCTGTTGTTGTTGCTGTTGCTGTTGTTGCTGCTGTTGGGTAAACGATTTTGCGATCGTCATTGGCATTAAAGAACCTGCAGTATTGCTACCACTATTGCCCACACTAGTGGAAGCCCCAACAATCGGTGATGGTATTGATCTAGGTATGCATGAAGTTGTCACATTCGATTGCGGAGTATGAGCGATACTTGTATAATGCTGCAATAATAAATTAAACACCCAACGACATATTAAGACAAGCACACTATATTACTATCTTTTGTAAAACAAAAAAAAAAACAAAAAAAAACACAAACAAATATGTTTTATAACTTTTAATAATTCACATACAAACAAACAAAACTCTCTTTGACCGCGGCTTTCAAAGTTTGTAAGTTTGTTTGCGCAGAGGAGAAAAAACGACATCCACTATAGATAAAAAAAAAAACACAAAAAAATAGTAATAATAAAAAAACACTTACCATTTGCAAGACATCACACTCCTTAGGCACCACCAACAATTTCAATTCCGAAGGCGTTTGCTTGATCATCGACACTATGGTACTGTAGGCGATACCAGCAATTGGTGTGTTGTTCACCATTAGAACACGATCGCCTGTCTGCAGGTTGGCATAGTAAGCGGGTCCATTCGGATGTACTTCTTTTATAAAAATCGTTTCCATAGCTTTCACTTGGTACGGTTCGGATGCTTCCTACACAACACGAACATATTTGCAAAAGTGATGAACAAAAAAAAAAAAAAAAAAAAAAAAAAAAAAAAAAAAAAAAAAATTAGTAAAAAAAAAAAAAAAAAAAAAAAAAAAAAAAATAAAAATAAAATAACAAAAACAAAAACAACAAAACGGTTAAATTATGTTGTAGCGTTGAAGTTTATAAACGTTGCTGTTGTTGCTATTATTGTTGATGATGACGATTATCGTCATCATAATAAGAGGTGGCTGGAGAGCGTATAAAGTGGAATGAATGAGTGAATGAAAGTAAGTGTGCAGAAAAACAAAAATCACTTCCAACGCTCTATTGAAAATAATACAAAATTAGAGTACAAGATACACGTATAACAAACAACTGCAATGGCTTCAACGAGTGAGTTACTTATTTACTCAGCTAGCTAGCCCGAGTCGGGCTTAAGCCGAAACTTAAATACTTCTTTCTCATGCTTTTACTATTGAAATAATTTAAAACGATGAAAAGGAGTCGCGAGAATTTCAGAAGCGACTCTTAGGTACATTTTTGTTTACATTTCATATGAATACGGCATCTATTCTTTCAAGGTAGCAGATAAAAATAATAAAAAAAAGCCAAAGATAAAAGATAATGATACTTAAAAATAAAATATGTAAACATATCCGTTAAAACATAACTACAGCAGAGATAATGAACTTAGTATACTTTGTGCGAAGATGATTTGGTAATCAACAAAGCATGACAAAAATAAGTGTTAAATATGGTAAAAATAATTGAATATGAAAGATGCGTATTCGTGCATGGATGCTATGCCGCACAGTGGTACCAATATGATTCCAATACATAACGTAGTTGAAAGAATCCCTATCTGCCTATCTGTCTATCTATGTATAATGCGATTTAAATAAATGCGTGTGGAAAATTTGTGGTACGATATACTCATGTACACCTCTATACTGGCATTTCAAGTTCATAGACCGTCAGTACTCTTCTTCATTTTTCATTACATTTTCCTCCAACTACACTAAACACATCTTTCATTATTCACCGCTTTCCCATCTTGAATATCATTTTTCTCTTCTCCCTCCTAAATGATCTAAACCCATTCACGGCAAGTAGTACGAAGCAGTATAGGCCACGAAAAAAACAAAGAAACATAAGTTTTGAAACGACTTCCAACATAGGTCCACATCATGCATTAATTAAAAAAAGATCGAATTACCCAATATATAATGTGGATGTTCATACTATTATAGATTGGGATAATCAGTTCCTTTAGGCTACAGATCACAGGCTATGCTAGAGTGGAATCAAAAAAATTGACAAGTAAAACTTTAATTTATCTATCTACTACTGTGATCAAAAAGTAAGACCAATGTGATTTTTTCTTAATTAAAGCTATTCCGGTTCCTTGTTGCGAATAGCTTCGCACAAACGACGCATGACACTCAAATGATATTCCTTGTTAACGGTTTGGTTTGGGGAGGCGAAAGGAATTCATCCTACACAACATCGCGATAATCGGAGAAAACTGTTAACACCATACTGTTAACTGTAACGTGGCTCATCTTTTGCAATATATTCGCTAGATTGATCGGTTATTTCCAGAACGCATGCATAGATCCACGTGTCATCTCCCATAATAATAAGTTTCACAGCCGATTGATTGTTCTTTGCTCAAAGAAACGATCGATCATAAAAATCGCAAAAAGTACTTTTCGTGTCGTAAAAAACCAAGCCCCGTTGACACTAACCACTAACCACTGTTAAAATGGGAAATTTGCTTCGCATATCTGTTACAATGCTAGTACATAGATATTTCCAATATTCGACACGCCTCTGTAAGTTAACTTGAATATTGGTCATACCGTTTGGACAGTATTATATGACGAGCGTTCTTGGTCGGCAGACTTCCATAAGTTCTTCTCTTACCACTCTACTAAACCCTTCGATGGACGAACTGATTAATAAAAAATTCATTTACAAATGGTTCGAAATAATGCTCGATTGCGCTC
This sequence comes from Glossina pallidipes, assembly GCA_000688715.1. Taxonomy (NCBI): domain Eukaryota; kingdom Metazoa; phylum Arthropoda; class Insecta; order Diptera; family Glossinidae; genus Glossina; species Glossina pallidipes. The sequence continues at coordinate 2,325,688 of KK499773.1, read as the reverse complement.
TTCGAAAAGGCATGGTAAACGTCTCTTAGCCTTGCTTGAAAGACATTCAAAGTCATTTATATTCATTCTGGCGTTTCGTCGACCCAGCTTCATAATGGTTTCTGCATATAAGAATTATAGTAATATAGACTTTCTGTCCAAATAACATGGCTCTCTATGGCATCAAACTTCAGAATAATTTCTTCCTCTCTTGAAGGTCAAGTGACGAAATGATACTACTGTAGAAAGTAGTACAGTGGTATGCATAGGTGTGAAAGGAAAAAAGAAAAGGAAGAAGAAGAAGAAAGAAGCGTGAAAACAAAAGGAATAGAATAAGAAAGTAGCAATCATTTTAGATGGAGTCCTCGATAGCCACGACCTCAAGCCAAAATACATTATGATTATAAAACATATTGTGAAACCTGGGTTTATCAGTTGCTAGAGTGAGACGATTTTGATATTAGCTTTTTAAGTAGTTTTGAAAAAAGGTTTAAGGTTGTCTGTAGATCACATCTTTACCTACTTTCACATTGTAGGCAGAAGAATAATTACCCTTGCTCGCGGCACTTTTAGATGATCTGTGTAAATTTGCGATGGGTAGCAATTCTTAGAGTGTAATCTGCTCTGAATTATAAATTGCTGTAATTAACTCTTTTATTCATTGAAAATAAATTAATCGAAGTAGGTGAAATATTGCATGAGAGAACGAAAACGCTATAGTGTTATGACATTATATGACATTATGCGACTCGTTGAGTTCATCTCAATAGCTGAACTTAGCGAACATAGTAAAACAGCTGACAATCGTTTCAATTCAATGCAATTCGTTCCAATGGAAATCTTTATGTTTATCTATCATCGGCAGACCACGCCCATTTCCCATCTTGATATCTGACCATCGGCTAAGAAAATTTATATGCCATGCTTAACTTTTTTTATCTTAATTTTTGCGATCGTTCACGTTCCAAGAATGTGCGGCAGTTAACCGACAGACAGTCATCTGTATTCACAGAATCTTTTGCTGATCTGCTGACCTACAAACTGTATGTTTCAATTATCGATACGAAAGAAAACATTGCTCTGACATTTAATTTGTAACCATAAAGCGAGTGCCAACAATGTGTCCTTCATACGATGAAACGAATTAAAGAGAGACAATTGCCATTCCGCTTATGAAGTCGATATTATATATCTTTATAATATATCTTTGGCTAGTATAAGAATCTGAGGTGATCTCGTGATGATCGTTGACTGACATTAACTAGAACTCCCGCAAAATAAATAAAGCTAATGTTCATGTTATCTATCTTCATAATACATCTGTGGTTAGCATAAGAATCTGAGGTGATCTCGTGATGACCGTTGACTGACGTTAATTAAAACTCCCGCAAGATAGAAAAAATTAAATACTGAAACTTTGCATACATACATTGCGGTCATGAAAATAAAATAAAAATTACATTTTGTGTAAATATCTAACCGTTTAATCAGTTGACAGACAACTTGCTACGTGACATCTTTATCTAATTTTCGCATAATCTGCAATTATCATATTGTCAGTGCACGCGTCGTTTGTCCAAAAATTCGAAGTGAACTAATTTTTGGTTCGTCTTAGTGTCTATGTTTTACTTCTAGCATACCACTGTTCCTAACTAGCAGCAATCGAACGGGTTAACACAATTCATAGACAGAGTTAACTGTTTTTTTTTTTTTCTTCTAAAACTTTAACCGTTAAACTTATTTATAACTTCTGGTTATTTTCTTATTTATTATTGCTTACCTGCGGCCAGGAGGGATCATCTTCCGGTGGATAGGCAATAAAATGACGTAAAGTGAAACCAAAACCCTGATTAGGTCTTCTTCGTATAACAACCAGTTTGGGTTGTGGCACAGCAGCCGTTGTGTTGCTTGGATTCTGCAACATTATGTTGAAATATTTTTAATTTTAAAACACGTCTTCTTAGGCATAGAATTTAACCGGTAAGGCTGTTAATAATTAATGTCTTCATTCGGAGTAATTAGAGGAGCATTGGAATCCATTGCAGCCATTTTATAGACATTCTACAGATACAGATATTGAGTTACACTTTGCGTACACGTTGCGCCCGTCAGGTTTTCCACTAACTGTATCCTTTACAGTTTCATTTGCACAAAGGTTAATATCCAGCCAATGATGTGTGCAATGAAAATTATTGAACGAGAGGGAGAAGGAAGTGCCGCGATATTTGCACGCTTTAATAATTAAGAAGGGGAGAGGGAAAGAGAGAAAGATATCTCATCTAGCCATTATTTATGAGTTTATTAAACTGATGTTAAGCCATCTTATCATATCGTTTATGTTGTTTTATAAAGTCTGTTGCATAGTGATTTAAGCGATAAACAAAACTGTAAATAGAAAGAAAGCATGACAAGATGTTATGCGTTATTGAATTTATTAACAGCAGCAGCAGCAGCAGCAGCAGCATCAGCATCAGCAACCAAACAACAGCGGTATTAAGTGTAATTTAAACATTTACATGTACATATACATGCATGTATATATATATATATATATAAATGATGATGGTGATGATGATGTGAAATTAATTTCAAATCTCATATTAAATTTCATGTAACCGCTTAAAATTCGATTTTAAACTTTCATTTGCTAATCACCTTTACATCTGCTTGTCAGCTTCGTTCATTTACATATTTATGATTAACATAAAATCTTATTTATGCGAATATATTCATTCATTTGTTGCAAGCATGATTTAACGACAAAATAAATTATTAAAATTTATTTATTGCGAAGAAGCAAAAAAACAAAAAAAAAAAAACAAAAATCGGGTTGAGATTTGAATCCTACTCTATCTTATTCTCCAATTAAATGATGATTAATAAAAGAATCAAATCTGTCATTAAACCATGGCGATGGCAAATATGATTTGAAATAAATCCTTTCTCATTATCCAGCATCCATTTTTAATTAAGTTGCAAACAATAATTGATTGCAAGAAACGGTGAAAATCCATTTCATTATTATTTCGAACCATCGGATTTCGGCTTCTTATATATCGCACACAACACATCTCCAGGAATAATGTTATACAGGATAGTACCGACAGCGTATGCCTTACTATATATTCAAGGAAAGGATCAAGTTCTTGCCCTTTTCCCAAACAAAAGATAGCATTGGTAACACTTGGTCGATCCTACGAAGCCAAAAGTCTTAGCGTATGACTAATGACGACAATTCACATAGATATTGGTAACAACAAAAACAAAAAAACTGTTAAGACATTTGTTAACTCAGTCGAAAGTAATTGCGTTTTGAGATTCGCTTGCGAAAAGATTCACTTCGATTAACACCGTAACGTTTTGCAGGCTTGTTGGCAATTTTAGGCATGCAGGTGGCTCGCTTGTTTCCGATTTGAAAATTCCCATGAACAGTTGGGCAATTCGGGGAGTCACACATATTTCATTTAAAAAACATTGCTATCGAATCGCTAAACATTGACAAAAAGTAAGCTTTTAAACCGTGACATATGGACACCATAAGAGAGTTAGCAGTGAAAAATTGAACACGCCGTGAAAATTACAACCAGCAACAAAAAGTGGGTCCGAGGTCGAAGCTTGAATTGACGCCATCTACGCCAATATTCTAAGTCTTAGTTGATTTGTATAATGAGGACGGCCCTAAGAACGCAAGACTTGCGTTTCATAAGAACAAATATTTCTTCTACATCAACTACCGTCACAGACTTAATTCACTTGCCAAATATTTTATTATTTTTCAGTTGCTTCAGCGATAAAAAGCTAATCAATAGACTTTGCCTCCCTAGAGAATACCGATATATGATGGAGCGAAGTAATTAGATCTATGTGATACACATTCCCTGATCAATTCTTATACTACGTTCCTACTATGGATCCGTTTTCATCATAAAATATTAACAATTAGACTTTTTTAGTATATAAAATTCAATATTCCATAACAAGCTTTGTATGCGATCATGTCCAAAAAATAGACTTACTTGATCCAAACGTTACATAAAATTACTCATATGAACCGATTTTCATCGTAAAATATCGCAAAGTAGATAGTTTTGCCATATCAAGACTTATTTTTCATTGGAACCATTGTATGAGATCGAATACAGAAAATAGACCGATCCGAACAATTTTCGATAATATTCATCCTTGGCCCAAAACATATCAGTTTATCATATTTCATCAAAATATCACCAAAATTGGGACTTGCGTGTTAGACACAAAGGTACATGGACAGACAAGCTTAGATCAGAAAATGATTCTGAATTTAACTTTCGTGCCAAAAGTTATGTAGGCCGTATTCGGGTAAGAGTTGCTTTGAATGAATCCTTTTGGTTGTTATTTATGAAACGAGAAAATTATCGCACTTCTACTCTTTAAAATCTGATAAGAAAATTTATGCAACCAGAGAATGATGGGGAACCGCCGTTCTGGTTAGAGTAAATAATTACTATTAGTTTTAGTTGTAAGTACAGTTGTTATACCCTACCAAGGCTCGTCTATGTTTTATGCTGATGTGTGCAGTTTACCTTTTCTCATACCGATTGGATGTTGATTCTGAATCGATATAAGTTTGTCTCCCCATCTTTTATGCTTGTGTTTAATGTACACGTCGCAATTTTCGAGATATTTTGATGAATCTTGGGACACCCATCGACCGCTTCCCATAAAAACTCCTCATTTTGAAAAGTCATTATACGAATACATTATGTATTAAGCGACATAGTATAGGGTATTTAATGGTAGGCCATGGCCCACTTATAATGTTTTCACTTGCTTGTGTCTTCATTTAATGTATAAACAAAAATTATTTTTTATTTTTTTTTTTGTTTTTTCTGGGAAGCTTAGCTACGAGCCGTTGTATGTATGCATTGATTTGTATACATTTTTATAACTGTACGGCAAGTGTTAAAATTTTTTGGTAAAAATTAATGAAGATTTAAATTTTTCTTTTTTGTTTTTTTTTTCACCGAGTATCTCCACATTAAAGTAAACAAGATAACATACTAAAAACACAATAATAATAATAATAATAATAATAATAACAACAACATCAACAACATCATCATCATCAACAACAACAACAACAACAACAACAACAACAACATAAGCAATAACAATCCAACAAACTAACACATCAGCGAGTAAGCGGGCTGTCCAGGCAAGCAAGCAAGCAGCCAGCCAGCCAGCCAGCCAGCCAGAGCCAGCCATCACCAAACCAGTAAATATGTAATGCATGAATATTCATTAAAATATCAAGGAGATGTGCGCGTATGTTTTTGCCTTTATACTTATTAAATAGTAAGAGCAAAATGAAGTATAAAATAGAGTTAAAAATAAAACCAAAAGATGACTACTGGCACTCAGGGTCAGTTCAACTCACTGCTCACTGGGAACACATGTACTTACATTTGCTTATATTTCGGTGATGATTAATTTTAAACATTTTCGTAATGTAATAAACAGCTTCCATATAATTACATTTACCGCAATTCCATTACACAAAGGTTTTGTATAAAAAATTTTATTTTGTATTTTATGCACGAGGTGTGTTCGAAAAAGAAAGAATAAGTGACTTTTCAAATCTTATGGACTACGTATATTCGAATTTCGATTTTCGAATTTTTTTCGCGAGCCTACTTTGAGCAAAAAAACGTATTTATAAGTGATACAAGGTCGTCACAGAAGGCTAAGAAGATGTCAGTGACGATGCCCGCTCTGCATGCCCCAGCATGTGTCAACAACCGATGAAAAAGACTGAAGCAGTAAAGAAAATTGTTATGGTAATCGTCGTATCACTATTAGGGATGTTGGTAAGGATGTCGGTATATCGGTTGGACCAAGCAGTCATTGATATTGCATCACAATAATGCGCCAGCTCGCGCATCATATCTCGGTTTGTCAAAAAAAAAAACATCGTAATCATGCCTCAGTCACCGTATTCAGTGGACGTGGCCCTCTACGACTTCTCTCTGTTCCCAAAATTGAAAAGACCGCTTCGCTGGAAGACGAGTTCAAGGTCGTACTATAAAGCGCATATCAGAAGTGCATCGAGAATTGGAAAAAGCGCTGACACTACTATATATAGTTACTAGGGGGGAGGGGGGTGGATTACTTTGAAAGCGACGAAATAGATATTGATGGATAAATAAATATTTTTCGAGAAAAATAAAAATTCAACTTTTCTTTTGAACACGCCTCGTATATGTAAAACCTATGAGCACATCATAGAGTTACAGTGTTGTAAAGGATTTAAGCGGCACAGTTTTAACGAATTAGACGAAATGCAGCATAAAACTTCGAGACAAGTTTCTTCAATTTTCATTTATTTTCATTTCAGTTTTACGAACAATTGTTTCTTTCTTTTTGGACACCTGGTGAATGAGCGTTAGGTATATAAAAGTAATTAACCTAATTTCTTTTTTAAATCCCAATTCATTGTCTTAAACACGTGTGCACTTATTTGAAGTTTCAAAGTTTTTCATCGTTTTTCTGACGATATTGGAGAGAGTGAGAGAGAGAGAGAGAGAGAGAGAGATAATTTTCATAAGTTATGCAATAGGTTTTTTTCATGCATTCAAATAGCATTAATTTTCTATAATCAACATCAATGAAACACTACGAGCGACGGACGTATCACGTCAAATCGTCAAACTTGAACATAAATCGGATTACTATAAAATCTTTTATCCTTTTTCCAAATACAAAACACGTCAAGTCAAATTTATTATCAAACGAATTTCTTCGTTTAGCTTACAGTTTAGTACAATTTATGGAAAAAACTTCTTTAAAGAAAAAAAAAAAAAAAAAACAAATATTGGAGGCCAGTCTTTACGTTTTTATGAACTCAACATAATTGTTTTGAATGTTAATAAGATTAAGCTTACGTTTGAAATAAGTTTGCATTCGCTTACAATAAAGCGATTCCATTAAAAGTTGATTACGAGGGATGCTATCTAAAGATGTTGATACGCAATCTAAAGTAAACTTTTAAACTAACATACATGATATTTGGTGAGTTTGATTTGCAACATCGTACGGCGAGGGGTTGTACTCATTTTGCTTCAGAGATCGCCTAACATACATATGCATTCAATTTTCAGTGGATTTTAGCCTGTCGATCAGTTCACTATAGTAAGCATTTTCCTGGCCGTGAAAGATAACCTGCCAGTTTGAAATTTTGGCAGAAAAATTGAATGTTCATGCACGTAAGTTGATATTGAAATCGTTTAAGGGACACGTTTGCCGTACAACGTAAGCTAAAAATGTCTGTGCTTTCGTGGTGTTTTGCTCATTGTTAACAAACTACAGCAAATAAATCTCCAAAAATTGGAAAGTACATTGTATGGACGATGCTGTAGTGTCTGCAACAAAAATGGTAAACATTGACCACGCCTCTCCAATAGCTTTACGTAACGTGCGGAGACAAGCTTTAAAGTCCCATAAAGTATATAAGTTCTTGGCCAGTTTCAAATTCCGAATGCACCTCATCATGCCTGGCCGTCCATCTGACCGTCTGCTCAACTGTATAGTATCTATGGTGAACGTTCTCCAGTTCGCAAAAATAAAGACAACGCCCACACGTCTATGTAGTAAAACACCTTTGAACACCTTTGCTTTCCATGTTTTTACTTGTTACTCATAAAGTACAACACATGCACCATAGAAGTTTTCATTTTTATTCCGAAAATAGAAAAAAACAGCCGCGCCCACTCATTTCGAAAATTTCGTTCTCTTTCTTTTTTTTTTAGTTTTTTTAGGACCATGGCGATGGGTATAAGAGAGTGGATTACGACTGAATATAATTTTCTTACTTGCTTCTTTGTAATCTCTTTTACGATAGGATCGGTGGGCCATGACCAATGGGAACGAATAACCACAAAAAACTGAGGTTATATCCATTTTGTCGAAACGTTTGCAAACACTCAAAAGGAAGCTTCAAAGATGCTAGAAAGTGTATATATATTAGTATGTGTATATACATGTACAGGTATATACATGTACTTGACCGGGATTAAGTATAGAGTCCATCCATCTAAGCATCTAGATATAGCGATGAAAATTTCCAAGTTTATTTTAGGTATGATCCTATAGTCCTACAGTCCTATAGTACCTGCACCAAAATGGAAAAAAATTGGCCACTTTCATGCAGGGGTTTAACGTATTTAAACTTCATTTTTTCTTGTATTTTCATCCTACGAACTTATTGAGTTGTGTATTATGAAAATACTCTTAATTTCAAATTTTGTGTATTGTGCGAGAAGAGTTAGAAAAAGAACCATAAGAATATTCAAAAACTTGATCGTCCGAAAAGTGACCAAGTACTATAGAAAATCATTGAGAACGTGTTACACATACCCGAACAGCACGATAAGCTATTAATTATAAAGATACTTGGCAATGCTGGTGCGAATATAAAGTTTTTTAATATCAAAAAGGAACAAAACTAAAGAAAATTTGCTCAGGGGACTCCAAAATCTGATGAAAATTTAAGCGATATTCGTATTCCTAATGTGTCGAATTAGGCGAAATTTATTCTAAGGTTACGAATGACGAACACACTGTGGATTATCTAGTTTACATATCCTAGTAAGGTTAATATCTGCTAAATGACACAAAACGTAACTTAAATTGCGCGAGTATGACGAGTATCGGAAATATGTTTTCGCAAATTTGTAGCACCGGGACAGACATCTGTGGCAAAATTTCACATCATAAACGTGATTAGTGTTCCACCTGTATGTGGTTTGTTGAGCGAAGCACTTGCATTCAATTTTGTTTGCGAAATGAAACTATAATGAGAATAAAATCTACGCATACGATCCGGAAATAATCGATCAATTGAACGAATATCGAGCAAAAGGTGAGCCAAGATCGACAAAACTGCGCCAAAATCACTCAAAAATCATTAATAGTGATGTTAACACTTTTCTTCGATTATTGTGGTGTGGTGCGCTATGCATTCCTTCCGTCCTTGGTAGCATAAATGTGTAACAAGGAACATTATATGAAGTTGAGGATCAGGCGACAAAATAGATTTTGTATAATAAATAAATCGAAATAAGAAAAAGTTAAATTGGTTTTACTTTTTCGTTGTTTTGATGTCTACGTCAAGAGCAGGCAGTGTCGAGAGTAAACAGTATCAATAGTAATCAGCTTTAAGAATCATTGAATACCAATCGAAAGATTCGATCACAGCCGGAGCTAATTTTCCTGCCTTTCTTTTTCTTCTTGAAAGAGAACAAAACGTGCAAAATACATTGTATATATATATATATATATATAGATATATGTAACATAAACAAAAAAAAAAAGACGAAAACATCCATTCCATAAACAGATCCAACGTTAGATACTTTCGTATACTGGGAGATATGGCGATATACGAGAAAAATTAAGGGAATATATTGAGTCTAATTTTCTGAAGGTTCCGCCTTTGCCGTTATCCCCTTACATAGAGAAACGATAAAACCAAAAATAAAAAAGATCCCATTTGCCGTCTCTAAAAGTACTATCATTTATATATGCAATCGGCAAAAAGTAATCATTTTAAATGGTTTCAGTTAGTCGATTCCTTTTCAGCAATTTTTAGGATCATTTATAACCTGACCACGTTCCTCTTTAAATATTTACACAGTGATTGTGGCGATGCATTTCAATTTATAAGGTATGAGCTAAATTGACACTTTACGATTTATAAGCGGGTGACGGACCAATGGACAGACTTGACTGAATTAACTTGAAGTTTTTTACGCTGATTAAGAATGTAACCAGTGTGCTAACTTGGATTTCCTTATCATTTGTACACTTAGTTGATACAAACGAATTGTTATCTTAATTATGGCCCTGTGTTTGTTATAAAAACTTAAAAACAAAAAAAAGAACAAAAATCAAATCAAATCAAGAAAAGGTAAAATGATATACACTAAACTAAGCAAAATAATAATGAAAATTTACATAACAATAAGAAAAAAATGAATAAAATTCAATTAAGTGTGATGTGAAAAATTGACCGGTCAACGACCGTAACGGTCGAGAAATATAGGCGGCTAAGTGCTGTAAGCTAAAATTTATATATATATATGTATATGTTTATTACTTTAATGCATGTATATTATTAAGTTAAATGTTTGTCTGTCTATCAGACTGACTGTCTGTCTGTCTGTCTGTCTGTCTCTACTCGAACGCAAACATTTAAAATAAACTAAAAAAATTAAAACAAATAAAGTATTTAACAAATCAACTAAATAGTCTGACAGCTTAATAGATAGTCAAGGAAGGAGGAAGAGACGAATGAAACAACAAGCAGGCCTTATTTTAAGCCAAAGTGCAAGCAAACCATTATAACTATAAATTCCCGTCATTAAATGAAATAAATAACATAAGTCAACACACACACATACAGCGTCTTATTTATACATACATACATACACACATACATACATACATACATACATACATACATACATACATACATACATACATACATACATACATACATACATACATACATACATACATACATCCATACATAGCAACAACAATTCGAAATTAAACCGACAAGAGAGGTCGATTTCACTTTGCAAAAACTATTAAGAAAAAAAAGAGGAAAAAATTAAAAATAAAAATAAATATATAAATAAATAAAAATAAAGAAATGAAAACAATAAGAAATTAAATACTTCAGAAGAGAAACGAGAAGATATGCCAGTGAAAACAATATTATTATTATTGTTTTTGTTGTTGTTGTTGTTGTTATCGTTAAGCACAGAGTACAGAAATTGAAAGCATAACATATATTATAGTATAGATGTGTATATTTTATATATATATATATACATATATAACGAAAGAAGACAAAAAGATTCTTGTAAAACGAGTCAAAATAAGGTTAACATTTAAACAAACCCAGTAAAAAGTAAGTAAAAGACAATGAAATAACGGCCACGAAGGTTTCTGACTAAAATCTGAGATAAGACAAAAAAATAAAAAAAACAAACAAAAAAAAAAGAGAGAAAAAGAAAACAAACAATGGTAATATAAAGAATATAATGGCTGTTGTAGAGGGTTCCGCTACACACTTAAAGGATCAATTAGTCACAAGTTTCAAAATTTTACAGCTTCTGTTAAAAATTGAAAGAAAAAAAAGACTTTTAATCCGCATACATGACCAGACTTTCTATTACGCTTAATAATAAAATAATAAAAAAAAAAAAAAAATGTAAAGCATTAGCCGTTAATAACATTACTACCACACAATCTCCGATTTACTTATACTGTAAGTATATCATCTTATAAAACAATTTCAGCTGGATTATCGTAATTTGTAGCCTAATGTACATATATATATATATATATGTATAATTAAGATTTATTATTAAACAAATAAATAATAATAATAAAAAAAAAAGAAAAAAAATGTATTTGAATATTTGCTACAGTCCAGTTGTTAAAGTGGTTGATCCACTCATATACAAACAGTGGAGTTTGTTTCGAAGCGAAGCAAAGAAACAAAACAACAAAACCCAAAAGCAATGGTATGGAGAAGATAAGTGTGGAAAAGCAACAGCAACAGCAACAGCAACAGCAAAAAGGTAAGAAAAACAGAAGTCAATCTACATTAATTTCGATAAAATAATAAAAAAAAAAAAAAAAAAAAAAAATTACCTAAAGAGATTTTAACGATTCATTTTTATGGCCATCATTCAAGGATAGAGATATACTAGTTTTGCCAATTCGTTTGACACCAACCAAAAAACAAAAACAAAAAGTAGAAGAAGAAGAAGAAAAAGTATAAATGTTAAGTAAATATTAAGTTATTAACCTTGCAGCAGCTATACTACGAGTGGATATCGCGATTGCGATTTCATCGCACGATACGAAGAATCCAATCTAATAACTGCTGATTGTTTTAAAGAAGACCTGGAATTATGTCCAATGTCCAATTCAGTTAACCTAGAATAATGCCTTTCATCGAAACATAAGAACACGTAGATATTAATGGGGCTAAGAGATTGGAGAGAATTTCTCACGATTTGTATTTCCGCAAGACATACCAATATGAGGAGTTAATAACAAAAACTGATCAAGACCATACGTCCCGATTATTTTTGCTATGAGAGGTAAAGAGGTACCGAAATCAATACACAATCACAATAATTTTTCATTATCTTGTTATTATCGCGCTGTAATTCTGATAGTAAAATATTTATTGAAGACTTTTATGCTAATAAGCAATTGCGTTGGGAAGATAATCACTGAGAATTCGAGTTTGCACCCACCACCGGTGTATTCATGGGGATGGGCTGATTTGGTTTTCAAGGTCACAAAGGACACTTCCCAGACGCTGTGAAGTGCACACAGCACCTTTTGTACACTGTCGTTTTTACCCGAATCTTGAAATAACACGGTTCGTCAATAAGGACAAATATTTATTTCTATACGAAAGTTTTGTTCTAACACGAATACCAACAAAAAAAAAAGTTTTTTTTTTTTTGATTACACTTAAGAAACCAAAAAGATAGCTAGTAATAGCAGACTTTATAACAACAACAAAAAACCGACAGAGGCCCGGCAGATGTATCCGACTGATTCTTTAAAAAAATATATAGAGCTTTTTGATCTTAATCTTAATCTTTTGATCTTGATTTTTTAATGCTGTCGAACATGCCACCAAATTTACCATATGTCGCATAAATGTTTTAAAAAAATTTTTTTTTGCACGAGGGGACGCATCTATCGTGTAAAAATGAGTTGAGTGTATGTAATATTGAAATGCATATTTTTACACGTTTTACACGGTTCTTTTAGAAAAACTTGTGTCGAACTTTCCTATCTTACACGATTTTTCAGACTTGCCGAATGTATTCACAAATTTGCCATATGTCGCATGTATTTTTTTACACGATTTTTTGAACGGTACCAAGGCATCGAGAAAATTCGTATGTATTATCGACAGCGCACACCTTTTAGTTGATAATTTACCCCGTGACAAGGAGTAACGCTAAAATGCAACTTTGCCCATTAATTGCATATAAACATTTTTTTTTTATCTATCGATAACACTTCCATCAGTTTAGAAGCACTCATCGAAAGAAAAAAGTTAAGGTATTTCTCTAAATTAAAGCGAATTTTTAATTTTGCACTCTCACCCTTCAAGTTCGCGACAAGAAATGCTACCGAATTGCGCTAATTGTGTGTTTTATTGTGTGTACAAATAAGTTTTGAGGGTTTTTTCTTTTTGTAGCTTTGAAGAGCCATTCAGCGAAATTGATACAATGTAATGTAAGGTACGACTTTTTTTTTTATCTTTTACGTAATTTTCAAAGTTCATATCGGAAAGGCCTTTTCAGGTTATCCCTGAAAGAAACTATATACGGGCATCGTCGGGCATAGGAATCGCAGAACAGTTTGAGTAAACAATAAGTAACCTATTGAAACCAGTTGAGTGTTGGCTACAATTGCAAACTTTTCCTGAGCGAGTTTCGCTATAAGGAGCCGAATTCCTTCATACTGAAAACTCTCGATATCACGGCTTTTGGTATATTATGCTATAGTTTTTGGGGCAACTGCATCAATCATTGGGCATAGTATTTCTAAGGGTGTGAAGTTATATTTAAATATAACTAGCAAAGACACAAACCAAAGTTTCTTTACAGAGCTCTCTTAAGCCCTTAACAGAATTCTATAAAACGAAGTCTCGGAAGGATTTAAGTCAAAATTCAGTTAAAATAAAACTTTTGGAAAATTTGTTTACAAAATATAATAAACAAAACATGTAGTTACGTAAATTAATT